>CM065591.1:346448865-346958904 GCA_033119425.1 Bufotes viridis
TTGATTGATTCACAGCTGTAGATCGATCACTTCATTAGGTATTTTTGCTGAGTTTTCCCTGCCTAATCTCGCCCTCACAGCAGCTGCATCCTATCCCTACACTAATCACAGCAGAGTGACGTGCGGCGCTACGTGACTCCAGCTTAAATAGAGGCTGGGTCACATGCTGCACTTAACCAATCACAGCCATGTCATTAGTAGGCATGGCTGTGATAGCTTCTTAGGGCAAGAAGTAAAGCGCTAGCTGATTAGCTGCTGTGCAGCCCTTCAGAAATCGGGAACAAATCGCCAAACCACGGACCCAAACTCGAACTTTTTTGCAAATCTTTGGGTCCGTGTTCCAAACATCCCAAAATTCGGTACGAGCCCGAACTATACAGTTCGGGTTCGCTCAACTCTAATGAACAGTTCCAAATGCCAGTCAATATTGGCACAGAACCTTCAGGCTTCTGCTAGAAAGCTGAACATGAAGAGGAACTTCATCTTTCAGCATGACAATGACCCAAAGCATACATCCAAATCAACAAAAGAATGGCTTCACCAGAAGAAGATTAAAGTTTTGGAATGGCCCAGCCAGAGCCCAGACCTGAATCTGATTGAAAATCTGTGGGGTCATCTGAATAGGGCTGTGCACAGGAGATGCCCTCGCAATCTAACAGATTTGGAGTGTCAAAATGTGCCATACTGATAGACTTATACCCCAAAAGACTGAGTGCTGTAATAAAATCAAAAGGTGCTTCAACAAAGTATTAGTTTAAGGGTATGCATACTTATGCAACAATCTTATTTTATTTTTATTCCCTCTAACTAAAAGATTTCAGTTTGTTTTTATTTGAGTTGTACAGTTTATAGGTCACATTAAAGGTGGAAAAAGTTCTGAAATGATTTATCTTTGTCTCATTTTGGGGGTGTGTAGACTTTTTATATCTACTGTGTGTATATATATATATATATATATATATATATATATATATATATATATTGTGAGGCAGTGACAGGCCTCATGGCTGATAGGAGAGAGCGATGGCAGGTACGTGTCACCGAGGTTGCTGGCCTCGGTGGGGTGAGAGCTGGATTTTGTTGTCTGCAGCAGCTAGTGCTGTCAGACTCTGTTAGTTAGTTTGGCTGCAAAGCCAATCCGGGCCGGCTCTTACTGGGAGTAGGCAAAGAGCTGGGTGGGTGCCTACTCCCACGGTCCAGTCCGGACTTTATCCGGCCCTTTAAAAGGCAGCCTCCTTAGCAGCTGGGGGTGATTTTCCTGGAGCTGCTAATAGTGCTGGGAGCTGAGGGCTGTTGTTTGGGACCCACGGCTGGAGCCAAGCTGGAGGGCTCAGACCCCTGTGAAACCGAACAGGCTGCCTGGAAAAGCCGCACGGGTGCGGTGTGTGTGAACAGTGTTGTAGGTGAGTCAGGGACACACTGTGTTAAGTTAGAGCCCAGCCGGGCAGGTGTTTGTTTTGCATTTCATTTATTTATGTTGATGCTGAGACAATAAAGCGATGTTTGGCCCCTAAAGCTGCAGTGGACAACAGTCTGTATGTGAACGATCCTCGAGACCAGAGCTAAACCCCCACATTTGGTGTCGGATGCGGGCAAGTCGTCCCTGCTGGAAAAGGCAAGTGTTGCTAGGGGCAACGACCTGACTGAGAAGAGCAGGTGCTGTGAAAGTTGCCAAGGAATTGCTGTTTTGCTATGCAGTGATTTAAAGGGCCGGAAGCCTGTTTGTCTAGTGAAGCAAGTGCCGCTCATGCGATTGTGGACTGTTTTTTCCTGACACAATGGAGGCGGTTGTAAAAGCCCTTGTGGAGGCTAACTTGCAGCACCAGGAGACCAACCAGCTACTACTTCAGCACGTGTGGCGGAAGCTGCTTGTACCAATGGTGATACCGTATGTGAGAAGTGGCCCGGTTTGGCGGAAAACCAAGGCCACTGAGGGTGTAATGGAGCAGCTGGTGCTGGAGACTGATCGGTTGGTGAGAAAGCCGAGTGCGGCACTTGGAGTGGCGGCTCTGAGTGCAGTGTTGGAGGAGAATATGCATGCCGTTGCCAAGGGCAACTGTCGGGAAGACAAAGAGCTGGAGAGTGGTGCGTTTCTCAGGAGTGCCTATTTTCCCTGCGACTGTGCACAGAATCTTAAAGGGTGCGGCTGGAATGTCCGTCCGGGAAAAGACAGGAGACAAGTCCAAGGCGTCTCCCATGGCTACTACTGCATTGAGGAGACGGGTGATGACCGTGCCGAGTCAGTGACGACAATCGGTAAGACTGTTCCGGTTGATTATTTTGTGGCAGACCCAGTGACAGTGAGCCGGCGGCAGTTGCTACCTGCCGGGCCGGTGAGTGATAAAGCGCTGCAGCGTAAAAATGTCTCAAAAAGAGTGACTATAGGAAAAATGCTGTGTCTGAACAGGCGGGAAGGCCTGTTGCGGTTGCTCCATCGCAGGAACCTGCAGAGGAGAAGCTCAGGGTGTTGTCTAAAGTGCCTGTGACCAAGGCTAGATTTGGGATGGCGAAAATCAGAGATCCCATGCTAGCCTGGGTACGAGGTAGAATGATAACTGTCCGGGACAATTATGTGAATACTGTGGACTATCCGGTGGTCCTCACGGAGGGTGAGACCACGGTGGGAACAGGGACTGATGGAGTTGATGTTGCAAATGTGCTCATGCATGATGTAATGTGGGGCAATGGAGACACTTCTGTGGGAAGTAATGAAGCTCCTACAGAACCTGTACCTGTCCCTTTAAGTGAAGGTGTAAGGCAAATGCAAATAGAAAGCAATGGTTTAAGTGAAATGACCATTAGAAATAATGGTGCAGACACGGTGCCAAGGGAAGGTGCAAAGTTTGTTGAAATGTGTAATGATATGTGTGACGATGATATACCTGCTCCTTTAAAGGGTGTGATCAGGGAAGAAGCTCCCCTGTTGGTAAAAATGTGGATGGTATAAAAATGCTAATTGATGTTGAGAGCTCACAACTGAGGGAAACCACTGTGAAAAATGTGCAAGTACATGGGGCAGGCCTAGAGGGTGTACCACACGTACTAGAAGTGGATATGCAGTCTCCACAGATCTCCATGGTTAATAAAATGTCCCAGGTGGGGATTAGCTCATCGGTGCCCCTAGAGGACAGGATTGAGAATGACACGAGCGGTATATATAACGCACGTTCTGTGACCGATAGCAACTCAGAGAGAGAAACTGCCATGTCGAGGTCTCGCCAAACTAAAGTGGTTACTAGTAGCGACCAGGTGACAGTTATATCTGACGAGACGAGAGTTCAGTCGGGTGACGTCAGCCTAGTGTCTGAAGCTCGTATCCAGACAGTCTTAGATGACCTGACAGGACAGTACAGCTGCAAACAGGAGGCTGACCTCCCTCTCGCCCCATGGTCCCTAGATACGATAGAGAAGGGACTAGCTGTCGTCACAGAGTCACCGAAGAAGGCTGCAGAAGGGTCAAAAGAGGAGACCCCGGAAAAGACGAGTGAACTGAAGGGTCTACCTCCTGGTGTCCTGGGGAAGGGAAAAGACTCCAGAAAGACACAAAAGTCTATAGTAGACCTCAACAATGGGTTTGAAGAGTCCCTGGGTGAAAATCCCACAGAGTGTCTAAAGAAGAATGGTGGTACTCCTACAACTGCTGTTACCCCAGAACAGAGTGAAGAGCAGCTGGACCAGAAGGCCCAAGAGCGGGCGCTGCTAACAAGCTGGTGGGGAAAACTGAGAAGACGACCAAGGCCCTCTCCTTGGCTAGAGCCCTTGAAAAAGCGCCTAAGGAGCGAGATGAATTGGAGTGGCTGAACAAGCAACTCAGAGCAGAGATGGAAGATCTCAGGAGCTCAAAAGATGACGTCTATGAGTTGGAGAGGCCTAAGCGTTCTCCTGCGCAGCAGGTGGAAGAAAATGAGATACCTGAAGAGGAAGCTCCTCTAAAAGATGCCAAGAAGTCAGAGCCTGTTAGGAATGGGTCTGGAGATGGTGGCGCCGTGGTGCCGGCCGAGGCAGAGAAGGTGAAAGATGTATCTGCTGAACCAGATGATGGTGCTGAGGTGGATGCAGAAGCCCAGAGACTCGTGGCAGTGTGTGGCCAGGACCTGGTCGTGAAAGACATTCCCTCTGCTGTCAATGCCTTCCAGAAAGCCAGCAGTCTGCTGGGGAAGAAATACGGGGGACCGACGACCAGTATGAGGGTGCTGTCTACTCCGATGGGCTGACTCTCCTGAATCCTGCCCGAAAGGAGAACCATATCCTGGATAAACCTTGGCAGGGATTGCCAGAAGATGATGAGTCTGATACGGACTCTGATGTCCCAAGTACCTCCGTCCTTAAAGAGAAAGAGGAGGAGGCGGAGCTAAGAATGCAAGTATGTGATGCTGTGTCCGAGAAGGATGAAAAGCCTATCAAAGTGACTGAAGACTCCAAAAGAGACTCAAAGGCTGAAGAAGCTGATGCTGATGAGGTGGAGTGGGAGAAGTCCTCAGATGTTCCCAAGACCAAAGATAAGGCTAAAGAAGAGTCGGCCGAAGTGAGGGAACAGTTCAGTCGAGAGATGCAGCAGTCCAAGAAAGGATGTGAGGAACATGTGCTGATGCGAAATGTGGAGAGAAAAAGAAAAACGAAAAGAGAGAGGCCACGGGTGCGAAAGCGCATCATCCTCATTCGTGAAAGAGAGCACCGGGTCATGAGATGGGCAAGAAAATCCCGTAGGTCTTATCTGCCCCGTACTAAACTCATGCGGGTGAGAAACCAAGCGCTGTTAGCCTGGGTCTGGCGGAATAAGGGGAAGACTGTAGGCCAGGTCAATGCCCTCTCACGAGCGTCTTGGTTGGGTGCTAGTGTTCACCCCTACGGGGTTGAACAAAGGGGGGATATGTGAGGCAGTGACAGGCCTCATGGCTGATAGGAGAGAGCGATGGCAGGTACGTGTCACCGAGGTTGCTGGCCTCGGTGGGGTGAGAGCCGGATTTTGTTGTCTGCAGCAGCTAGTGCTGTCAGACTCTGTTAGTTAGTTTGGCTGCAAAGCCAATCCGGGCCGGCTCTTACTGGGAGTAGGCAAAGAGCTGGGTGGGTGCCTACTCCCCACGGTCCAGTCCGGACTTTATCCGGCCCTTTAAAAAGGCAGCCTCCTTAGCAGCTGGGGGTGATTTTCCTGGAGCTGCTAATAGTGCTGGGAGCTGAGGGCTGTTGTTTGGGACCCACGGCTGGAGCCAAGCTGGAGGGCTCAGACCCCTGTGAAACCGAACAGGCTGCCTGGAAAAGCCGCACGGGTGCGGTGTGTGTGAACAGTGTTGTAGGTGAGTCAGGGACACACTGTGTTAAGTTAGAGCCCAGCCGGGCAGGTGTTTGTTTTGCATTTCATTTATTTATGTTGATGCTGAGACAATAAAGCGATGTTTGGCCCCTAAAGCTGCAGTGGACAACAGTCTGTATGTGAACGATCCTCGAGACCAGAGCTAAACCCCCACAATATATATATATATATTGTAATACAGGGGCACACCGACAGGGGGTCCAGTGAGTCTGGCTCCCACCCCTAAAATCAGTCTTTTTTTTTTTTTGTCAGTTAGGGCCGCACCGCCAACTAGGTGAGGCGAACACCTCGGTCGGTGTGGCCCTGGAACTATGTGGTGCGACAGCAGCTGCAGGGCAGTAGAAGATGAACACTTCCATTGTGGAAGCACTTATCTCTAGTGTTAAGCGCGAATATTCGCAAAGCGAATTGTAATCTGGAATATCGCGATTTTTCAGATTTCGCGAATATGTCGAATACATGACCACATATTCGCAATTACGAATATTTGCTCTTAGGATGGATAGTGATAGGGGAACTGTATTGAAAATATAAGATTCAGACATAATTCCCCCAACCTTGATTACTTTCTATAACAATTTCCACTATTCCTGTCAGAGTAAAGACTTAATAGGTAAAAACTGTCCTGCAAGTGTTCGTCACTTGAATATTCGCATTAAGCTATTCGCGGTTTGTATTCTCTTTCCTACCAAATGTTACCAGGTTGTGTCAGACTCCAGTACGCTGCATGTATTGCGAAATTTTGTATAGATGTCTTTTTCGCACCTTTCCATTCGCACAAATGACTCCCGCCATTTCAAGCTTTCAATACATGTAAAGCTGTTTAAACGTTAATAATAACGAATAGATTCTATGCGCACGCGAATATTACTTGAAAAATTAATCTCCAATCATGAGATTGAATGCAAAATATCGAATATTGCGAAGTAGCGAATATATGACGAATATGATGCGAAATATTCGTTATATATTGCGAACTCGAATATGGGTCTTTGCACTCACTCCTACTCATCTCTATATTCATCTGTATCACTGTCCTCAGGACAGCGATACGTATGGATGCTGCGGCAGAGAGAAGTGTCTCCCTTCCCTGTTACTCTGATAGGCTGTAGGCCACATACAGCGCAGGAAGAGGCATGCATCCCCCCGTTGACATCCATATGGAGGAAAGTATTAGCATTTTTTGTTTTTTTTTAGATGGTACGATACTGGAAAGAAGAACCAAGGGGGCATCTAGGGGCATTTTTCACTGGCCTATTATAGGGGGCACTATTGGGGGCAATGAGCACTATGGGGGCATCTAGTGGCACTATAGCAAATAGTATCCTGTACACTAATAGTATAAACATAATGTCCCCCAATAATAGGGCATTTTTTACTGGCAAATTATGGGAGAGAGGAAAACTATGGGGGCATCTGGTGGCTCTAAGAAGGTGCATTTTTTACCGTAAACATTATGGGGGGCACTATTGGGGCATCAGGTGGCACTAAAAGGTCATTTTTTACTGGCACATTATTGGAGCAACTGGTGGCACTAAGAAGGGGCATTTTTTGCTGGCACATAATGGGAGGCACTATAGAGGAGAGGAGCACTATAGAGGCATCTGTTGGGGGCACTAAGAAGGTGCATTTTTTACTGGCATATTTTTGGGGGCACTATGGGGAAGGGGGAGAGGATCACTATGGGGACATGTGCTGGGGGCACAAACATGGGGTATTTTATAGTGGCACATTATGGGGGCACTATGGGGAAGGGGAAAGGAGCACTATGGGGGCATTTACTGGAGGAACTATATAGTGGTATTTTATACTGGAATACATCATGGGGACATTAGCTCAACTGTGGGCACTAAGAGGGGGTATTTCTTGTACTGTCATATTATTAGAATTATTACTAATAAGGGGAATTATGGTGAGCTTTACTAGTACTGGGGGACTATGGGGAACATGATTACTAGTATGGGCACTATGGGAGCATTATTACTGCTAACTGTGCTCTGGCAGAGAAATCTTTCTAATGGTGGGATTTTGGAGAACACTATTACTTTGGTAGGCACCCTGGCACAGTATCAGTTTAGCACAATTATTTTTTGGGGGGTATTATGTTGATATTATTAGTGTCCGGGATATTATTTGCTGTGTGCAGTTATTCTATTTTTGTGCACAGTGTGCCAATAATTATTGAAGGGGGCAGCATCTCTCGTACAAGTATTTTCAGCGGGATTATACAGTATTTGTGGTGGCAGGATGGGGTGTTCAGAAGATGTGAGGATGATGGAAAGGGAAACTAATGTCTGTTTGTCAATCTCTGCAGAGAGGAGACATAGCGGTCTGGTCTGAATGGAGAAGATGAAGAAAGAGAAAGTCTTTGTCAAAGGTGACATCACTGGATGTGAGAGGTATGTGGCGCTATGTAGGAGAGCAGATGCTTCGGCTTGTCCCCATGCCATTTGCAGAAGGAGGATTCACAGCGGGGCAGCTATAAGCATGGTGATGGCTGCAATGGGGCAGGGGGCTTCAGCCTTAGTGAGGATGGTCGAGGGGGACAGCAGGCCACGGGCGGGTGGCGGATAGTGGGTGGAAATACAGGCCGCAAGCAGAATCTGGGGAGGGAGGAGAGGGGAGGAACTTCCTAGCTGTATCCTGCTGTTGTATAATGTAAAGCAGGCAGTGCAGCCAGGGCAGGCCTTCCCCTCCCACCTGGTCCTACACACCTTAAATATCCTGCAGATCCTTCTCGGCTACTCTTTTAACAACTTCAGGACTAGGAGGGAGGAAGTGAAGCTGCAGCAGCTCCTGCCATGGGGCCACGTGATGGGCAGTCTGTGAAAGAGAACTGGATGGTGAGTCCTGTCACAGGGAGGGAAAAAGAATAGTTTGAGTACAGTAGCTTTATGTTGGGGCTCTGAGTATTAAGTACCAGTGATGAGCGGCAGGGGCAATATTCGAATTTGCGATATTTAACGAATATTTGGTCGAATATTTGTCATATATTCGCGAATTCGAGAATTCGTGAACTCGAGTGATTACTTTCTTGATTGTAAAAATCGGCAATCGGAAAATCCGCGAGAAAAATTCACGGTACGCAAATTCGCGATCAACACTACTCCTGAAGTCAACGATATGCCTTCACACTGGACCACAAGCAAGAAGCAGCAAGGGATCATGGTTAATGATAAAAAAAATCTAGAATATTCGCAATTACAGAGATATAGCACTATATTCTAGATAATCGCAAATTCTCGAATTGCCAATTATCGGCATAAAAATTTGCAATTAGAATATTCACGATCAAGACCATTAAGTACAGTGTGTCTATGTAGCATGAGGGTGAGGGTCTTACCTTCATCCTCAAAAATGTAATTTCAGCTGTATGGTGATTGTTGGGAGCAACCCATTATATGTAGGAGGGGCTCATAACAATGAAAGGGGCCTCAAATTTTGTGCATTTTTTTATGCTCAGACCCTCCCTAGACAAAATTTTTCTTGAAACAAAAGCCAACAACAGTGATGGGTATACCCCCTCAAAAATGTCAATATCAATAACTTTTCATATGGCCTTGAGCATCAATTACAGCTTGAAAACAACATCTCCTGCTGTTTACAAGTCTACTTATTTACTGCTGAGGCATGGCATCCCACTCCCACAGGTCATTGAGATTCTGGGGTACAGGGCTACTTTACACTGCAACTCAACTGATCCCATAGATTTTCAATGGGAATCAGGTCTGGAGAAAGAGCAGGGCACTCCAATTGAGGTACCCCAGCCTCCAGCATTCATTCCCTAATGATGCGACCTCGATGAGCTGGCGCATTGTCGTCCATGAAGATGAAATTAGGCCTGTGTTGTTAATGTAGAGGCGCAATAACTGAATTTAATTAAGTTATTCAAGTAGGATGGTCTTGTTACTTTACCATTCACAAAGTGTAGGGCAGTTCTGTATTGTCTAGACACACCTGCCCACACTGTAACACCACCACCACCAGAGGCTCGTCTGGTGACAACAGTGGCTGATGCGCTCTCCATGACATCTCCAACATCATTGGAAGCCATTGTTTCTGCTCAGCATGAATCGACTTTCATCAGTGAACAGCACTGAGGCCCACTGGTTCCTCATCCAGAGTAGCTGCTCCCTGGCCCATGAAAGATGATGCCTGTGCCTGGTGGTGTGGTCAGCTACCCTTGCAGGTGATCTAGCACGCAGACCACGCTGATGTAAACAGTTTTGAATGGTCTGACATAACACTTGAGTTCCTCCTACCCCCCTTAAATGTTCCTGGAGTTGTGTGGCATTCATCATCCGGTTCCCCAGAACATCGTTTACAATGTAGGGGTCATCAGAGTGGGATGTGGCCAAAGGACATCTATGCCTTTATGTGACTCTTCCAGTCTCTCTGTATCTCTGTTGCAACCTGCTGATCACACTGTGTGACACTCTAAGCTCAGTGGCCACTTCCATATAAGAACGTCCTGCTTGAAGCCTCGCAATCGCGAGGTACTGTCAACCAATTGTAATTTGTCATCTTGGTCTCTTGATGTCAAAATTAGAACAACATGAGGAGGAGGACTGTTTAAATACCAATTCAAATAGAACCAGGAAATTATTGGGTGATTCATGGATCAAATACCTGTTGTGATTTTTTTTTTCCTTTAATCTCCCTGTTAGAGAATAGCAAGCACTCATAAAAGTACTGAAACGACTTGATGGTTATTATCTGTATTAATCTACTTTCCGTCAATAAAAATTGTTTCTTAAAAAAAAAAAAAGTACCGAAACACTGAACAGTTGGACATGTGCATTCAAAAGTTTAGAGAAGGTCACATTATGTTCACATGTAACGGTTAGAGTGCATTTTAGGTTCATCCTGAAATTTCACCCACAAGCCAAATATCCCTAACCTTTTGTAATATATATATATATATATTTATATATATATATATAATCTCTCTGTGCTCACAGAGATGGTAATGCCAAACAGAAAAACAGAAAAAAATTCTCAAAAAAAAATTTGGCTATGAATATTGAGTTTTAAAAAAAATCCCATTCTGACAGACGTTTTCCTTCCACCGGTTATACCGTAACTACCTTTATCATTTTTTACAAAATGTAATTTTTCCCAGTGTGAAAAAGACATATATAAGGTGCCATTATTTTTTTTTTCACAGCAGTATATTTATTCTTTCAGATACCATGTAAGAAAAGTGCACACTCCTAATTCAGAAGATGATTATAAAATCATGGATAGTTTCACCAGGATATTTTAAATGTTATGTACATGTTGTAAGGATGAAATACCACATTAAGAAACCAAATCCAACTGTGCAAACTAGATTCACATAAACATTAAAATCATGTACTGTAGCTGGCTTACGTTAGATCACTGAAGAAATAAAAGGTGTAATGATGCTACCAAATTCTGTATCTTAACCTGTGTCTTTATATTTATGAATATATTTTATGTTGTATACTTAACCCCTTATGGACCCTTGCAATGAAAAGGTAGCAGTACTTACTCGAATGCCATGACTCCTATTAACTTCTTAAGGACCAGGTACGTACAAGTACGGACAGGCTGATCGGGCGGGTGCAGGCCCGAACAGCGGCACAGACCCGGCAGTCACAAACAGCCGGGTCCCTGCTGCATACGCCGCCATCGGTGAAGACACCGATGCCAGCATATTAACCCCTTGTATGCCAATGCAGAGGGTTTGCGGAGGGTACGTCCCATAGTGGGACAAAAATAAAGTTTTTTTAAAAACTAAAAAAAAGTGTTTTCATCATAAAAGTAAAAATAAAAAATTCCCAAAATAAAACACATCGAATTGTGAAAAAAATAGAATAAAAACAGACATATTGGGTATTGCCACATCCGTAATGACTGGCTCTATAAAAATATCACATGATCCACCCCCTCACCTGAATGCGATAGAAAAAATAAAATAAAAACTGTGCTAAAACAACCATTTTTTTGTCACCTCACATCACAAAAAGTGCAACACCAAACGATCAAAGAGGTTTATGCCCCCAAAATAGTACTAATAAAACCGTCACCTCATCCCACACAAAATGAGTTAACGCTCTCAGAATATGGAGACACTAAAACATGATTTTTTGTGTCAAAAATGCTTTTATTGTGTTAAAACTTACATAAATAAAGTATACATATTAGTTATCACCGCGTCTCTACGACCCTGCTGTATAAAAGTATCACATGAACTGAACACCGCAAAAAAAAAAGAAAAACTGTGTCAAAAAAGCCATTTTTTGGTCACCTTACATCACAAAAAGTGTAATACCAAGCAATCAAGACAGTCACCTAAAAAATAAAAATAAACTATCGTTTTCAGAATATGGAGACACGAAAAGATTATGTAAAAATGAAACAAATAACCAAAAAATTGGAATCATATTTGGAATTGTCATGTCCATAACAACCTGCTCTATACCACATTATCTAACCTGTCAGATAAACATTGTAAAAAACTAAAAATAAAAACTTTGCCAAAACAGCTATTTTTTTACCTTGCGTCACAAAAAGTGTAATGTAGAGCAACCAAAAATCACATGTACCATAAAATAGTACCAACAAAACTGCCACCTCATCCCGTAGTTTCCCAAATGGGGTAACTTTTTTGGAGTTTCTACTCTAGGGGTGCATCAAGGGATGTTCAAATCTGACATGGCAACTTAAAATTATCCCAGTGAAATCTGCCTTCCAAAAACCATATGGAGTTCCTTTCCCTCTATGCCCTGCCTTGTGCCCGTACAGCAGTTTACGACCACATATGGGGTGTTTCTGTAAACTACAAAATCAGGGTAATAAATATTGAGTTTTGTTCGGCTGTTAACCCTTGCTTTGTTAGGGAAAAAATGGATTAAAATGGAAATCTGCCAAAAAAGTGAAATTCTGAAATGTCTTCTACATTTTAATTCTTGTGGAACACCTAAAGGGTTAACAAAGTTTATTAAATAAGTTTTGAATAACTTGAGGGGTGTAGTTTCTAAAATAGGGCCATTTATTGGTGGTTTATATTATGTAAGTCCCACAGAGTGACTTCAGACCTAAACTGGTCCTTACAAATTGGGTTTTGAAAATGTTCTTAAACATTTTTAGATTTGCTTCTAAACTTCTAAGGCCTCTTTCACACGAGCATGATGGATTAGTTCTGGATGCGTTCAGGGTGTGTTCAGTGAAACTTGCACCATTTTTCATTCAGTGTTGTCTGCAATAGAGTTCAGTTGTTCAGTTATTTCCGCACGAGTGCAATGCGTTTTGATGCGTTTTTCACACACGTGATAAAAAACTGAAGGTTTACAAACAACATCTCTTAGCAACCATTAGTGAAAAATGCATGGCATCCGCACTTGCTTCTGGATGCAATGTGTTTTTCACTGAAGCCCCATTCACTTCTATGGAGCCAGGGCTGTGTGAAAAACGCAGAATATAGAACATGCTGCATTTTTCACGCAACACAGAACTAATGCGTAAAAAACCGCTCATGTACACAGACCCATTGAAATGAATGGGTCAGGATTCAGTCGGGTGCTATGCGTTTACGTCACCCGCGTGGAAAACTCGCTTGTGTGAAAGAGGCCTAAGCCTTCTAATGTCCCAAGAAAAGAAAATGTAATTTACAAAATGATCCAAACATGAAGTAGACATATAAAGTAATAACTATTTTTGGAGGTATTATTATCTGTTTTAAAATCAGAGAAATAGAAATTTAGGAAATTGTGAATTTTTACAAATTTTTAGTAAATTTGGTATTTTTTAAAAAAAATAAAAATGAAATATTTTGACTCAAATTTACCACTATCATGAAGTACAATATGTGACGAGAAAACAACGCAGAATGGCTTGGATAAGAAAACGTGTTTTAAAGTTATCACCATATAAAGTGATACATGTCAGATTTGCAAAAAAATGGCCTGGTCCTTAAGGTAAAAAATGGCAGCGTCCTGAAGGGGTTAAGCTATGAGAAACATAACAAACATTGGTATTTTCTCCATTTGATTAATGTATTTGAACAGCTTGAGCATCATTCATTATTTGATTTAACCTTCTTTTGCATGTGTTTCATATTTTTTTCAAAGGCATAATGCATCTTGTGTCTGATGATAAACTGCTAACATATTAATTAACCACAAAATGTACTCTCATTAGAAGCCTTAATATTAGAATAAAAGAGACCATGTGAGATCTGTGGTTTTTGATCAAAGAAAACATGTAATGGGTTTCATAATTTCTTCCATATTATCACAGAAATCATTAGTGGTCTGTCTGGAATAATTTATATTGTCTGCAGTTTATACTTTAGCTTTGAGTTGACAGACAGTACAGCTTCCTATTTAAACCATGCAAATAACAGGTGGCGTGTAATCTACTGAACATCCTTTTTTAATTTTGAGGAATTATGCTATTGATTTCAACTGTCTTTGGGCACATGAATATAAGATGGAACAAGATACAGTTTCAGTTTGTCTTTAGCCTTCATCATCTTGCTAATGGTTGAAACGATATAATATGCATGTACCATAATGATGGATTTCCCATATGTTTAATTAAAACACCAAATTTCTCCTAAACTAAATTTAACTTAATGAGAATATGCTAAGACCAACACACGTAAAATTTCTATATCAAGACTATAATCTAAAATTTCTTTAAAATCATCTGGGAATGTGTTTAAGAGAAATAATGTCTATTTAGATCATGAGGAAACAGTGACTCATGCACGCATTAAGAAAATAATAATCAAATATTGGCTGATTATTCTCTCATGTAAGACTTTCTCATAAATGGGCAAAACAGTTCACTGGAGCATACCCACTTCAGATAGGAATGGCTAAATCTAAATTGTGCTATACTGCAATAATAAACACAACATGTAGAAAAGACTTATTGTTTGAAGGAAAATACCCCTTTTTATCTTATACAGACTCTTTAATGGAAATAAGTTGTGTATTACCCCTGCAAAACAATAACTGCCATCTTAGGCCTCATGCACATGACCGTTGTTGTGGTCTGCGTCTGAGCTGCATCCGTTGATTCCGTTCCGTGCCCCCGCCAAAAAAAAAAAAAAAGCATGTCCTATTCTTGTCCGTTCTGCAGACAAGAATAGGCATTTCTACAATGGGACGCGTTCCCTTCCGCAAATTGTGGAACGGAACGGGAAGCAGCTTCTGTGTTTTGCGGATCCGCGGTTTGCGGACCGCAAAACACCAACGGTCGTGTGCATGAGACCTTAAACTGATATCTAGCTGCACCACATTAAAAGGGGCAGTTCTAGGAAAAATATTCTGCATTTTTCACCTGGATCTAAATAGTTTTGCAATTAGATGGAATTAAAACTTTGGTACAACCACAAAGTTATTCAATAAAATCAATAAAATGTATATGCTGTTCTTTTATTCATATCTTTGTATTTTGAAAATCCTACCTACCGTTAGAAGCTATGACAGTTACATGGAGAGAACTTGAGCAGGAAGGGCACGCCCCCTGAGAAAGGATATTTCCCCTTAGTTGCCAGATTGCAGTGGCTCTAGCAGAAAAATTATAGCAATAAATGAGGGGAGCTCTGGAGCCATGTGAGGTACAGAGTTGGTTTTAAGGTTGTTAGAAAGAGACCACAATGCACTATATCTCAGATGACTAACCTCTGGCACTCCAGCTGTGATAAAACTACAACACCCAAAATGCACACTTGCTTGGCTGTTCTCAGACCTGCATATAAATTAATGGAGTATGCTGAGAGTCGTAGTTTCACTATACCTGGAGTGCCAGAGGTTAGCCATCACTGTTATATGATGTCTGATTCACATTTTTTATATTAATATGGGATAACCCCTTTAACCCCTTTAGGACACATGACGTACCGGTATGGCATGTTTCCCGAGTCCTTAAGGACACATGACGTACCGGTACGTCATGTGAAAAAATTGCGAGTGCGGCGCTGAAGGGGTTAAAAGAAACAGGATGTCGGCTGAAATCATTCAGCGGGCATCCTGTGACAACGCCGAGGGGGGTCATGTGACCCCCCCGTATTGGCGATCGCAGAAAACCGCAGGTCAATTCAATGAACCGGAAAAGAACGGTGATCGGTGGCGTGATATCACACCACCAATCACCGTTCTTGAATTGGGGGCGGTGGTGGCAGTGCTGCGCGTTGATTGATCCGGGGAGAGAGGCGGGGGATTCAAACTCCCAGCGCTCCTCTCTCTCCTCCTCTTCCTGCTGCCGCTGCCCCCGTGTGAGAACCGTGCTGCACCGCTCCTGTGACCTCCCCCTTCAGCTTCCATCACCCTCCTGCACCCTCCTGCACCCATCAGGTAGGTTAGGGTCAGTGAGGGAGAGGTATTTTAGGCAGGGATAGGAGGGACAGTTAGGTGTTAGGTAAAAAAAAAAAAAACTTTTATTTTAGTTCTGCCTGTGGTGGTTGGGGTCCACAGCACTTAGCTGTGAGACCCTAAACCCACCCAGGGGTGCAGATCCCCCCCCCCGCCACCCTCCCCCCCCCCCCGCGCCGCGCCACCCCCCTTTGCCACCTGCTGCCCTCCACCAGCTGCCGCCCCCCTACACCACCCGCCGCCCCCCTACACCAAAAGCTACCCCCCGCCACCCCCCACCACTTTTTTTTTTTTTTTTTCGTGCGCTTACTGTGGCCGGCACTCTTAGCGTCCAGCCACTGTTAGCGCATCGCCCGCCACACTGCTGATCAGTGCCAGACGGCTGATCAGCAAGTTTGAACTTGACCCATTTTTTTTTCTTCTTTTATTAGTACGCGAACATCCGGCCCCACACACACGCACACTTCAATAAAGTTTTTTTTACATGCACGCACACACACTCGCACAACACACACTCCCATGGCCCGCAGGATGTTCTCGGCGGAGGAGGCATATGCCCAGATGCTCTCCGACACCGAGAGCCACAGTTAGGATGAGGATGACCCCACCTTCCTCCTGTCATCTGCATCCTCCTCATCATCATCTGATGATGATGAGCTCCCAAGGCGGCGGAGACGCCGCCAGGCGGAGCCAGAGGAGCCCCATGCTAGGGACCCTGTGGCCAGCACTAGTACGAGCAGCCCTGGGGCTCGTACTAGTTTTCCGGCCCACCAGAGAAGTCCACCTGAGCCCCCTACAGGTGAACGAGTCTGGTGTACCCCAGGGGAATACGAGCCTGTGATTCCTGAATTTGTTGGCAATCCAGGAATCCAGATTCCCACAGTGGGATTTACTGAAATTGACTTTTTTAGTTTTTTTTTCAGTGACCCACTGGTGAATCTGATGGTGGAGCAGACGAATCTGTACGCCCAACAGTTCGTCACTCAGCACCCAGGCTCCTTTTTGGCTAGACCCGGTGGCTGGACCCCGGTCAGTGCAGCCGAGATGAGGACGTTTTGGGGCCTCGTGCTGCATATGGGTCTAGTGCAAAAACCGAGCGTCAGGCAATACTGGAGTGGGGACATCCTCTACCAGACCCCACTGTACAGTATGGCCATGACTCGCTCACGGTTTGAGGCCATCCGGAAATGCCTGCATTATGCAGATAATGCAGCATGTCCCCGAGGTGATCCTGCCTATGACCGGCTGTACAAGATACGGCCGGTCATAGATCATTTCGGGGCCAAGTTTGCACAGGCCTACGTACCTGGAAGGGAGGTCGCGGTTGATGAGTCTCTCGTTGCTTTCAAGGGGAGACTCAGTTTCGCTCAATACATTCCCACTAAGCGGGCGAGGTATGGCGTCAAAATGTACAAAATTTGTGAGAGTACCTCAGGGTACACTTACAAATTTCGTGTGTACTGAGGGGCGAGATTCCCGTATTGAACCCCCAGAATGTCCCCCCACTGTGGGTGTTAGCGGGAAACTCGTGTGGGACCTTATGTACCCACTACTGGATAAGGGTTACCACCTGTACGTGGATAACTTTTATACCAGTGTTCCCTTGTATCAGGCCCTCTACGCCAGATCCACGTTCGCTTGTGGGACCGTGCGGAAAAATCAGCGCAGCCTCCCTGCCCACCCCCTCCAGGTACCTATCCCCAGGGGTGAGACCCGTGCCCTTACTTGTGGAAACCTGCTGTTGGTCAGGTATAAGGACAAGAGGGATGTCCTTATGCTCACCACAATCCATGGTAACGGCACCACCCCAGTCTCTGTGCGAGGTACCACGGCAACGGTCCTCAAGCCCGATTGTATCGTCGACTACAATCGGTATATGGGTGGAGTTGATCTGTCTGATCAAGTTCTCCAACCATATAATGCCATGCGGAAAACCCGGGCATGGTACAAAAAAGTTGCGGTCTACATGGTGCAGGTTGCCATGTACAACGCTTTTGTACTCTCCCGAAGCGCTGGCAGCACAGAGACGTTCCTCCAGTTCTATGAGGCAGTCCTCAAGAACCTGATCTTTTCAGACCGGGAAAGAGCAGGTCGGAGTACCTTGGGAATTGGAGGCGCCCGGGTCGTCCCTGGCCAACATTTTCCAGGTGTGGTCCCCCATACTGGAAAAAAGGGACAAACCCAAAAAAGAGTACTAAATTTTTATAATTCCTGGCAGTCCCCTAGAGAGAACATAAAAAACTATGGCTTTCAGACTTTGGAGGCACAGAAACATTTTTTTTCCAAAAATGATACTAGTTTTAGTGCAGGCATCCTCAAAATGCGGCCTTCCAGATGTTGTCAAACTACAACTCCCAGCATGCCCAGCTACTGCTATCAGCAGGGCATAGTGGGAATTGTAGTTTTACAACATCTGGAGGGCCGCAGTTTGAGGATGTCTGTTTTAGTGTCTCCTAAGTCTGAGAGCCATACATATTGGGCATCGCCGCGTCCGTAAAAATCTGCTCTATAAAAATAAAATTTGACCCAACCCCTTGGAAAAACTACTTAAAAAAAATAAAATAAAAACTATGTCCAAAAAGCCATTTTTATTGTCACCTAACATCAAAAAAAGTGTAATAGCGAGCGATCAAAAAGTCGTATGCACCCCCAAATAGTGCCAATAAAACCGCCATCTCATCCCACAAAAAATGAGCCCCTACATTATATAGTGCCTCCCCCCAAAAAAAAACTGCAGCTGCCAGGCTATGGAGATAGTAAAATTATCAATTTTTTGTTCCTAAAATGATAATATAGTGTAAAATCTGAATAAATAAATAAAAAGTAGACATATTATGTATTGGCGCGTCCGTAATAATCTGCCCTATAAAAATAACATTAGACCCAACCCCTCGAATGAACGGTGTTAAAAAAATAAAATAAAAACGGTGTCAAAGCAAGGGTTAACAATCAAACAAAACTAAATATTTATTGCCCTGATTCTGTAGTTTGCAGAAACACCCCATATGTGGTCGTAAATGGCTATATAGCCACAAGGCAGGGCATTCTTCAATGTCCTGCCGTTTAGCCATATAGTAGTTTACGACCACATATGGGGTGTTTCTGCAAACTACAGAATCAGGGCAACTCATATTGAGTTTTGTTTGGCTGTTAACCCATTTTTCCCAGTAATAAAGTAAGTGTTAAAATTGAATATTTTCCAAAAAATCTAAATTCCAAAATTGTTTCTCCATCTTCCATGAGCTGTTGTGGAACACCTAAAGGGTTAACAACGTTTGTAAACCCAGCTTTGAATACCTTGAGGGGTGTACTTTCTTAGATGGAGTCACTTTTTTGGAATTTCTATGCTAGGGTGCATCAGGGGGGCTTGCAATAGGACATGGTGTTAAAAAAACCAGTCCCGCAAAATCTGTCATTCAAAACCTATATGGTGTTCCCCTCTTTCAATGTCCTCCCGTTTGGCCAAACAGTAGTTTAAGACCACATATCGGGTGCTTCTGTAAACTAGAGAATCAGGGCAACCCACATTGAGTTTTGTTTGACAGTTAACCCTTACTTTATTACTGGAAAAAATGGATTATAATGGAAAATTTTCCAAAAATTGAAATTCTGAAATTTTATCTCCATTTTCCATGAACTGTTGTGGAACACCTAAAGGGTTAACAACGTTTGTACAATCAGTTTGAATACCTTGAGGGGTGTACTTTCTAAAATGGGGTCATTTTTGTGTGGTTTCTATTATGTAAGCCTCACAAAGTGACTTTAGACCTGAACTGGTCCATAAAAAGTGGGATTTGGAAAATTTCTGAAAAATTTCAAAATTTGCTTCTAAACTTCTAAGCTATGTAACATCCCCAAAAAATAAAATGGCATTCCCCAAATGCTCCAAACATGAAGAAGACATATGGGGAATGTAAAGTCATGCCTTTTTTGGGGGGTATTACTATGTATTATAGAAGTAGAAAAGCTGAAACTTTAAAATTTGCTAAATTTTCCAAATTTTTTGTAAAATTTGTATTTTTTATGCAAAAAAATTAACTTTTTTGACCCAATTTTAGTAGTGTTGTGAAGTATAATATGTGACAAAAAAACAATCTCAGAACGGCCTGGGTAAGTAAAAGCGTTTTAAAGTTATTCACACTTAAAGTGACAGTGGTCAGATTTTGAAAAAATGGCCTGGTCCTTAAGGTGAAATAGGGCCATGTCCTTAAGGGGTTTACAGCACTAATTGCAATAAAAGTTTTCTTATGACTTAATACTGTACATCTACATTCTCAACTCAAAATGGAAGATTCACGCAAACTTAACATTTATTAGGATTGTTTAAAAAGATAATTATGTCAAATATGAAGTAGTTTCAAAACATTCTATGTCTCTGGTGCATCCGTCGTTTCTTTATGCCCAGATGACACATTAGAGAACTAACCCTTTAGTGATCATGCACAATTTTTTTAAAATTGCAATCCAAGAGCTATAACTTTTTTTGTTTTCTCATCAATGTACTTGTATGAGGTCTTATTTTTTGCAGGACAAGTTAAGGTTTTTAATGCACCATTTTGGGTACATGTAATGATTGATTAAAGCCATCTGTTTAGCTAAAACTCCCTTTGTTTACATCAGTAACAATACTTATTAGTGGTCACTAAGGGGAGGTTAGGTATAGTAACCCGGGGCCGTTTGAGATGGGAGAGTGTCCACCCATCTCAAAACGTACAAAACTTAAGCAGGGGATCTGAGGACTAGATTCTAAAATAAGGGATATCCTGATAAAGTTCTGAGGGAGGCATTCACTGATGGAAATTAAAAGAAAAAGGAGTGATTTACTGGTATCAAAAAAATAAATAAGAGATGCCAGAACAATACATCACAATAACTGGCACATATGATAATGCAAAAAAAAAAGCAAACAGAAAACAACTGATAATATTGCACTAACACCACAGATGTAAGCATTATATATGGACTAAGTCCTCACTCTGATATGATAACATCTGACACTTTCAGCCAATGTATTTTAATCAAAATAAATCTGTGCCCTCCTACCTGCACCAAGGGAGTCTAAGTCAGGCAGGTCCTACTCTAAACCTACCTATGCCGTTGGGCATTTACGTTCAGGAAAGCAAACCCTGCACATTTAGTGTGCTGCTCCTACTCACCTCTCTGTGCACTAAGCAACCAATGAGAGGAGGAGCACACACAGCCATATGTACAACGTAAACAAGGTCTTTTGTTAGATGGGTGGGCAAAAGTGCACAAAAAATGCTGCTCCCAGGATAAAATAGAAGCTCATTCACACTTGAAGGTGGCACTCCCTCAAGTGTATACCACAAACTAAACAAAAATCTAAGAGAAAAGACAAAGACAGGATGTTTTATCTTTGTTTTTTTATCTTTTCTCTGTGATCTTTTTTGACGTATGATAATGCCCACCATGGAATCAGGCAAATTTTATAAAAACACTCTGGGATCCCATGTTTGGACCCAGACCTGAAAAAAAATTGTAGGAGACATACCACAGATCAAATTTAGGAGAAACTCAAATCTAAAAGATCTTTTGGTAAAAAGTCACTTTTTGATTTGAAAGTGTATAGAATGGGAGGTAGCACAAGTGTATAGCTAGAATTAGAGTTGAGCGAATTGAAGCATCTGAAGTGGAATTTCCTATGAAATTTAGGAAAAATTCGATTTGCGCCCTGATTCTCTAATTGGGGTGAAAAAACGGTCAAATACTTATGCTATTTGGGACTTTACATTGTTTTATAGATAAGTAATTTTATAACTCCTTAAATCTCTAAAGGTGGGTTCACATCAGCGTTTTGTATTCCGTTATGGCTTTCCGAAAATAATGGAATCCATAAGATGGAATCAAAACAGAAGCCTTAAAGAGGCATTCCGTTTTGATCCATCTTGAATAGAAGTTTATGGGAATTATAACGGATCTGTCTAGTTCTCATTATGCAAGATGGAAAACAAAGTCCTGTTGACAGGACTTTTTTGTCCGTACTGCATAACGGAACCAGACAGATCCATTATGATTCCAATAGACTTCTATTATGACGGAAAGAAAAACGGAATGCCTTTTAAAGGCTTCCATTTTGCATTCCGTCATAATACAAGTCTATGGGCAGCATAACGGATCCGTCCTTGTTTCCATTATGCTGCCCCCAGACTTGTATTATGAAGGATCAAAATGGAATGCCTCTTAAAGGCTTCCGTTTTGACTTCCGTCTTACGGATTCCGTTATTTTCTTTTATAACCATGTTATAATGGAAAGCCATAATAGAATACATAACGCTGATGTGAAGCCACCCTAATTCGTCTGTTAGTTCGGTGGGTGACATATTCCCATTTTTGGTGTGAGGTACACCTACACTTCATACCTGACAGGGAAATTTATATAGTTAATCCGTCTGTTAGTTCGGTGGGTAACATACATCCATTTTTGGTGTGAGATACACATGCACTTTATACGTGACAGGGAAATGAATATAGTTAATCTGACTGTTAGTTCGGCCGGTGACATACTCATTTTTGGTGTGAGACACACATGCACTGCATATGTGACAGGGAAATTAATATAGTTAATCTAACTTAGTTCGGCCGGTGACAAATACCTATTTTTGGTGTGAAAAACACATGCACTGCATCTCTGACAGGAAAACTAATATAGTTAATCCGTCTGTTAGTTCAGTAGGTAACATATTTCCATTTTTGGTGTGAGGTACACCTGCACTGCATATGTGACAGGAAAATTATTATAGTTAATCTATCTTTTAGTTCGGTGGGTGACCTCAAATAATGAGGAGAGCATAAAATAAGGGACGTGGCCCTGGTCGTGGTGCTGCTGGTGTTGGTGGAGCTCCTTTTGCAGGTCTCTGATGATGATGCCGAAACACAGATGCCAACTGCTGCGGCAAGGAGGACAGGGGTGAAGAGTGGGTAGAAGAGGATGTTGAGGATGATGAGGTCCTAGACCCCACATGGAATCAAGGTCATGCGAGTCACGTGTGCAGTTCGGAGGAAGAGGTGGTGGTCACCCAGCGTCAGCCACACAGCAAAAGAGGGAAAAGGGCGCAAAGACAGAGTGGCCGTCCCCTAGCCAGGATGCTTGCTACTGCCCACCGAACCAAGGAACTGAGCACACCAAAGCCAGCTCCAAGGAGTTCCTTGGCGTGGCAGTTCTTCAGACAATGTACTGATGCGAATGGAGCCTGAAGCGAGGCATACATGTTCTAAACTTGAGCACCACCTGCATTTCCAAGGATCTAAATGCAAAGCACGAGCTGAAGTCGAGTACACAACGTAAAAATTACAAAAGAACTCAGGCTCCTCTTGCTCCCTCTTCTGCTGTGGTCTCGGCCTCTTCCTCCCCCTCTGGAGTGACAATGGCACCTGCCATCCCGCAAACAGAGCATGTGGCAGCAACACCACTACCGTCACCCAGCATATCCACACTGTCCCATGGAAGCGTTAAGCTGTCCATCCCACAAACACTGGAGAGAAAGAGGAAGTACCCACCCGCAATTCCTGGCCCCAAATGCCAGCATTTCAAAATTCCCGGCCTTTGAAATGCTGTCATTCCGCCCGGTGGAGACAGATACATTTAAAAACCTTATGGCGGTGGCTGTCCCACAGTACGTGGTTCCCAGATGCCACTACTTTTTCTGGTGAGCCATCCCTGTCCTGCACAACCAAGTGGCAGATAAAATCTGGTGTGCACTGCGCAACACTATCGGTGGCAAGGTCCACATAACTACCAATTTGTGGACCAGTAAGCATGGGCAGGGAAGGTATATCTCCCTAACTGCACACTGGGTAAATGCAGTGGCGGCTGTGCCTTCCGCCACCGAGGATTGCAGGACGTTTCTCTTTGCCTCCTGTTGCCTCCTCCTCCTAATCCGCTTCCTCCTCTACCACCTCCTCATCCGGTCAGTGTAACACCTTCACCCACCAACTTCACCACAGCCAATGACAGCAGGCTGTTTTGAAACTCATCTGTTTCGGGGAAAAACCCAGTACCAACAGGAGCTGTGGACGGGCATGGAACAACAGACCAATGAGTGGTTGGTGCCGCTGAGCCTCAAGCCCGGCCTGTTGGTGTGGAATAACAGGCAAAATATGATAGCAGCTCTAGGGCTAGCCGGTTTGCCTGGTGCATGTGCTAAATTTGGTGATGCTGAGGTTCCTGAAAAATTACCCCAATATGTCAGAGCTGAAGCGAAAAGTGCAGGCTGTTGTCAACCTACTGCGGCTTTCCTGTCTGCGCTCACCGCCTCATATGCGACGTATCCACAAGGTGGAACTCCACCTTGCACATGCTGGAGAGACTGTGTGAGAAGCAGCAGGCGATAGTGGAGTTTCAGCTGCAGTACGCACGGGTGAGTCACTCTGCAGAACAGCACCACTTCACGACCAACGAGTGGGCCTCCATGTGGGACGTGTGTGCCTTGTTGCGCTGTTTCGAGTACTCCACCAACATGGCCAGTGCCGATGATGCAGTCCTCAGCCAACTTTTATCCCACTTCTATGTCTCCTTGAAAAAACACTTTGGGCGATGATGGAAGAGGATGTGGCACAGGAGGAAGAGTAGAAGGAAGATGGATCATTTCCTCGGTTATCAGGCCACTCATTCACAAGTGGCTCGGAGGGTGGGTTCCTGCACTAACAGAGGCCAAGTACACAACTGTCCAGCTAGGGCACAGTTCCAAAGGATGAGGAGGAGGAGAATGATGAGGAGGAGGAACCGTGTTCACAGCAGGATGGCACCCAAAGCAGCTTATGTGCATCACAGGAGCATGGCTGGAGGGATACAGAGGATACAGACGATACACCTACCACAGAGGACAGCTTGTAATAGCCTCTGGACAGCCTGGCACACAAGTAAGTACATGCTGCAGTGCCTGTGCAACGACCACAGAGTTGCCCAAATTCTAACCAGTGCTGATTACTGGATGGCCACCCTGCTGTCCTTAATTCAGTCACTGGAGCATGATCGGAAGATGCACGAGTACAAGTGAAAGCTGGTATATGCGCTGCTGATAGCATTCACACCTGACAGCGAAGACTCAGTGGAAGCACAAGGCGAAGGCAAAGGAGGAAGAGGAGGAAGTCGCTAACGCAGCTGGGGCACTGCCAGCACCTCAGAAGCGAGGATTAGCATGGCCGAAATGTGTAAAATCCTTGTCAGCACGCCACAACAACCAGCACCATAAATAAATATAGTGCTATATATTGATTTTTTAGAATATTCTTAATTGACGAATATTCTAAAAAACGAATATATAGCACTATAGAATATAGTGCTATATATTCGTTTTTAAGAACATTCATCATTTTTTTTCTATCTGAAGTCATGATT
The DNA here is from genome assembly GCA_033119425.1 of Bufotes viridis. Lineage (NCBI taxonomy): Eukaryota > Metazoa > Chordata > Amphibia > Anura > Bufonidae > Bufotes > Bufotes viridis. The sequence continues at coordinate 346,473,884 of CM065591.1, forward strand.
CCACCCTGCTTAAGTTGCTTGTGGGCCAATGACTGTTCAGTCACATTAAATTGGAAAAAATGACGAATATTCTAAAAAACAAATATATAGCATTATATTCTATAATGCTATATATTCGTGTTTTAGAATATTTGCATTACGCGAATATTACATTGCTGATTTTTTGCATAAGAGAAAATAAATTGAATAATGAAGAATATTCTAATTCACTACAGACTACAATATTGCAGCCTTCTCATATTGGCCCACAAGCAAGAAGCAGGTAGGTATACCAGGTAATGGGTTCAGATGAAAAAAAAAAAAGACGAATATATATCACTATATACAAAATAATCGCAAATTCTCAAAGTGCCGATATTCACAATAAAAATTAGCAATTCGAATATTCTTGCTCAACACTACAAATAATCAGTGATGTCAACACAAACTTACTGCTGACACCCTCTCCACTCTGTCGGGGGGCTCAACTTTTATAAGCGTTTAATAGAACCGGTTCTGTAGACATCTATGTGGAATCAGCTGACGACAGTGTAAAAGAAATGCGCTCTTTCACACTATAGTAGGATCTTGGGCCTCTGTGTGGTTCTTTATACCTGACGCTAACATCGACCTGTAAGGTTGAGTTCACAATTGAGTTAGTTGGTCAGTTTTGGCCCTGTAACTGCCGAAAGAAGCGAAGTGTGCGATTCTAATAGCGATGCCTGTCATCTGCGTGTCATATTGACTTACAGTATAGTTTCACTATCACAGCAGACTCACTCTGCATGCTGCTGCAAGGCACAGTCTTTTACACCACTATACAGGCTCTCTGCAGCTAGGAAACAGCTGTTTTATAACGCAATTCGCCACAAATTATATCGGATCAAATTGAATCTTTTTGGAAAATTTGGCGAACCGACCAAATAGAATTTTTGAGAAATTTGCTCATCTCTAAATAACACCATGCAAGAGAGAATTAATTTCATGTTAAACTGTGTAAACTATTAATAGAAACCTAGAAGCACAATTAAGAACTTGAACCTCAGACAATTGCACACTCAGAAAGTAGAAGATACAGACCAGTAAAAAAGATCTACAGCACCCTGAAGTACATTTCACAATCTTTTTCTCAAGTGGTATGTCAATACAGCTCCCCTTAAAAACCTGGGTAAACCAGTCACAATGCTTGAATTATAGTGCACATCCCCACCCAAATAGTTGATAAAGCATACCAAATACATGAGAACTGATTGTCATGCAAGCGGTATGATGGTTTCTGTTCACCCCTCTATCCTTGCTCCGGTCACGTGACCTAACATGTTGACGCATGTACAGATGATTGCGCCAAATAACTAGCATATGCACTGACTAGCATTGCCGCATTGCATATAACAGAAGGAGAAAAACACACTGGCATATCCTACTTAGACATTACTACTAAGCCAAAAACAAAAGCCAACAACAGTGGGGGGTATACCCCCACAAAAAATGTCAATGTCTCAAAAACTTGTCATCTGTCCTTGAGCATCAATTATAGCTTGACAATTACGTAATAATAATAATAATAATAATAATAATCAGAAGTTGCAGGTGTACAGTACCTATGGCTGCTGAACAAGACCTACCATAACTGTTGATGAGACACAGGGTGTGTCCAAATACATAGATTGACAGTGTATTCATAGCACACATGCGTAAGTCAGAGTTCAGTGTTTATTACAATTACACATAGTGGTAGGGTTTGTATATGCCTACAGTGTTGCATGATTTAGGGGAAACAGTATGTTAATCAATGTCGCAGTAACAGTCTCACATCTTACGCATGATTTCATAAATATGTGACAGTGATTAGTGGCGGAATTGGGTGTAAGAATACAGTAAGCTGTAGGAGACCTTTTAGAGACCGAATGCCCAAACTGCAAAGCAAAACCAACTTATTTATCGTAAAGCGCTAACACAGCAATTTAACCTGAAAAACAATAAAGTAAATCTTCCAGCTATAATAGTGTACTGTTCATAGTGCGCCCTGCACTGATGAATGGCAGGAAAAGTTTAAGGCATTTTGGTATACCATAGACTTTTTCCAGTGGGCGGGTGCCCACATAGAGGGCTCTGAGTGCCGCCTCTGGCACACATGCCATAACTTTACCACCACTGGTCTTGCCTAAAAGGTGAGTGTAAATACAGTATGAGTGCAGTGTGTCGATAAATAGCTGGAACACACCACACTAGTACTAAGCATTCTGGTTAAAGGGTGTTTATAAACAAATCATATCCAGAAACTTAGTGGCTCCTTTAAGGGATATAGTACATGTGCCTGTATTACCTGAACACACTACCTCACTAGATCACATAGCTGTGATTAAAGTAAGAGCAGGGTATGGTAATAACTAAATTTAACGCACAGCAGCACTCTTTAACAATCTGGTCCATAGGGTATTTATAGCTGTATCCAGAAATCAGTGGCTCCTTCAAAACTGTTCACTCTCTTTTCTTTTTAACAATATATTTTCTAATTTTCTTTTTCTGAAGCAGTGAAGTTTTATAAATTTTTGAAAGCTTAAACACTATTATCAATCACTGCTATAACATAACCGCATAAATTCGGCCCAAATCAAAAGTGCATAAATTTACTGGAAAAATCTAGCTTTCTCTTCATCCCTCCCTTCTTTCCTCTCTTCTTAATTCTCCATCTTTCTCTCTCAAAATCACACTATATTTGGATTCCTTAGGAGTGTACATCTTGAAAATTCGGTTTGAATTTTTAAATTTTCGAATTGTTTTGCTCATCTCTAATTACCTGTTTTGCAAAAGAAACATATTATTTCATCGTAACTGCAATGGATTTACATGGCCCAGTTTTCGAGCCAATATCTGGGAATGGACATTCACATAAACAAACGTTCCAAATAATCGGCCCTTGTAAAGGGGCTGCAGATCACCATATGAATGAACAAAATGCTTGTTCATCGGGTGAATTCACATTTCATGCAGACATCTGAATCACTGTTTCTAGACATCAGATCATGCTGTGTAAACAGCATTCTGCTGCCCAGAAACAATTAATTTGTATGAGGGTGAAGAATAGCAGTAGCCATTATTCATCCCCATTTAGTGGAGGTGTTCACGGCATGAAACACAGCTCTTCATCTCCACTGACGTCCCAATAAATTGTCTGCTTGTCAGCAATGTAAATGCACCTTCAGGTGTCTGTGTCTGCCTAACAGACATATATGTACATTTCTCTTGTTTGTGTTCTACTCCTACACTTGGAAACACCAAACTTTTGAAGTCTAAGAACTACTTTCAAATATTACCGATTGGTTAAAGCCAAAGTTAACACTAAAAGGCAAAAAAATTGGGAACATGAATGTTCTATTTAACATACTAGTACCACTGTATAAAATAAATTTAATAAGCATTTTATTGAATTTATCATATAATCAAGTAGTGTTTTACATATTTTGTGGTATCCAGATTCAATTTTGGTTGACAGAAGTGGAAAAAGTCAACAGAAAAAATGCATATATTAAAAATAATGATTACAGATAACTGACAAATAAAAATGAATCTAGTCCAATTATTATCTCTTTCAGAATGGATACTGCAAAGCACAGATGGTATTTTTTATCAGTTGCCTATTAATTCCATGCAAATAAAGGAACATACATGCATTGTTTTGACTGACTGTTCTTCAAGTGCCCACACATTGAGCTCTGTTGAATGTTTTCTATGTGGTAGACGTTGATATGGCTGAAATAATAAGTTTAGAAATACAAAATGTACTAAAAAGCTGTTATAAATGTTCTATATTGAAAGTATTATGATTGAGAAACATTTTATTTATGATATTTATTAAAGTATGACTGTTTTTAAGAGCATTTGTCCCAAAATAAAATTACTAGTTGCTATATAAATCCCTAATGGGGCATTTGATCTGAATAATACATTCCTTGTGACTTATCCTCTGACAATGAACTGATGGCAAGGATCTCCCTACTAAGGACCAATCAATAAGCTGTTTGTGCTAGACAAAGTTATATTTTCAAAGGAAAATACCTTTATAATATGAAATTCAATGGAACAAGACACCATTGCTTTTTGGCCTGGATTTGACATAAAAAAAATATCTAAAACCCTAAACCTCTAAAGGCACATTTACTGTGCAGACTAGCAGACATTTATCGAGATGGAAGTATTCCTTCCCAATAATTGCCTGCTCGTCAGTGGAGGTGAATAGCTATATTTACATGTAGAGATCACCTTTAGTGTAGGAGAATAAGTGATGGCTACTGCTATAGCTTGTCTTCATAGAAACTCATTGTTTCTGATGAGGTGTCCATCCCAAAGATCATTTAATTTGATGAATTAGCATGCTTCACCATCGGGTGATCTTTGCCAACTTAACAATGGCAGATTATCATAAATGAGCATTTATAGGGTTCCAAATAATCTGAACAACAATTGGGCAGAGTAAATATACCATAAGTGTACTGTATTATGGATCTATTAATCTCAGAGGTTGTATAGAGCAGGGATGCTCAACCTGCGGCCCTCCAGCTGTTGTAAAACTACAACTCCCACCATGCCCTGCTGCAGGCTGATAGCTGTATGCTGTCCAGGAATCATGGAAGTTGTAGTTTTGCAACAGCTGGAGGGCCGCAGGTTGAGCATGCCTGGTATAGAGCTTTACTACTTAGTATACAAATGGTTTAAGAACAATGCTAGGAATTTGACAAAACACTGTCTTCTTTTTCATTGTAATTAATAAGTTTGCTCAAAGAGTCAATGCAAATCTATGGTAATGACTAGACATAAGCGAATTTCTCAAAAATTCGATTCTGCCGGTTTTGAAGAATTGTCCTAAAAGATTTGATTCGATCCGAATTTATTTGTGGTGAATCAAGTTAAAAAAATAGCTATTTCCTGGCTGTAGAGAGCCTGTATAGTGGTGTAGAACACTGTGCCTTGCAGTAACATTCATAGGGAGTCTGCTGTGGTAGTGAAACAATACTGTAAATTAGTATGACACACACATGAAAGGCGTCGCTCTTAGAATCACTGCCTACTTCACTTATTTGGGCAGTTACGGGGCCAAAACTGATCAAATAACTCAAGTGTGAACTCAGCCTTACAGGTCTATGTTAGCGCCAGGAATAAAGAACCGTGCAGAGGCCCAAGATCCTACTATAGTGTGAAAGAGCGTTGTCAGCTGATTCCACATAGATGTCTACAGAACCTGTTCTGTTAAATGCTTATACAAGTAGAGCGCCCCAACAGAGTGGAGAGGGTGTCAGCAGTAAGTTTTTGTTGACATCACTGTTTATTTTGCTCTTCCTCTGATCCGTCAGAACAATAACCCCCAAAAAACGGATCCGGTCTTTTGAGCATCTGCCTTCACTCGGTCAGCATTTAGTCAGTAATCCATCAGTATTGCTCAAGCAAAAAAAAATAAAAATAACAGGAGTGGATCCAAAACAGAGATGACACGTGAATGGAATATTTGCATATCTACTTTGTTTTGTACACACTCCTGCTTTTGGCTACAAAATTATAAGTCAATTCAGATGGGACCAAAAAGGCCTTACACTGCTACATAGACAGGATCCATTTTCAGAGTCGCTCTTCCTCAGCCGTGCGGCCTGAGGAAGCGCGACTCTGCCCGCGAAACGGCCGTAGCCACCGTCCGCCTGTCTAAGCTGTCCGCCCCTGACCCCGTCCATGTATATTCCGATTTGAGGAAGAATAAAGATTATCCTTGTCTGTTCTGGTGAGTGCTGCAAGCTTTTTTGTACTTTTTCTCTACATACTTGCCATGTGTGATTATCTACTCATCTAGTGCTGAGCACCACAAGAGGAACAGTGAAGCTGATTTGCTGCATATTGCCCGTGGAGGCCTTATGTGAGATTGCGATTAAACTACTAGCAGTGCCACAGTGTTCATCTTCTGTTTTGCGGAAGTTATAGCCTGTAATATTATTACACTCCTGAAATAAAAATAGGGCCCCTCTTGAACCCTTTTAGTGAACTCACCATCACCGCCTCCTCAGGCTGAGAGTTCTATAGTCTCACTGCTCTTACCGTAAATAATCCTCTATGTTTGTGTACAAACCTTCTTTCGTCCTGATGTAAAGGATGTCCCCTTATCACATTCACAGTCTTAGGGATAAATAGATGTTGGGCGAGATCTCTGTACTGACCCTTGATATATTTATACATAGTTATTAGATCTCTTCTCAGTCGTCTTTTTTCTAAAGTGAATAACCCTAATTTTGATCATCTTTCAGGGTACTGTAGGCCCCCATTCCAGTTATTACTTTAGTTGCCCTCTATGTTCTCATTATGGGCATCTATTCCCCTTTAGATGCAACCCATTAACTTATTGGCCTTGGCAGCAGCTGCCTGGAACTGGTTTCTACAGCTTAATTTGCTGTTCACTAAAATTCCTAGGTTTGTTTCCATTTCAGTGTTACCCAGTGTTTTGCCATTTAGTATGTGCGGGTGATTTGTCAGGGGTAAACCTCATCTGCCACTTATCTGCCCAAGCCTTCAATCTATCCAGATCCTTCTGTAGCAGTTAATTAATTTGCACAGTTTTGTATCATCCGTAAAAATTGATATTTGAGTGTGTACCAATTATAACCACCCTCTGTTTTCTATTAATGAACCAGTTACATACCCACGTACATACATTTTCTCCCAGTCCAAGCATTCTCATTTTATATACTAACCTTTAATGGAGTACACTGTCAAATGCTTTGGAGAAGTCTAGATATACGACATCCATTGATTTGTCGCTGTCAAGTCTAGAACTTACCTCCTCATTGAAAATGATTAAATTAGTTTTACATGACCTATCCCTCATGAAGCCATGCTGATATGGTGTTATTTGCTTATTTTCATTGAGGTACTCCAAGATAACATCTCTTAGAAACCTTCAAACAGTTTACCCATGACCCATGATGTTAAACTTACCTGCCTATAGTTTCTGGGCTCTGTTTTTGGACCCGTTTTGAATATTGGCACCACATTTGCTATGCGCCAATCCTGTGGAAAACTCTCTGTCAGTGAAGAGTCCTTAAATATCAGAAATAAAGTTCTGACTATGACATTAATTAATTCTCTTCGGATACGTCGGTACATGCCATCTCGTCCTGGCGATTTGTCTATTTTAATCTTTTTAAGATGCCGCTGTACTTCTTCCTGGGTCAGACAGGGCACTTTTAATGGGGAATTTACTTTTACATTCTGCATTTCATCTGACAGTTTATTTTCCTCAGTGAATAAAGTGTAGAAAAAAATATTTAATAGCTTTGCTTTCTCCTCATCGCTCTCTGCAACTCCACCCTCATTACTCTGTGGTGGGCCGACACCTTCAGATTTATACTTTTTACCATTTATATAATTGAATAACATTTTAGGGTTAGTTTTGCTCTCTCTGGCAATTAATTTCTTGATCTCTAGTTTGGCTGCTTGTATTTGTTTTTTACATATTCTATTTTTTTCCTTATAGTTTTTCAGTGCTTCCTCGTTACCCTCCTGTTTTAGTGAGTTAAATACTTTCTTTTAGTAATTTTTTGCTTTTGTTACAGTTCTATTTATCAACATTGTTTTTTTAATTGTTTCTTAACCTTTTATTCCCATAAGGAATATACCTCTCACAATTAGATTTTTGGATGTTTTAAAAATATCCCATTTTGTGGCTGATTTTTTTTTATTTTTGAGGACTTTGTCCCAGTTAGTTAGGCCTATCCCTCTTATTTGGAAAAATGTTGCTTTTTTGAAGTTTGGTACTTTTGTTCCTCCCTGAAGAAACACTCTTTTGAATGACAATTGGAAGGTTATTACTTTATGTTCACTATTTCCCAGGTGTCCCCCAACCTGTACATCTGTTGTTCTTTCAGGTCTATTGGTTAATACTAAATCCAGTATGACCGTTCACTGGTCCTGAACCAGTTGGGAAAGATAATTGTGTTTGGTTATTGCCAAAAACCTGTTTACTTTATAAGATATTCAGGTTTCAGTTTCCCAGTCTATATCTGGGTAGTTGAAGTCCCCCATAATAACCACCTCATTATAATCTGCCACCTCATCTATCTTGTTTAGTTGCAGATTTTCTGTGGACTTTGGTATATTAGGTGGTTTATAATAAACTCATATTAGTATTTTATTATTGTTTTTGCCTCCATGTATTTCTACCCACAGTGACTCCACATGTTCATGTCTTTCATTGATATGTTCTCGGACTTGGGCTTTAGACAGGACTTTACATGAAGGCAGACACCTCCTCCTTTTCGGTTTTGGCGATCCTTTCTAAACAGACTGTAACCCTGTACATTAACTGCCCAATTATAGCTATCATCAAGCCATGTCTCTACTATGTCAGGTCCTCCTCACACATAACTAATTGAAGTTCACCAGTTTTATTAGTCAGGCTTCTGGCATTAGTATACATACAATTAAGATGTTTATGTATATTTTTTACCCTACACCTTTCCTTCTGAACTGTTCTAGTCCCTCCTTCCATTCCTCCCCCAGTTCCATTACCTTGCCCCCGGTCTCTATCTGCACTGTCTTCTCATCCTATAACATAATTACTCTCCCCCCAGTCTCTAGTTTAAACACTCCAAACTTTTAGCCATCTTCTCCCCCAACACAGCTGCCCCTTCCCCATTGAGGTGCAACCCATCCCTACAATAGAGCCTGTAGCTGATACAGAAGTCGTCCCATTTCTTCAGGAACCCAAACCCCTCCTTCCTACACCAGTTTTTAAGCCACTTGTTAAGCTACCTAATCTTACGCTGCCTTTCTTGTGCGGCTTGTGGTACAGGTAGTATTTCGGAAAACCCTATATTTGAGGTCCTTGCCCTAAGCTTGTGACCTAAATCCCTAAAATCACTCCACCAACCTCTAACTTTGTCATTGGTTCCGATATGGACCATGACCATGCTGGATCTTCTCCAGATCCTCCCAGTAATCTGTCAACCTGATCCGCGATGTGTCGAACTTAAACGCCAGGAAGACAACACACCGTTCAACGATCCTTGTATTTGTGATAGATCGCCCTATCTGTACCTCTAATAATTGAGTCTCCCACTACCAGCCACTGTCTGGCCTGCACTGCTCTCCTGGACCCCTGCTTACGTGAGCGGACATTCCCTGACTGGTAGAGGAAGGGTCCGACTGCAGCAGAGCTCTCCCTGAACTGACATCCCCCTCATCTGCCAACCTGGCAAACTTGTTGGGGTGTGTGAGATCAGGGCTAGCCTCCCTGGCTTTCTTCCCTCTACCCCATTTTCTAACTGCTATCCAGCTAGCTACCTCATGTTCCTGAGCCTCCTCACTACCACCCTCCCCCACATCAACCCCATAGAGTGCTTTCTCAGTGAGCAGCAAACTCTTTTCCAAATTGTCAACGCTTCTCAGTGTTTAAACTCGCCCGGTTAGATAAACGATGTGCGATTCCAAACGGTAAATTTGCTCACATTTTGAACAAAGATATGGACCCTCAAACAGCTGTTCCAGGACTGCATACATTAGACAAGGTGTGCACTGAACTGCACTGTCAATAATAGAACACATACTAAGTGGGGATTATGCAAGAAGAGAGAAAAAATACAATATGTTGCAGTGATAAGAATCTAACCAACTGTAGTCCACTCCTAAAGTCCCTGAATCTCAAGTCACGTACTCTAAAGTCACAAACTTAATACAAATACACACTGGAAATCAAATATGCGAACACTCACAAACTCGCGTTGTTTGTCTGCTTGTACATTTCTCAAACTAGCTCTCCAACCAGACAGCTTTTTTTCCTCTGGATTCAAAGTAGTGAGCGGCCCTCTAGTCTGGTCCTTTAACTTTTTCTAATTAGATAGCCACACCCTAATTACTCACCTGTGCAAAACTCTGGAGAAGGAACAGAAAAAAATTTAATAAATAAATGTAATCACAGTATACTCTCAGCTGCTGTAAAATAAACCTAGCAGCAAAAGCAAGTTATAGTGTATAAACTAGACTACACTGCTCTGATTTGGTATAGAGCACAATAAGGTCAAACACAGCCACTCAGCAATGCACACAAATAGTTTAGCTCTCACAGATACTCCCTCACATAATCTATAGTCACACACTTAATACAAACACACACTTGAACTCAAACATGCGAACGCTCACAAACTCGCGTTGTTTGTCTGCTTGCATGAGTGCAGCTCCCAAACCAGACAGCTTTTTTTCCTCTGGATTCAAAGGGGCAGCAGCATGAGGAGACCACAGAGTGGTGAAGTGGCAGCAGCGTAAAGAGACCACAGAGTGGAACAATGACAAAGTGTGGAGGTGGCAGCAGTATGAGGAGGCCACAGAGTGGTGAAGTGGCAGCAGCATGAGGATCCCACAGAATAACACAATGACAGAGTGTGGAGGTGGCAGCAGCAGCATGAGGAGACCACAGAGTGCCCAGAAACAGAGTTTTGAGTTGGCAGCAGCATGAGGAGACTATAGAGTGGCAAGGTGACATATTATGGAGGTTGCAACAGCAGCATGAGGAAGCCAAAGACTGGCAAGGTGATATATAGGGTTGAGTGTACCGAACTTTGCGAGTTCAGGTACTTGGACCTGAACCCGGAATTTTTCACTGAAGTTCGGGTTCGGTGTTCAGCTGATTTTATTATTTTCCATTATAACATGGCTCTAACAGAAAATAATAGCATTCTCAACACAGAATGCTAAATAAAATAGCCATTGAGGGGTTAAAAATAATAAAAAAACTCACCTCATCCACTTGATCGTGCAGCCAGTATCCTCTTCTTTTTGCAGGATTTGCAAAAGGACCTGCGATGACGTCACCACGTGGTGAGAGCGGTGACGTCACAGCAAGTCCTTCTATCTTCATTTTATGAATGAAGCTAGAAGGACCTGAAGAACGGTGGGTGTAAGAAGGAGCACTTGGCATCAGATGAGTGGCATCAGGTAAGTAGCAGCATCAAAATAGTAGCTGAGGCAGGTAGCCAGAAAAAACAAGTCTCTTTTGTCAAGGTTTGGGTGAGGCAGCATGGATGATCTAATTTGATGCATTGGTGGGTGGAAATCCTGGCTGATCCACGCCTGATTCATCTTCACCAACATCAGTCTCTCCACATTTTGGGTTCTCATTGGGTTAACTATGACCCCCGCCGCACTAAATACCCGCTCTGATGCCACACTACTAGCTGGGCAGAACAGCTTTTCCAGGGCAAACTCGGCCAGTAGCGCCACAAATCCAGTTTGGCTGCCCAGTAGTCCAGCGGATCTTCAATATGGGGTGGCAGGGTGCTGTCCAAGTATGCCACCACCTGCTGGTTAAGATTCTGCTCCAGGTCTAGCTGCTAATGAGTAGATTCTTCACTAGGCAGGTGAAGAAAGCTGCTCATCAGCAACTCCAGACTCATGCTGCTGTTAATGGAGCTGTTACTGCATTTTGCTGACTCTTGGCAATCACTTTGGTGATCGACTGCTGACAAAATGAGTGACGAGGAGTATGAGGAGGAGGAGGAGCAGGAGCATCAGGTAGATGATGGGAAGGACAGACAGCTCCATTCGGCTGAGGTGAAGCCTTGACTGCCTGAAATCGGGTGCTTGCCACTGGGTGGTCTACCCCGGGCACGTTTGCCTCCCACTGCTGTCACTCTGCTGACTAGTGAAGAGTGGGAGGTGCCATATTCGATTTCGCGATAATTCGCAAATTATCGATTAAATATTTGTCATATATTCATCGAAATCGAATATTCGTCATTATTCTATTTATTGCGAATAATATGCAATTTAATTATTCGCGTATTGCGAATTGAACTTTGAACGGGGTATAAAGGCAACTTTACTATTGGTTGGCTTGCTAGAATTAACTAATATAGAGAATATAGCGCTAAATTCGTTACCTTCGCTAATTCTAGCAAGCCAATAGGAAAGTTGACAGTACCCAGCTCTAAGTTGGACTTGAAATGCGAAAATATTACTTTTACCAATTTTTGTTCAATAAATAGAATACTGACTCATTATTCTATTTATTACCAAAAATGGTTAAAGTAATATTTTCGCATTGCACATCTAACTTAGAGCTGGGTACAGTCAACTTTGCTATTGGGTTGGCTTGCTAGAATTAGCGAATATAGAGAATATAGTGATATATGCGTATTCGTCATATTCGTTAATTCTACCCAGCCAAACAATAGTAAAGTAAGTTGCATATACCCTGCTCTAAGTTAGATGTGTAATGTGACTAATATTACTTAATATTCTCGCATTGCGCATACAACTTAGAGCTGTGTATAGGCAAGTTTACTTGTATTGCTAGAATTAGCAAAGATAACGAATACTAATATAACGCTATATTCTCTATCTTCGTTAATTCTAGCAAGCCAACCAATAGGAAAGTTATACCCCGTTCAAAGTTTCATTCGCAGTACGCCAATATTACATAATGTAATATTCGCGTACTGCGAATGACACTTTGAATGGGCTTTGACTTTCCTATTGGTTGTTGACTTGCTAGAATTAACGAAGATAGAGAACATAGCGCTATATTCTCTATCTTCGTTAACGGTATCTTATTCTTGGGTTCTGAAAAAAAAAGAGAAAAAAGAACAAATATTCGTTTTTCGGAATATATAGCACTATATTCTAAATATTCGCGAATTAGCGAAGTGTCAATATTCATAAAAAATATTCAATATTCGAATATTCGCGCTCAACACTACTGCTGACTCTCAGCCACGCTACCGACTTGCTGGCTCTGCCGCTGCCTCATGTACAAGCTGCCACCCTCTTCTCCAGATGATGATGAAGCCCCTTCGTCACCCGACTCCCAATTGCGATCGGCTACATCATCATCAAGTACTGTCTGCACGTCACTGATGTCCTCCTCAATTTTCTCTGAGCCAGTGGCCTTTCCGCTTGCAAAACCAGCTCCCAGGCCACTTTCCTCATCACTACTTGTCAGCCTACCAGAGGCAGCTGCGGGTGTCTCCTCCAGATCTTGGCTGGGCAGTAGCTGCTGTCTTTTCTCTAGTAACTTGTCCTTGCTGTATAGTGGAGCTGAGCCCAAAGCATATCATACTTGTCTGGCTGAGGAAACAAAAAAGGACAGAGGCAGGTTGAGGATAGGTGAGGGCTCCCTGGCCATGCCAACTAAGAGTTGTGTCTGACGAACCCACCGACTCTTACCTGATGGTGTCTGATATCACTTGGGATGAAGTGGATGACCGAGTCAACCATTCAAACACTGCTGGGTTGCTGGCCAAGACACGACCGATAGATAACACCGGGAGCTCAGGCCTCTTAAATTGACCCCTGCTGCCACTCCCTTTTACTCTGCTGCAACCTGTGTCTGCACCAGAAACATTTAGGCCTCTGCCCCTCTGCTGTGCAGGGCCTGTCACTTCTCTGACATATTGTTAGATCAAATAAGTAATTAAAACGGAAATTTATACTCCCCAAAAAAGGCTGTAGTTTTGTCTCCTCACAATGTCATAATTAGAGATGAGCGAATTTTTCAAAAATACGCTTCGCCAGTTCGCTAAATTTTTCTGAATATATTTGCAGCGAATTATGTTAAAAAACTGCTATTTCCTGGCTGCTGAGAGCCTTTATAGTGGTATAGAACACTGTGCCTCGCAGTAACATGCATAGGGAGTCTGCTGTGGTAGTGAAATAATACTGTGAGTTCGTATGACGTGCAGATGACAGGTGCCGCTCTTTGAATCACTGCATACTTCACTGATTTGGGCGGTTACGGGGCCAAAACTTGCCAAATAACTCAAGTATCAACTCAGCATTACAGGTAGATGTTACCGTCAAGAAGAAGCGCACTCCTTTTACACCCTCGCCATCTGGTTCCACATAGATGTCTACAGAACCTGTTCTATTAAACGCTTATACAAGTAGAGCCTCCCTGACAGAGTGGAGGGGGTGTCTGCAGTAAGTTTGTGTTGATGTCACCGATTATTTTGGCCTTCCTCTAAACCACCAGAACAATAACCCACAACAAATGGATCCTGTCTGTGGATATACTTCTTCACTCAGTCAGCATTTGCTCAATAATCCATCAGTATGGCTAAAGGCAAAAAAAAACAGAGTGGATCTAAAACAGAGATGTCACGTGAATGGAATATTTGCATGTCTTCTGTGTTTTTTACCCACTCCTGCTTTTGGCTATCAAATCATAAGTCATTTCTGATGGGACCATACAGGCCATAAAGCTGCTACACAGACAGGATCCATTGTGTGTCTTGTTTTTCCTTCTTTCTGACAGATCCGAAGAAGTGTCAAATAAATTATGATGTCAGCCAGGCCGAAAGCCCTTATAGTCAACCAGTCATGAAGTGGGGAGGGTGGGAACAGCATGAGGAGACATAGTGGAGAGGTGGCAGCAGTATGAGGAGACCACAGAGTGGCCCAATGACAGAGTCTGTGGGTTGCGGCAGTATGAGAAGGCCACCGAGTAGCACAATAACCGTAATAGGCCCCTATTCCCTTTCACCAGAAATAACTGCACTAGTGACCCGAGAATATATATTTCTTGTTGGACAGAAAAAGGCCACTATACGCTTTAACCAGAAAACAATTAAATAGTGAAGTGCGTATATATTTTTCTTTTTTTGATAAAATATGCCCCTATACGGTTTCAGCAGAAATCACTCCAACACTGCAGTCCCTATATATATTTTTCTTTTTTTACTGTAATAGGCCCCTATACCCTGTCACCAGAAATAACTGCACTAGTGACCCAAGAATATATATTTCTTGTTGGACGGAAAAAGGCCACTATACACTTTAACCAGAAAACAATTAAAGAGTGAAGTGCGTATATATTTTTCTTGTAGTACTGAAATACAACCCTATACCCTTTCACCAGAAATAACTGCAACAGTGCAGTGCGTTTATATTTTTTGTGTATTACTGAAATACCGCCCTAAACTCTTTCACCAGAAATTACTATAAACGTGCAGTGCGTTTATATTTTTCGTGTATTACTAAAATACCCCCCTATACTCTTTCACCAGTAATGACGGCAAATTATTTTAGCGTAAATAAAAAAAAAGTGTCCTGCGTATATATTTATCTTTTTCCACAGATAAAAGCCACTAAAGGCTTTTCACCATAGCACTTGCACCCCAATAAATTATTGCTGGAATGTCAGAGATGTATTACCAGACTATCTGGATCCCCAAGTAATGTTTCCCTGCACTTGTAAATCGCTTTTTTTTCACAATGAGGATTTTCCTATGACTCTCCCAAGCATCTGTATACGTCTCCCCCTGCCTGTGAAATGATTCCTCTCACTATCTTTTCCCTGCACTAGTAAATCTATTCTTTCATTTTTTTTTTTTTAACAATCAGTTTTTCTTTCACTCTCCCTAGCACCTGCATACACATCTGTCCCTGAACAAAGTACAATTGTGAATGGCAGAACCTAAGATGGCCGCTGTATTTATAAGGCTGTGACATCACCGGGCTGGCTGGCGGCTGATTGGCTGCATGCATGGCATTATGAGTCATCCCAAGTTCCCAGAGTTCCTTGCCCTATGTCCTCACAAGTGTAGCCGTCATTGAAGCCGCCATTCATTGCGAATTGAATTTTTCCTGAAATTCTAAACAAATTCCACTTCGTCAGCTTCGATTCGCTCATCTCTAGCCACAATGTGACAATTTTGTCACTGTAATTTTGTTTGCGATCGCGTTCAGTTTTTATTGCGTGAGTGCAATTTACTGCGTTTTGCACTCGGGTGATAAAAAACGGAATATTTACAAACAACATCTCTTAGCAACCATCCGTGAAAATCGCATCTGCTGTTATTTTGTCACTTCTCCGCACAGTGGCTAACAAGCACACTAATACCCCACAAAAAAGGCTTTAAGACATATAACTGCACCACTGAACGGCTAATAAGACTTTTTTTTTTCTACTAATACACCCCAAAAAAGGCTGAAATTTTGTCACTTCACTGTACAACAGCTAACAAGACTTTTTTCCCCAATAATACACCCCAAAAAAGGCTGTAATTTTGTCACCTCACCACACAGAGGCTAACAAGCCTTCTTTCCACTAACACACCACAAATAAGGCTTTAGAACATATAACTGCACAGCTGAACGGCTAATAATTTTTTTCCCCCCACTAATACACCACAAAAAAGGCTGTAATTTTGTCCCTTCACCGTACCAAGGCTAATAAGCCCTTTTGTCCCAGTAATACACCCGAAAAAAGGCTTCAGAACACAAGTGTACTGCTGAACGGCTAATAACACTTTTTTTCCACTAATACAAATACACCTCAAAAAAGTCTGTAATTTTGTCCCTTCACTGCACAATGGCTAACAAGCCTTTTTTTCACTAATACACCACAAAAAAGGCAATTTAGATCCCCAGTCAGTACAGCAAGGTGTAATAGAATCACTCCTATTAACCAGGCTGTACACTCCCCTATTGGACCCTGTTCTCCTTTTATCGTGTGGAATAATTCCTCCCTATTCTGTCCCTACACTTCTACTGATCTTTCCCTGAACTTCTATTCAGCCAAAAAAAGTTTTAAAGTGTTTTCTACCACTTTCCCTAGTGCCTGCTAACATCTATCCCTGCACTAAGTACACTGGAACATGGCTTAATCCCAGATGGCTAAGGCTATTTATAGGGATGTTACATCACAGGGACTGGCTGGTTGCTGATTGGCTGCATGCATGGCATTGTGGGTGATCCCTCGTTCCCAGAGTTCTTTGCTCCGTGCAGCAGCCATTATAGGAAAAAATTTGATTCGTTACCACGAAGCGTGAGGAAATTTGGATTCAATGCGAATCGTATTTTTCCTTAAATTCGGATTGACCACTTCGTCAACTTCGATTCACTCATCTCTAGTAATGACTGCATTCTTCTCCGTCTCCTTTCTGAATTTTCTTACACAGTAGTCCCTTATACTTTAATTTCTGTCTTCGGATTTGTTCCAGTGTAATGGAAAAAGCAGTTGCTTGTCACATTTCAATAAGAATGGTTAAGAACAATTTTTCATATGCTTCATATGCATTTTGTCACATGCTTCATATTTTTAGAGGCTCTAATGAAATCATTTTGCCCAGCATTTGTAAAACAAAATTGTTGGTAACAGACATCATTATCGATTTGTCAAAATCTAGATATCTGATACTTAGGTACATTCAATTGCACAATGACTTCAGTTCAGCCATCCATTGTGTAATAGGTAGTATGATTTTCTTGACACATTTTATGTTTAACTTGTCTCCCTTTCTATCTCATTTATGTTTTTTGTCAATTTTTATTTCACACCTACGCAAACAGAACTGGAAAGGAGCCTGTTCAGTGAAATTTGAATCTGTCTCAACAAAAAAATAATCTGTAAGAGTTTGGTGAATTATGTGTCCCTATTAGCACGAAAGGTAAAAATAGGGAAACATTTATTTTTTTGTTGTTCCATAGTATTTTTTTTACACTTTAAGCAGATGTACTAAAAATTCTGTTTGTCTTTTTATTATTGTTCATTCTTTTATAGTTTCTTAAAATTAGTTAATAGACATTAAGCTACAGTGTATCTCAAATTCTTAAAAAGCACAAGAATTTACTAAAAAAATAGTTACAGGGTAACTCAGACTGACCAAGACTGCCTAAATGTCTCCAATGGCTATGGTAAACTCATTCATTTAATCTCAAAGTCCTTTACACAAAAACATACAGTATTATAGATCTGTGTGTTACATATCTGACAGCTGCCATTGAATTTTATGGGTTCATTCTGTATTGCCTGAAACATTGCTTAGAAGAGAACATTTGTACCTCAGTGAGGCATCATTTGTCACTAAATGCACATAAATTATTACAGTGCGAAAATGACCACTTGCTAATTTATGCTAAGTAAAATATTAATTTACAAAAAAGCTTGGTCAAATACTAATCTTTTAGATGGGTCAATGATTAGGAACAAAAATTTATTCAGACAATCACCAGCCCTTCTATACATCCCAGTCAATCAGCTGATTATTTATTTTATGGTAACTAGAGATGAGCAAATTTCTAAAAATTTTGATTTGCTAAATTTTTTGAAAAGACTCGATTAGATCCAAATTTATTCACGGCAAATTGCTTTAAAAAAACAGCTATTTCCTGGCTGCAGAGAGCCTGTATAGTAGTGTGGAACACTATGCCCTGCAGTAACACGCATAGGGAGTCTGCTGTGGTAGTGAAACAAAACTGTGAGTCAGTATGACACGCACATGACAGAAGTTGCTCTTAGAATCACTGCACACTTAACTTATTTGGGCAGTTACGGGGCCAAAACTGACCAAATAACTCAAGTGTGAACTCAACCTTAAAGGACGATGTTAGCACCAGGTATAAAGAATCATGCAGAGGCCCAAGATCCTACTGTAGTGTGAAAAATCACTCTCTTTTTGCACAGTCGTCAGCTGATTCCACATAGATGTCTACAGAACCTATTCTATTAAACACTTATTAAACGCTTATACAAGTAGAGCCCCCCCCCCCCCCTGGCAGAGTGGAGAGGGTGTCAGCAGTGTTTGTGTGGAAGTCACTGATTATTTTGTCCTTCCTCTGATTCATCAGAACAATAACTCCCCAAAAAAGAGATCCTGTCTGTTGAGCATCCGCCTTCACTCGGTCAGTATTTGGTCATTAATCCATCAGTATTACTAAAGCAAAAAAAAAGCAGGAGTGGATCCAAAACAGAGATGACACATGAATGGAATATTTGCATGTCTCCTGTGTTTTGTACCCACTCCTGCTTTTGGCTACCAAATCATAAGACAATTCTGATGGGACCATACAGGCCTTACAACTGCTACACAGACAAGATCCGTTGTGCGTCTCATTTTTCCTTCCCTCTGACATCATACGAAGGGTCAAATAAATGATGATGACAACCAGGCCAAAAAGGAAAAATAGTGGACTAGTAATGGAGTGGGGAGATTGGGAGAACAGCTTGAGAAGTCCACAGAGTGGCCCAATGACATAGTGTTGAGGCAGCAGCAGTATGTGGAGACAACAGAGTGGCCCAGTGACATAGTGGGGAAATGACAACAGCATGATTAAGCCATAGAGTGACCCAGTGACATAGTGTTGAGTTAGCAGCAGCATGAGGAGGCCACAGACTGGCATGGTGACATATTGTGGAGGGGGCAGCAGCATGAGGAGGCCACAGAGTGGCAAGGTGATATAGTGTGGTTGTGGAAGCAGCAGCATCAGCATGAGGAGGCCATAGAGGGGCACAATGACAAAGTGTGGAGGTGGCAGCAGCATGAGGAGAGCACAGAGTGGCCCAGAGACAGAGTTGTGAGTTGGCAGCAGCATGATGAGACCATAGAGTGGCAAGGTGACATAGTGTGGAGGTGGCAGCAGCAGGAGCATGAGGAGGCCACAGAATGGTCCAGTGACATAGTGTTGATTTAGCAGCAGCATGAGGAGGCCACAGAGTGGCAAGGTGACATAGTCTTCAGTTATCAGCAGCATGAGGAGGCCATAGAGTGGCAAGGTGACATAGTGGGGAGGTGTCTGCAGCAGCAGCATGAGTAGCCCACAGAGTGGCAAGGTGAATTAGTGTTGAGTTAGCAGCAGCAAGAGGAGGCCACAGAGTGGCAAGGTGAAATAGCGTTGAGGTTGAAGCAGCAGCAGCATGAGGAGGCCACAGAGTGGCACAATTACAGAGTGTGGAGGTGGCAGCAGCAGCATGAGTAGACCTGAGTGGTGAGGTGGCAGCAGTATCAGGAGACCACAAAGTGACCCGGCGACAGTGGGTGAATGGGGAGGTGGGTGGCAACAACAGTACCCGCTGATGACGGTGGGTGTAAGAAGGAGCACTTGGCATCAGATGTGTGTGTCATCAGGTGGGTGGCAGCATCAGAATAGTAGCCGAGGCAGGTAGCCAGAAGAAACCGGTCTCTTTTGTCAAGGTTTGGGTGAGGCAGCATGGATGATCTAATCTGATGCATCAGGCATTAGTAGGTGGAAATTCTGGCTGATCCACGCCTGATTCATCATGACAAAGGACATTCTCTTCACATTTTGGGTAGACAGGTGAGTTCTCCTTGGGGTCACTATGGCCCCCACCGCACTAAACACTCGCTCTGATGCCACACTACTGGCCGGGCAGGACAGCTTTTCCAGGGCAAACTCGGGCATTTGCAGCCACAAATCCAGTTTGGCTGCCTAGTAGTCCAGCAGATCTTCAATGTGGGGTGGCAGGGTGCTGTCCAAGTAAAGATGTACAGAGCTGGTTCTTGAACCAGGTGATCTACAGGGCTTTGACACATTGGAAGAATTATTATGAGAAGAGGATCATCCTAAGGGACAGGGCCCATTTACCAGCCTTTGGAACAAAAGTTCCAAAATGCCCCCTAAAACCCTCAATGATGCCAACATTGACATTTTTCTAAAATCTGTGATTAGAGAGCTTGAACACATCTGTCCAACTCCATCTCCAAAAGATTACACTTCGGGCGAAATGGAGGCCCTACAACAACTGAGTAATAATAAGTACTTGGTAATCAAACCTGCAAATAAAGGGGGGAATATTACTATTCTTACAGTCCCCCAATATAGGGATATGTGCCTGTACCTTTTATCAGATAAACATAATTAAGAACGATTAAGGACTGACCCCACGAATACCTTTTAATGTAAATTAACTCAAATATTAAAAGCAGCGTTTCATTGTAAACTCATAGATCGGAGGGAGTTTGAATTCTTGTCCCCCATTTTTCCTAAGGTAGCCCCCTTCTATGCACTTCACAAAGTGCACAAATGTCTTGATCCACTCAAAGGACACCATATGCTCTCTGCTATTGATTCTCTTACTCATAACGCGGGCACCTACATTGATCAGGTGCTTCGGCCCTTTGTTCTAGCCTTGCCGTCATATCTGCAAGATACCACTAATCTCCTCCAACGTTTAGAGGGGATCACTATGGAACCGATGATGTGGTTGGCCTCAATAGATGTGGAGGCCCTTTATACCTCAATCCCCCATAACAAAGGACCAGCGGCCATTAAGTACTTTCTTGATTGAACATCTAGAGATGTATGTGCACACATAATTACTTCGTCTTTGAGGGCCAGTTCAACCACCAGCTCAGGGGCACCGCTATGGGCAGCCCTTGTGCGCCTATATATATGCAAATCTGCTCCTGGGCTGGTGGGAGGACACTATGGTATTCTCTGAGGCCTTTTCTCACATCAGGGCCATCCTAGGGAGTCCAGGAGGTTCCCGATACGGGATCGCCCCTATAAGGGCATCCATTCTGTTTTAGGCAGAGCGATATCAAGATAGGGTTATCCCTAGGGACAGCCCCCCCAAGCATCTTTCACCATACGAGTCCCTCATATTGTTTTTGACCACTACCATGAGGATTGACTCTTTTACAAGAGGAATCTCCTGTTTGTTTTTTGTTTTCTGTTATGTAATTTAAGTGTGCCTATTTAGGGTATTCTATATGCTCATTTTTATTTAGAATTATAAATAAAGGCTAAGTTTTAGAGTATGGTTTACCTGTGACTTTGTTTAACTTTACCACAACCATTACTAGTTATATTACCCCCTGACAGGTTATAGTCAACACTGAGTCCTGCTGTCCTTGTATGCCACCACCTAGTGGTTGAGGTTCTGCTCCAGGTCTTGCTGCTGCTGGTGAGTAGTTTCTTTACAAGGAGGGTTAAGAAAGCTGTTTATCATCTACTCTAGACTAAAGCTGCTGCTGATGGAGCTGGTACTGCTCCTAAACCCCCCCACACTACTTCAGCAGCCATGGCAGTGAAACGAGAGAGCAGAGGGCCCCCCGGTCAGACCTGCGAGAGGATGGACGATGGCGCAGTTAGTCAGCGGCCAACTAACTACATAGGATGTCTATATAGTATTTCAGTTTGTCCTCCTTCTCAGCAGATGTAAAAAAGGCCCTCATTTTGGACCGGTAGTGAGGGTCCACCAAGGTGAAGAGCCAGAAGTAATCCCTCTGCCAAAATGTGGCTGTCACTACTCGTGTTGAACGAGCATGATTGGCCGAACACCAGTTCGGTTTGTGCATCGCGATGCTCGGCACATGGCGCTACTTGGCCGAGTACCGTATGTGCTCAAGCGCAATGCTCGAGTCTCCTCCCCACACATTTCCTGGCTGCTAAGCATCCAATAAACATGCAGGGGAGTACTGGCACACACTGTAATGCCGTAGCCATGTTGGATACTGGCATTACAGTGATTGGCTGGCCAAAACACGTAATCGAGTGCTATATAGCACCCGAAACATGTGTTTGGCTCAGTATTAGTCAAGGAGAGCTGAGCATAGGAAGGGACAGACATTGTAGGAAGTATTATTGGAAGATTTTAATTACAAAAACTTTTCAGAGACCCAAAAGTCCTTTTAAGGACTATTGTGTGTGACAGCAGAAATATATATTTTTAGCGCATCCTGCGCTAAATAGCGTCTAATAGGCCGCTGCAGACAGTTAAATTACCCGCACCACATCTCCTGTGTAAAGTGTGCACATCCAAAAATTATCAGTGACATCCAGTGTACTTTTTCAATAAACGGTGTCCGCTTCTGACATTGTGAGGAACAAATCTCCGGTCTAACGTGTGCAGTAAAAAAAAGTTGTCTGTGACGTACAGTGTACTTTGTCAATAGACGGTGTCCGCTTCTGACAATGACATTACCTGTGGTACCTCTCCAATATATTGTTTCCTCATCCCAAGTATCTGTGACATTCCCTACAATTTTTTTATTAGCTGCAGGTGACAGCATTGAAATTATCTGTGGGATATCTCCAGTGTAACGTGTGCTTATAAAATTTTTTATCTGTAACATACAGTGTACTTTTTCAATAGACGCTGTCCGCTTCTGAGAGTTACATTACCAGGGCAGTGGGGTGGCAAAAGGGAGAAGGCGGACCACACCAAACAGGCCAGCAACTGTTCCACAGAGCACCCCTTGCGGAAATCTCCCTTGCCAAGGAGTAAGTGTTCCGCAGTATGGCGCTTTTTTGAGGAAAGTGCTGATGACAAAAGAATAGTAGTTTGCAGCCTGTGCTGTACCAAAATGAGCTGAGGCGGGAACACTAGCAACCTCACCACCACCAGCATGATCCGCCATATGGCATTCAAGCACCATAATAAGTGGGACGAACAACTGGGTCCACAATCTGTGTCTGCGGGTCACACCACTGCCTCCTCTTCCCCTATGTTATGTGCTGCTGGACAGTCCCCTGTCGAAGGTGCAGGCCCGGATTCCTCCTGCCCTGCACCTGGACCTTCACAAGCACCATTAGTGACCACATCCACTTCCCTGTCCCAGCACAGCATCCAAATGTCCCTACACCAGGCATTTGAATGCAAGCGCAAATACCCAGCCACCCACCCACATGCCATAGCGCTAAATGCGCACCTTTCTAAAATACTGGTCCTGGATGTTGCAATCTAGGCTTGTGGACACTGAGGCCTCCTGCAGCCTGTCAGCAGCTGTCCCGCGTTATGCAGTCCCCTGCCACCACTCCTTTCACGGTGTGCCGTGCCTGCCTTACACCAACATCTGTCCCGTAACATCACACGGGTCCTAACCAACGCAGTTAAACGATTTAATAGGATACTCATTCCAATAAGAGGGCCTCTTAAGAGTCCTGTATTGTTATTTATCGTCACTACCTCCCCGAGTCGGGAGTGAGTAATTGGCGCGCCTGCTGCCTTCTTAGGAGAAGTATCCGTTTCTCTGACTCCCTCTCCGGAATCAAACCCTGATTCCCCATTACCCGTGGTCACCATGGTAGACGCAGAAAGTACTATCGAATGTTGATAGGGCAGACATCCAAATGGATCGTCAATGTGACGGGGACGTGCGATCAGCCAGAAGTTATATAGAGTCAACAATGCGGCAGAAGGCCCTCGCCCATAATGTTTTCGATGGTCAATTCACCTGCAGGCCCTCGCATGTAATGTTTTACTGAGTCAGCTTACCTGCAGGCCCTTGCATATAATGTTTTAGAACGTCAACTCACCTGCAGGCCCAAATCTACATTTTTTACAGGGTCAGCTCACCTGCAGGAGCTCGCATATAATGTTTTAGAAGGTCAGCTCACCTGCAGGCCCTCACCTACAATCTTTTACAGGGTCAGCTCCCCTGCAGGCCCTCGCATATAATGTTTTAGAAGATCAGTTTTCCTGCAGGCCCTCACCTACAACCTTTTACAGGGTTAGCTCACCTTCAGGCCCTTGCATATCATGTTTTACAGGGTCAGCTCACCTACAGGCCCTCGCATATAATGTTTTAGAAGGTCAGCTCACCTGCAGGCCCTCACCCACATCCTTTTAGAGGGTCAGCTCATTAGCAGGCCCTCAACCATAATGTTTTATAGGGTCAGCTCAGCAGCAGGCGCTCAACCATAATTTTTCGATGGTCAGCTCAGCAGCAGGCCCTCAACCATAATGTTTTATAGGGGCAGCTCAGCAGCAGGCCCTCAACCATAATCTTTTGATGGTCAGCTAAGCAGCAGACACTCTCCCATAATGTTCTAGATGGTCAGCTCAGCAGCAGGCCCTCGCCCCTAATCTTTTAGATATTCAGATTAGCAGGCCGTTGCTCCAAACGTTTTTGATGGTAACCAGCAGGCCTTCAATCATAATTTTTTAAGGGTGTGTATGATGCCCTCCTTTATGTGTAACAAAGGGTGTATTGCAGTGTCGGTTCTTTGTAATTTTTGGCACCCCTTTCACTTAGTGCATAGGCTTTGTGAGTGTAGGAGTCCCACTACATGAACAATTGTTCCAAAATGTGAATGAGGCCCTCCTTTATGTGATATACAGGATGTATCGAAGTGTCTCTTGCTTGTAATTTTTGGCAGCACTTGCACTTTATATACAAGTAAATATACAGGAAAGAATTGTTCCTCTAAAATCGATTTTATCTTTGGTTTTGTGCATATTATTGTCAGTCTGTAAAAGTGGCGTACTACTCGGACAACATTGTTCCCAGCAGCGACCTGGGAGTCCAAGATGCATGCAGACATCCTCCCCATGCTGTTCCCAAACCATTTTGGTGGTGTTTTCATCAATTTCTGAACTTTTCCTATGAATGAAGCACCCTTCCCTCTTCTGAGCCGGGGGTGCCTGGTTTAATGCTTGGGTTCTCCCATTGACTTCCATTATATGAGGCAGATGACCGAGCACCCGAACATCCCGATGTGTTTGGCCCGAGCACCCGAGCACTTGGGTGCTCGATCAACAGTAGTCACTACCCAAGCAAGTGAGCATGCAGCGGGCTCTTTGCTCAAGTGACTCAGAGGGACTCCCTCTCCATCTCCACTGCATACTGCCATGGTGTGCCTGAGTCATCTGGCTCATCTTCCTCATCTCCGTCTTGCTCCTTCGGCTGCTCCTGCTCCTCCTCTCCTATCACCTGTGTAGAAAAGCCACCTATTTCACTCCACATTGCTTGTGCTCCAATGTCCTCCTCCTCCTCCAGTTCAGCCCCCACAGGGCTCATGTGGCCGGGAGATGTAGGCGTCACGTTTCCAGTCCCCTGACCAGCCAGATGTACCAGCATCTGTTCCAGGATATGAAGCAGTGTAATGATATTGTTCATCCCATAGTCCTGTCGACTGACAAATAACATGGCATACTCAAAGGGCCTGAGCAAACAGAAGGTGTCATGCAGGAGATGCCACTGGCTAAAATTGAAGTTACACAGGGGAGGTTCTCCTGTCCATTTGAATAATCAAGAAATTGTTTATGGTGTTTCTCTGTTGGTATAGTTGATCCAACATAAGGAGAGTGGAATTCCAACGTGTGGCGGAGAAAGCAAGGATACGATTTCTTGATGAAGGACACGGAGCAGTTCCTCCCCTGTGTGAGTCTGTTCGCCTATGCAAACGAGGTGTAGAACAGCATGACACCACCGTGCCCTGCACATGTGGTATGCTGGAGGAGCACTGTGAATTGTCCCTGCAGTGGAGGCTGAGGACACGGTGGTGGATGAGGAGGCAGAGGCGGTCATTGTCGCAGGACAAACAGCTTGAGAACATGGAGGCAGATGCGCGTCATCAGGTCAAGTTGCTGGTGTAGCTGGGCAGAAACAAAATTCACCCAGTGGGCCATAAAGGACATGTTATGTCCCTGACCGTAGTTACAGATCCACACGTCGGCACAGCCGTGCACTTTGGCAGACACCAACAGGCTCAAGGACTGGCCCACCTCCTTTTCTACATATTTGGGAAGGGCTGGTACTGCCTTTTGGGCAAAGAATGATGGCTTGGGAGTCTCCACCTCGGCTCGGCACAAGCCATCATTTCTCTGAAAAGTGCAGAGTCCACCACTGGGAAAGGGAGGGACTGCAGTACAAGAAACTTGGTCAGGTGCACTTTTCGCTTATTGCTGTCTCTTGGCAATTGCTTCGGTGATCGACTGCTGATGAAATGAGTGATGATGAGTAGGAGGACGAGGAGCAGGAGCATCAGGATCGGTAGATGTTGGGAAGGAAAGACAGTTTCCTTTGGCTGAGGTGGTGGAGCCTTGACTGTCTGAAATCGGTTGTGTGCCACTCGGTGATGAAGCGGACCACCACATTGGAGCCAAGGTTCTCCCAGGCCACTTTATGGTGACACTGCGCATGTTGACACAGGGCCATGGTGCCAACAATGGCTTAACCTTCTGCCCACAGATTCAGCAAATTGCTATGTTCACCTTCTCCAGCGGCTTAACAAAAAACTGACACACCGCCAAGTAGGTGATTTTACCCCCAACACTCTACACTGACAGACTGCTACCGCCGCTGCCTCTGTGAAGCCCAGCACCACTACTTTCTGGGCAGGTAGGCTCCTGCATAGCGGGTGGTTTACCCCAGGCATGTTTATCTCCCAACCTCCCACTGCTGTCATCC
Source organism: Bufotes viridis (assembly GCA_033119425.1). Classification (NCBI taxonomy): domain Eukaryota; kingdom Metazoa; phylum Chordata; class Amphibia; order Anura; family Bufonidae; genus Bufotes; species Bufotes viridis. The sequence goes on from CM065591.1 coordinate 346,500,769, forward strand.
TGCTGACTCCAGGCCACGCTACCGACTTGCAGGATCTGCCGCTGCCTCATGCGCAAGCTGCTACCCTCTTCTCCCGATGATGAAGCCCCTTCGTCACCCGGCTCCCAATTGCAATCAGCTACATCATCATCGAGTACTGACTGCAAGTCACTAATGTCCTCCTCAACGGTCTCTGAGCCAGGAGCCTGACCGCTTGCAATACCAGCTCCCAAGCCCCTCTCCTCATCAATACTTGCCCATCTACCGGAGGAAGCAGCAGATGTCTCCTCAACATCTTGGCTGGCCAGTAGCTGCTGACTGTCCTCTAGTAGCTCTTCCTTGCTGTTTTGTGGAGATGAGCCCACAGCATATAATACTTGTCTGGCTGAGGGAACAGAAAAGGACAAAGGCAGGTTGAAGACAGGTGAGGACACAGGGCCTGCTCCCGGGCCATGCCAACTAAGGGTTATGTCTGACCCACGACTCTTGGCTGGGGTTGTCTGATGTCACTTGGTATGAAGTGGATGACCGATTCAACCATTTAAGAACCACTGGGTTGCTGGTCAAGACACGACCGCTAGCTGACACTGGGAGCTCTGGCCTCTGGAAGTGCCCTCTGCTGCTACGGCCCCTTACTCTGCTGTGACCTGTGATTACACCAGTAACATTTCAGCCTCTGCCCTTCCCCTGTGCAGGGCCTGTGACTTCTCTGTACGACATATTATTAGTTCACATAAGTAACTAAAAAGGAAATTAATACACCCCAAAAAAGGCTGTAATTTTTTCACTTCACCACACAACAGCAAATAATACTTTTTTTGCCACTAATACACACCAAAAAAACTTTAAAACGCATAATTGCACCACTGTATGGCAGAAAATACCTTTTTTGCCACTAATACACAACAAAAAAGGCGTTAAACATCTAACTGTACTGCTGAACGGCCAATAATACTTTTTTGCCACTAAAAGGGCTGTAATTTTCTCACTTCACCACACAACGGCTAATAAGCCCTTTTTTCCCCACTTATATTAGATTTGTTTTGATACCAAAATTTTGATTCAGTATCGATACCATAAAAAAGTATTGTGATACTCAATACCATTCGATACCCCGTGGAAAAAAATAAAACACTAAAAAAAGCCGTGTGCATTCCACATTTTATGGAACGGCCGTCCCATAATACAACAGTCCTATCCTATTTTTTCAGGGGACAAGACGACAAAACGAAAATGGCAAATCGTGCAGTTTTTAGTTTTTAGTTTTTTTTTCTATTACGGCGTTCACCGCATAAAAGAGGATTTTTTTAAATAGTTTGGACTTTTGAGATGCGGCGATATATAATATTTTATTTATTTATTCATTGTTTATATATTTTATATGTAAAATTGGGAAAGGGGGTGATTCATAATTAATATTTTGATGTACTTTTAATTTATTTTTTTACAGTTTAGTAACTATTTCCCCCTTAGGGGCTAGAACCTGGGATCTTTTCATCCTATTCACCCTAACAGAGATCTATCAGGGTGAATAGGACTTCAAACTGTCCCTGCTGCTCTGTGCATAGTGCACACAGCAGCAGGAAGCTGACTATGGCAGACAGGACTTCAGTAGCATCCTTGCTGCCATGGAAACCGATCGGAGCCCCAGCATTACACTGCTGGAGCTCCGATCAGAAGAGAGTATGTTAGGGGACCCTGTGGCCACTGCCACCAATGATAATAATACTGGGGGGAGGGGGGATTGGGGAGGGCGCACTGGCCACCAATGTCTTTAATACTGGGGACAGGGGGGGACGGTCTGACTGCACTCGACTCGTCAGGAGGAGGATTCTGCCGCTGCTGCCGTTTGCTGAGCTCACTAGTGGTCACACTCACTACCTCAGCCAGCAGCCAACGCAGCGGTAACTTTATTACCTCCCCCTTCCCTCCTCCTCATTGGCGCACTGTGGAAGTGCTGCGGGCAGCTTCAAAGCACGCTTACTTCATTGGTCTGTCTCACAGTGCTGCGTCATAGGAGGGAGGGATTGTCTCCCTCCCTGCCTCCTTCTCCACTGTTTGCAGAGCCATATTTCCAGGAGGCGCGCGCTTCCACTGTTTACTTTGCCAAGCGCAGCGGCAGCACACGCTGGTACCGAAAAAATGAACATCACGATACCAAATCGATACTGGAATAAAAGTATTGATTCAGTATTGAATGTTTAATACCTGAAACAACCCTAACTTATACACGCCAAAAAAGGCTTTAGAACATATGACTGCACCGCTTAACGGGAAATTTTTTATTTTTTTTGCCACTAATACATGCCAAAAAGGGATATCATTTTATCACTTTATGACACAATGGCTAATAATCCCTTTTTCCCACTAATACATGCCAAAAAAGGCTTTAGAACATATACCTGCACCACTGAAGGGCAAATAATACTTTTTTTGCCACTAATACACGGCAAAAAGGGCTGTAATTTTCTCACTTTACCACACAGCGCCAAATAATACTTTTTTTTGCCACTTATACATGCCACAAAAGCTTTAGAACATATAATTTCACTGCTGAATGGCCAAAAAAGCTTTAGAACATATACCTGCACCGCTGAATGGCAAATAATACAATTTTTTTTGCCACTAATACACGCCAAAAAGGGCTGTAATTTTCTCACTTCACCACATAGCGGCAAATAATACTTTTTTTTTATGCCACCAATACATGAAAAAAAGTGCTTTAGAACATATATCTGCACTGCTGAATAGTATTGGGCGTGAATATTCGCATCGCAAATTTTTATCGTGAATATTGCCACCTTGGAGAATTTTCGAAGATTTAGAATATAGTGCTATAGTGCTACATATTCGTAATTGCGAATATTCAATATTTTTTTTTAACAGTAATTCTTGCTTGTGGGACAATGAGAAGGCTGCAATGTCTTTGTCTGAGCTTAGCAACATCCCTAGCAACCAATAGGAAAGTTGCCTACCTCTTTTCTATAAAAGAACCTCCCCAGCAGCCACTTTCTGCAGTTTTTTTTTTTTCAGTTTTGAGAGACAGCAGTGTCATTGCTGTGCTCTGTGCTTTGCTGTCACATTACATTAGATAGTTAGTTAGTTAGTTAGTTAGTTAGTTAGTTAGCTTATATATATAATACAGATAGTTAGTGTGGGTTAAATTGTAATATGGTGTAGCTAATAGGTTCCAGTGCAGGATGTTAGGTTCTGCTGTCCATACACACATGCTACATACATAGTGCTGTGATGTAGTAAGTTCATAACAATACTTAGTGCACTAATCGCTAATATGTAGTCAGACCTGCTAAAATGTGAAGTTGCGCGTATTGCGCAAAAATATGCACATCATTAATTGACGATCTGCACAATATATCGTAACACTCTATCAGCATATAAAGCTATTGTAATGTTCTGCCGTGCCAACCATTTTCTCCAGTCTCAGGAAACTTCTAGCAGCTTGAAAAATGTAGCAATAGTGACCCACGCCTGAATTGCGCGCAAATACGCACATATTACATTGCCAATTTTCATAATCAAGAAAATAATCACAAATTCTCAAATTCGAATATTGCCCCTGCAGCTCATCACTACTACTGGATGGCCAAAAAAGCTTTAGAACATATAACTGCACCGATGAACGGCAAATAATACATTTTTTTGGCACTAATACACGCCAAAAAGGGCTGTAATTTTCTCACTTCACCACACAATGGCAAATAATATTTTTTTTTGCCACTAATACACACAAAAAATGGATTTAGAACAAATAACTGCACCACTGAACGGCAAATAATACTTTTTTCGCACTTATAGACTCCAAAAAAGTCTTTAGAACAAATAACTTCACTGCACAAGGGCTAATAAGACTTATAAATATTCCCTAGTAATACACCCTGTTAATGGTTGTATCACACACCCCAATAAAAAGAATGGTTTGCTGGAATTACAGAGGTATCATCTATTGCACACCTGAAAGCATTTAGATCCCCAATCAGTGCAGTAAGATGTAATAAAATTGCTCCTATTGGACCCTGTTCTCCTTTTATAGTGTAAAATAATTCCTCCTTATCCTTCCCTACATTTCTAATGATGTTTTCCTGAACTTCTATTCAGCCAAAAATAAGTCTTTCCTAGCACTTTTCCTAGTGGCTGGAAGTAAACTGGAAAATGACTGGATCCAAGATGGCTGAGGCTATTTAAAGGGCTGTGACATCACATGGCTGGCTGCTGATTGTCTGCATGCATGGCATTGTGGGTGATCCTTCATTCCCAGAGTTCTTTGCTCCATGTCCTAACATGTGCAGCAGCCATTTTACGAAAAAATGTGATTTGTTACCACGAAGCGTGAGGAAATTCGGATTCAGTGATTTTGTTTTCTGAAATTCGGATCGAATTCCACTTCGAATTATTGTTTTTCAATAGGTTACCTCCCAGTGTAAACAGGGAACATGCTGCCTGCAATATAAAAACTGTATGGAGGCCGAACGATCACAATTAAATTGTTTGGTCCCCATAGTGTTTGCATCAACCCATGTAAAAGGTCCTGTAAACAAGCATCAATTGACTTGCTACTGTATGTCCTCCTTCAGCACTCGTTCTAGGCTGAAATCGGCCATATAAAAGAACCCTTAACTCCGCTTTGCTCTGTTGCAGTCTCTGAATTTTTTATCATATTATTGTCATACAGTTATTCCACACATACACAGTATCTACATGCTATTTACCTATGCTTTACTCTTTAATTATTTGTAAGCCTTACAACATACAGTAATAGAATTTAAGCTTGTAAGATTTGTGATACGCATTTCACATAAAGTGGTCCATATGAAGTGGCTGTTAACTATATTTTGGACGCATGTTCATACATTTCAGTGATTATAATTAAATGCAGGAGAATTAGATTATTGTTCATTAAACTGTCATGTATATATTCCAATCAGTGGCAACTTGTTCACATACAAAGTTAAATTGTTCAAAGTTCAAGAACATATGTAATTGTAAACTGGCTGATATATTGTAATGTATGTTATTCCAAGAATCATTCCAGTCAAGTGACTATTCAGAAACAGATACATTTGTAGGAAAGAAAAACTTAAAAACATGACTGAACTGTATATATTCATTAATCGGAAAGGTTTCTCCTGTCAACTATAATATGATGAGTGAGTCATGCACCAATTACAACAATTTATATGTTCAGATTAAGTTAGACTAGTTAAAGAGGACCTTTCACCGGTCCTGACATTACAATATAAGTACTTAACAGTGTAGGGCATATTGAGGAGATGTGATATCGCTTATATTTTTTCAAATGGGCTGCTCCGTTCCCCTGCTGTGCACCCCGTTCAGCACAGCAGTCTCCTCCTCCCTATTCTGATGTTGTGGATTAGCATACAGTGTGGGAAATTAGAATGGGGGCACAACAGGGGAACAGAGCAGCACATACGAAAAAAGTAAGCAATATCACATCTACTCAATATGCCCTAAACTGCCAGGTACTTATATTGTAATGTCAGGACCCATAAAGGGTCCTCTTTAACTACATTACCTCTATTGTGTATATATATATATATATATATATATATACACACACAGATAGTATCTCACAAAAGTGAGTAAATTCTTCACATTTTTGTAAATATTTTATTATCTTGTTTTTCCAATGTATTATTATATATATTTTTCAAATTCTGGATAACCACTTTAACCCCTTCATGATCTGAGTATTTACCCCCTTTCCTTACCAGGCCAATTTTTCAGTTTTAGCAATGGGCCTATTTAACTACAAATAACTGTTTCATTTCTAAGCCAACTTACATGCATTTAATATTATTTTTCTGAGGACACATTAGACCTTTCTTTTGTGCCAGTAGATGGCAGATACAATATTTAAAAAAAATATTAAATGAAAAACGGTGAAAATTATGAAACTATGCATATTTTTCTTTTGTCCGAATTTTTTTGTGTTACAAAAGACAAAACCATTACCATATGTTTGTACTTTTAAAATAGATGCTATACGTGCAATTTATCTACCCACTGGGCTCGCAGCAAGACTTTAAAGGACTGGAGAATATTTTGGATTATGGCGGCCTATTTGTATTGGTGGTATTTTGGCATCATAATGACAGAACAGATGCTATACAATACGAGAACATTACAAACTCCTTCAAAGTGACCTTTTATGTTGATGCCCTATATTGTTGAAATTTGGATATTTTAAGCTTTTGGATTTTTATTTATTTTTATAAATAAAAATATTAATATGTTTCTATTTTTGACACACAAAAAAGCCATACTTAGTATAGCTAAAAAAAAAAAAAAAAATTTAATGTATATTTTACACACACAAAGTCCACCATCTAAATCTAGTAAATACATTTTTTATTTTATTTTTTTATAATTTTTTTCATTAATTATTATTCTTTTTTTTTTGTAGAAAAGTGAATTAACTCCTTTCTGCCACAGTCCAGTTAGGAAGCGATTGATTCTCAGACAGCTGCATCACAGTTTACGTTACAACTAGCTCTCACATTAAGGATCTTAGATTTGTGTGCCCTGACAGTTATTCTTCAGAGTGGATTGCTGTGACAGGCTGTTACAGAAATAATATGCCCAGAGACCAGTTTGGCTAGTCTCTAGGATCTTCATTGTTTCTGCAACTGTCTAAATGACAGCAAAATCACAGTGATCTGCAGTGCCATAGGGTGCCAGCAGATCGCAATATAACTTGCCACTTTTAAGCTGCGGGTTACAGTTAACAGCCTACTGCTGCATGACTTTCTACATGGGACTGTAGACTATTAACTGTAACCCACTGACTGACTATGGCAGATAAATGGTAAATTCACTTTTTTGCCATAAAAACAAAGTACATAGTGATTAATGTAGGCAGATCCTGCAGATTTAGTGGGAACCATTGGTAATCAAAACTATATGGTGTCCTCCCTTTTGCTACCCAATTACAAATGTCAGCAGAAATAAGGATTGGGCACATTAGCTTTCAACATGGCTGATCCTCTGTTCTGACAGTAGATAATCTGTGGTCGGCAAGATACATCCCCTTTATTGAATAACCTTTATATAGATCAAGTAACATAGCTGTCAGCCATATGGGTATTTAGTCATGTGGACAACTTTAAGTAAAATACTACGTTTAAAGCTGGATTTACACGTCCTTTCAACACGGACGTGAACTGTCTGTGGTAACCTGGGCTACATTCCTGCTTAGAGCAGGAGCGCACGGTGTCATTGGTTGCTATGACGCTGCGCGCTTCCTGCCGCGCCTGCAGTACAGTAATACACTGGTATGAATCCAGCCTAAGTCTGTGACAAATGTACCTAGTTTGGCAGCAGTACTCCAGTGGATTTGGTATCTTGTAATATTATCAGAATAAGACATTTTTAGCATTGATCGAGCATGCTTGGCCGAACAACAGTTCGGCTCGAGCATCCCGATGCTCGGCACATGGCGTTACTCGGCCGAGTTCCGCATTTGCTTGAGCGCAATGCTCGAGTCTCTTCACCGCACGTTTCTTGTCTGCTACACAGCCAATAAACATTCAGGGAGGTACTGGCACTCACTGTAATGCCATAGCCATGTTGGCTACTGGCATTACAGTGATTGGCTTGCCGGAATTCGTCATCGGGTGCTATATAGCACCCGATGACATGTGTTCAGCTCAGTATTAGTCAGTAAATGCTGAGTATAGGAAGGGACAGATAGTGTAGGGAATGTTTTTGGAAGATTTTTATTAGAAAAACCTTTCAGAGACCCAAATGTCCTTTTAAGCAATTTGTGTATGAAAGCAGCAATATATGTTTGTAGCGCAATCTGTGCTAAATTGCTCAGTCTTAGGGAGAGCTGTGCATAGGAAGTGTAGGGAGACAGACAGTGTAGGGAGTGTTATTGAAAGATTTTTATTAGAAAAACTTTTCAGAGACCCAAAAGTCCTTTTAAGGACTATTGTGAGTGACAGCAGCAATGTATATTTTTAGCACATCCTACGCTAAATAGCGTCTAATAGGCCACTGCGGACAGTTAAATTATCTGCGCCACATCTCCTGTGTAAAGTGTGCGCATCCCTAAAATATCAGTGACATCCAGTGTACTTTTTCCGTAAATGGTGTCCGCTGGGGACAGTTAAATTATCCGCGCCACATCTCTTGTGTAAAGTGTGCGCATCCAAAAAATATCAGTGACATCCAGGACAGTGTCCGCTTCTGACAGTGACATTACCAGGGTGACATTTAAAGTGCAACGTGTGCATTTAAAAAATGTATCTCTGACATACAGTGTACTTTTTCAATAGACAGTGTCCGCTTCTGAGAGTGACATTACCAGAGGTACATCTAAAGTGTAACGTGTGCGTTTAATTTTTTTTTCCAAACAGTGACATTAACTGTAGTACCTGTCCTGTATAACGTTTCCTCATCAAAAATACCTGTGACATTCCCTGTAATTTTTTATTAGCCGCTGTTGACAGCATTGACATTATCTGCGGTATATCTCCTGTGTGACGTTCCCACATATAAAATGCATTTTTTTGTGCATACACTTCCAAAGCCTACGCTACTGTACGTGTAAAAATACTTTTTAAGCATATATAACATTTAAAATGAAGATGGCTGGCAGTAAGGGATGGGGAAGTGGCCGTGATGCTGATGGTACACGCAGAGGCCGTGGCCTTGGGGGCGTTGAAACTGTGCCTGCTGCCAGAGCACAAGAAAAACAATCATCAATGATACCTAGCTTCATGTCCCAGTTTGAAGGGCGCTGCAGGACACCACTATTGAAGTCAGACCAATGTGACCACATGGTCGGTTGGATTGCAGCAGATAATGCTTCCAGTCGGTTAAGCACCACCCTATCTTCCACCAAGATCGGTCTCAGTAGCCAGGGGTCTGGTCAACACAATCCTCACCCTGATCCTCCTTTCTCCCACCATGGAAAGTAAGGCCAAACAAGTATTCCGACACTCGGATATTCCCGAGGACCTCTTTTCATCGCCATTCCTTCATTTGGCCCTCTCGCCAAGCACGCTTGAAGGGGGGCGGATCTTTGCCCTGATTCCCAACCTCTTGAGCATCCACAGTCACAAGAAGATGATGGTGGGGAAAGGCAATTACTGTTTAATGAGGTGGATGATGATGAGACACAGTTGCCAATAAGTCAACAGCAATTATTGTCTCAAGAGGTTGATGAAGAGGATGAGACACAGTTGTCAATAGCTGAGGTTGTGGTTAGGTGAACAAGTCAGGAGGATGAGCAGAGTGAGGAAGCGGAAGAGGAGGTCGTGGACAATGAAGTCAATGACCTAACCTGGGAAGGTGGAAAGCCGAGCGAGGACAGCAGTACAGAGGGGGAGGAATCTGCAGCACCGCAACAGGCTGGAGGAGGCAGTGGGGTGGCAAAAGGGAGAAGGCGGGCCACAACAAACAGGCCCGCAACTGTTCCATGGATCACTCCTTGCGGAAGTCTCTCTTGCCAAGGGGTAGGTGTTCTGCAGTATGGCGCTTTTTTGAGGAAACTGCGGACGACAAAAGAATTTTAGTTTGCAACCTGTGCTGTACCAAAATGAGCCGGGGTGTGAACACAAGCAACCTCACCACCACTAGCATGATCCACCACATGGCATCCAATCACCCTAATAAATGGGATGAACGCCTGTGTCCACAATCTGTGTCTGTGGGTCACACCACTGCCTCCTCTTCCCCTATGCTACGTGTTTTTGGCTAATCCCCTGTCGAAGACGCAGGGCCGGATGCCTCCCGCCCTGCACCTGGACCTTCGCAAGCACCATCAGCGACCAGATCCTGTCCCAACACAGCGTCCAACTGTCCTTACCACAGGCATTTGAACGCAAGCGCAAATACCCAGTCATCCACCCACAGGCCGAAGCACTAAATGCGCAGCTTTCCAAATTAATGGCCCTGGAAATGTTGCCATTTAGGCTTGTGAACACTGAGGCATTCCGCAGACTGATGTGGGCAGCCATCCTAGATACGCAGTCCAATGCCGCCACTATTTTTCACGGCGTGCCGTATACGCCTCACACCAACATCTGTCCTGTAACATCACACGTAACCTGACCAACGCAGTAAAAGGATTTAATAGGGTACTTATTCCAATAACAGGGCCTCTTAAGAGTCCTGTATTGTTATTTATCGTCACTACCTCCCCGAGTCGGGAGTGGGTAATTGGCGTGCCTGCTGCCTTCCTTGGATGTGGTAGCCATTTCTAAGGCTTCCTCTCTGGAATCAAACCCTGATTTCCCGTTACCTGTGGTCACCATGGTAGGCGCAGAAAGTATCTTCGAAATTTGATAGGGCAGACATCCAAATGGATCGTTGAAGTCACGGGAGGTGTGATCAGCCAGAAGTTATCTAGAGTTAACATAGCGGCAGCAGGCTCCCGCCAGTAATGTTTTTGATGGTCAGCTCACCTGCAGGCTCTTGCATATAATGTTTTACAGGGTCAGCTTACCTGCACGCCCACATCTACAATCTTTTACAGGGTCAGCTCACCTGCAGGCCCTCGCATATAATGTTTTAGAAGGTCAGCTCACCTGAAGGCCCTCACCTACAATCTTTTACAGGGTCAGCTCATCTGCAGGCCTTCGCATATAATGTTTTAGAAGGTCAGCTCACCTGCAGGCACTCACCTACAACCCTTTAAAGGGTTAACTCAACAGCAGGCCCTCACCCATAATGTTTTACAGGGTCAGCTCAGCAGCAGGCCCTCAACCATAATTTTTTCGATGGTCAGCTTAGCAGCAGGCCCTCGCCTCTAATATTTTAGATGGTCAGATCAGCAGGCCCTTGCTCCAAATGTTTTTGAGGATCACCAGCAGGCCATCAAGCCTAATTTTTCAAGGGTGTGTATGATACCTTCTTTTATGTGTATCAATGAGTTTATTGGACTGCCGCTTCCTTGTAATTTTTGGCACCCCTTTCACTTAGTGCATAGGCTTTATGAGTGTAGGCGTCCCACTACCTGAAAAATTGTACCACAATGGGAATGAGGCCCTCCTTTGTGTGATATACAGGTTGTATTGGAGTGCCTCTTGCTTGCAATTTTTTGCAGCACTTTCACTTTATATACAAGTAAATATACAGGAAAGAATGTTTCCTAACAGTTTTTCCTCTAAAATCTATTTTATCTTTGGTTTTGTGTGTATTATTGTCAGTAAAAGTGTTGTACTACTGGGACAACATTGTTCCCAGCAGCGACCTGGGAGTCCAAGATGCATGCAGACATCATCCCCATGCTGTTCCCGAACGATTTTGTTGGTGTTTCCATCAATTTCTGACCTTTTCCTATGAACCAGGCACCCTCCCCCCTTCAGAGCAGGGGGTGCCTGGTTTAATGCTCTGGTTCTCCCATTGACTTCATTTATAGTCGGGTGCTCGGTAGAGTACCCGAACAGCCCGATGTATTCAGCCCAAGAACCCGAGCACTTAGGTGCTCGATGAACACTAGACATTTTATCAGTGAGTATGAAATGACATATAACTATGTGAACATTTAAGTCTTTCATAGGACTGAAAATAAACCTACTAAGACATCTCATGTTAAATGGAATAAATGGCAACACTATTACTATTAGATATAGATACATATTATACAGTAGATATTTGAAACCTTCTTTAAGGGTTCGACCACACGGTGCAATTGTGTCGCAGTTAATGTGCATTGTTAATGGCAAGTGGAATTGCGGGTGCTGTGCAGCCATTAACAATGCAGACCAACTAAACTGTGAGGTTTTATTTAGTTTAATTAGTGCATACTGTGGCCTATACTTTTGTGCAGTACTCGACTGCAGTGCTGCAGCTTTACAACCCTGTGGTCTTAAAGACAAGATAAGGTTGTAAAATGGACAAAATAGCTAGAGGTCGACATTAGTAGATGAAATATTCTTTCATTCACCCTAAGTTCACACCTGAGCGTTTTACAGCGCGTTCAAACGCGCTGTAAAACGCTCAACACATGAAAACCAATGCTTTCCTATGGCCCTGGTTCTCACTTGAGCGTTTTACAGCGCGTTTGAACGCGCTGTAAAACGCCCGACGCATAAACAAGTACTTGAGCTTTTTTGGGGGCGTTTGTCGCGCGTTTTGTGATTGACACCACAGTAGTCAATCACAAGAACGCGCGTACGAACGCGCGTTTCCTATTTGCAAAAACGCGCTGAAATAAGCACGACAAAAGCGCTTTCTTTCCCACTACCTATGTGCTTCATATTAATATCCTAGCTCTCTTTTACAAGATAAGTCTGAGGAAAAAAGGCATATCTTCCTACAAAAGTAATTCATGAACATACATTGAACAGCACAGGCTTTTCCATTGCTGATGAAATAGGTGGAATGTATGCATTATTTTCTGCAGCTGTCAGTATGTCTGTCAGTGCACCTTATGTTTGACAAATTGCTTACTACTTTCAAACTGACACTTTTCTATATGCTCATTAATTGCTATTTTTGACACTGTTCATCTTCAACAGCTACTTCTTCAAGGCTAGGCATGTCCGTATTATTATCTATCTTCCTACCTCCTACCTGACAACCTACCTAAGCTTGTTAAGGTTCTTTGTGGTTATCTTTTCTAAAAGCAAATGTGTACAAATAAAATAAAAATTCTGCAATAAATTGCAGAAGTTAAACTTGCCCCCAAACATGCACATTGCCTTTAATAACTGGTATTGTTTTACATTAAATATATAGGGGTATCCAATAAAATATGCATAAACTGCAGCGATGAAGTCATGAATCACTGACCTATGATTACTGCCACTATGTGAAGATAGTAATATAGGGATCATCAATTCCTACTGAATTAACAGAGGAGTAAAGCATATGGAAATCTAATCATACTTTACCTCATTCTCCTTAAAAATATCAATCACTAAAATTATATTGGATCGACACATTAGTTGAAATGTATCCCAATGTCAGATGTATCAACTTTGTCTGTGATCTATGACCTATTGACATTAAAAACTGCATGTCACGGACTGCTATATCGCTAATAAAAAGCTCTACTCCGTTTCTGTAAACAGAGCAATGTAAAGTATTCCTCTATACTGAAGTCAGCAGAGCAGCAGATTAAGAAACTAAGGAAAGCCCCTACCCTGAATACCTGAACGGAATCTGCAGTGACAAAGAAAATCCCTAAAACCATGGCTTTTTTCCTGACACGCAACATAACCTCCAAGTGCTGACCCTAGTGTTTTTATATCCCCATTGAGATAACAATTTATAAAAATAATTGGGGATAGGGGACAGCCCTGCCTTGTTCTGTTGCTAATGAAAAAGGTATCTGAATAAATACCCTTGCACTGAACCCTGGCAAAGGGTTTTGCATATAATGCAAAGGCTGCCTTAATCATTGAGTCTGGGAAGTTGTATTGCGAAAGAACTTCCCTAACATAATTCCAATAGATTCGAACACCTTCTCTGCATCTAGAGAGAGAAGCAGAGAAGGCATTCTTTTGTTTTTTGCCCAGCATGACAGGTCGATGATCTTCCTAGTGCCATCGGATGGTTGCCTGCTTTTAGTAAATCCCACCTGGTCTAGGTTGATTAGTGACGGGACTATATTCTGTAACCTGTATGCTATAATTTTTGCGTATTTTTTGATATCCGCGTTCAATAATGAGATTGGGCGGAAATTGCCTGGACATGTTTGGGGAGCGTTATATGGTTGGCTGCTAACATTTCTTGGGGAAATTCCCCTTGCTCTGTTAAATGTTTTGGCCAAGTATGGAATTAAAATGTAGCTGAAAATCTTATAATATTCAGAGGAAAATCCATCTGGGCATGGAGCTTTTCCTGGTTTTAAACTATTAATTGCTAGTTCTATTTCTTTTTCAGAGAAGGGGGTTTCTAAAGACAGTTTCAGTCCTGGCGTAACACTGGGAAGCTGGCATTTATTGAGATATTGGGTTATTTGTTCTTTTGTTGGTTGGTGTGTCCTGCTATCGTTTTTCAGGTTATACAATCTTTTGCCATATAGTTTGCTATATCTACAGGATTTGTTATTTTATTTTTTGTAATCTCATCAATTAAATGATGAATTCTAAATTGCGTTCTAACGCCTTTGGTTTGTCTGGCCATCAATTTTGTGGGTTTGTTAAAATCTCTATAATAATGGGCTTCCATTCTCTTAGTAGAATTTAGATGTTTTTTTTAGCAGTATTTCATGCAATTTCAGTCTGACCTTACTCAATGCTTCTAATGTGGCAAAGGAGTTGGGATACCACAACACTTATCAGACATCTTGAGCCAATGTCCTGTTGGCCTTACAAAAAAAAACTCCAAAAAGATCTATGACTTAGGCAACAACGACTCAAGTCAATAACTCACAACATATCATAAAAAGTGGGAAACTGATCTTAGCAAAACTATACCTCTAGACAAATGGAAAAAAAGCAGTAAAACTTTTAAAAAAAGCTATAATATTCACAAACCACAGGGAACAGTTTTTCAAAATGTTTTGCAGATGGTATTAATCGACAGTAAGATTTCATGGTTTCTATATCTCATGCTCTGACAAATGCTGGAGGGAATGTAACCAGAGGGGTACCCTGATCCATATCTTTTGGATATGTCCAAAATTAAATAAATTGAAAGATGATGTCACTACACTAACCAGTATGATAATGGATAAATCAATTAAGCTTACCCCTGACTTGGTTTTACTAAATTTGGAAATGGATTCTATAGACTCATCGGTGCAGTTTCCACTCACATACATCTTCATAGCCTATAGAGTGTTGATTGCAAGAAATTGGAAGACAGAATTCACACCTAAAATTGCGAATGTAATCGAGATAGTGTCAAGAAACTGCATTAATGAAAAACTATATGGGACTTGTGTGGGGAAAACCGACACTATGAAACAAAAATGGGAAGTCTGGCTAAAACATTACCCTGGACGATAAGGGCATTTACACCTAAAGAGGGACCAGTGGGCCTCAGAGCTGTTGACTGTAACTGACAAGAACCAGTCAACCTCATTCTTAGGCTAATATTAGAAGACGTCTAATGAGGATAAGCTCAGGTATAAGATGTTCACCTCGTGCATTCATATATTTTTGTCTTTAACACATTTCTCTAATTTTGACAATGCTTGACAATCACTTCTATGCTCATAATATAGGTACCATGTAGCAATAATATGCTGTGTATAAATCAGTTTGAGTACGCTCAATTGCACACCTTTTTCTCTCTGTATTTTTTAGCAACGATTTCCTTGTTTAGAATGTGACTTGAAAAACGATAGCGTTTGTCAATCGACTTTATGTTTATGACACAGGTAGTATGAAGCAATATTATTTGTGCATTATTTTTTATGTAAGTTTAATTACACGCTATTTTCTTTCATTTCTTTAGAAAATCCAACATAAATGCTTTGTTTATGACATGATGTAAAATGAGACAATATCTGTTATTCGCCTTTTATGTTTATGGAATATTACATGTGTAAAAGTTACTTTATGTACAGTATGTCTGAAATACATATTTCTTGAAAATTAAATAAAAATGATCTTATTGGAGATAACAATTTATTGTCTGCAGCCAAGATACTATAATACTAAACATCTATCAGACGTTACAGTCATGCATATATGTGACTCTGATAACACAGCCAGCACAAGACATCGGCTAAAAATAGTGGGGAAGATACTGCTCATCAAGCTCCATCCCTCGGCATTCCATATATAGGCAATTTGTCATGAAACCACATCATAAACAAGTAGAGGTCAGGAAGTATCAAAGATGCTATACAAAGATATGAGAAATTCACTAGTACAGTATGGTATAAGTTATACCAATTTACAACTGAGATGGCCAACCCACAGGGCCAGTCTTGAATTGAAGACAGATGTAGAAACAGTCATGCTAGAAGTTAATCACATATCTATTCACAGGAGGGACAGTGGTTATACTCTTTTCATTGCTGTTGGCATAGATAGAACATACCTAGCATAAAGATCTATGAAAAACCTCAAAGAGATACATGCATTACTCACAAAAAGTTAGTGAGATTTGGCTTGTGGGTGACATTTCAGGATGGACCTAAAATCCACTCTAACCTTTACAGGTGAACTTAATGTGACCTTCTCTAAACTTTTAAATGCACATGTCCAACTGTTTAATGTTTCAGTACTTTTTACACAACTTGCTTTTCTCTAACAGGGAGCTTAACGGAAGAATTCACAACAGGTTTTTGATCCATGAATTGACCAATACATTTCCTGGTTCAATTAGAATTGGTATTTATACAGACCTCCTCATCATGCTGTTCACATTTTGACATCATGAGACCAAGACAGCACCTAACAATTGAACAACAGGCTTTAAGCAGGATGTTCTCAGAATGAAGTGGCCATTGAGCTTAGAGTGTCATAGAGAGTCATCAGCAGGTTGCAACATAGATACAGAAGAGTTGAAGAGTCACAGAAAGGCATAGAAGTGGACATCCTTTGAACACATCCCCCATACATATGACCTCATCATTGTGAAGAATGCCTGTGGAAGCGGATGATGAATGCCACGCAGCTCCAGGGACATTTAAGAGAGGTTAGAGGCATGCAAGTGTCACATGAAAATATTCAAAGCCATTTATATCAGCGTGGTCTGCACGCTAGATGACCTGTAAGGGTATCTGACCACCGGCATCATCATCTTGCATGGGCCAGGGAGCATTTACACCTAAAGAGGGACCAGTGGGCCTCAGAGCTGTTCACTGCTGAAAGTCAATTCATGCTGAGCAGAAATGATGGCCACCAACAATGTGGGAGACATCAAGAAGAGCTCTATGCATCAGCCACTGTTGTCACCAGATGAGCCTTTGGTGGTGGTATTATAGTGTGGGTAGTTGTGTCTAGTCAAAACACAGAACTGTACTACAGCTAAGTGAAAAGCCCATAGTACTTAAATAATATTATTATTCAGTCATTGTGCTTCTGTATGAACAACACAGGCCTAATTTCATCTTCATGGACCACAATGCACCAGCTCATCAAGGGGTTGCATCATTAGGCTGCTGGAGTCTGGGGTACCTCAAATGGAGTGGCCTGCACTTTCTCAAGACCTGAATCCTATTGAAAACCTATGGGATCAGGCTAATCACTGTTTAGAGGCTCGTAACTCTGTACATCAGAACCTCAATGACCTGAGGGCAGCACTTCAAGATGAGAGGGATGCCAGACAATAAGTCGACTTGTGAAAATTGTGAGATGTTGCTGTTATGCTGTAATGGATGCTTAAGGCTGGTGTTTGCTGGAAAAGTTTGGGTTCGAGTTCCGTGTTCGGGCATTTAATAAAGCTTTTGAAAGGCTGCAGGGCAGCTAACCAACAAACTTTTAAGCCCTGGGCACTTAGAAACCAACACAGCCATGCTTAGTAATGGTATGGCTGTGATTGGCCGGTGCATCATGTGACCCAGCCTCTCTACAAGCTGGATTACATGTAGCACCGCCCATCAACTCTGAGTAGTGTAGGGACAGGAAGCAGGCAGCTGAAGCGAGGGAGAGTGTTAGGAATCTGGCTATTTGTTTTGTGGGTGACCTATAATGATTTTTTGTCGGTGCAATAAACCAGCTTTGCACCCCTGACACAGAAATATACTAATTAATCTGGCTGTTAATTCTGTGGGTGACCTATAGTGATTTTTTGTGGGTGTAATGCACCATTTTTGTACCCCTGACAAAAAATATAATCGTTAATCCGTCTATTAGTTCGATGGGTGACATATACCCATTTTTGGTGTGAGATACACGTGCCTTTTATACGTGACAGGGAAATGAATATAGTTAATCTGACTGTTAGTTCGGCTGGTGACATATTCCCATTTTTGGTGTGAGATACACGTGCCTTTTATACGTGACATGGAAATTAATATAGTTAATCCGCCTGTTAGTAGGGTGGGTGACATATTGTCATTTTTAGTGTGTGGTACACCTGCAATGCATACTTGACAGGTAAACTAATATAGTTAATCCGTCTGTTAATTCGGTGGGTGACATATACACATTTTTGGTGTGAGATACACGTGCACTTTATACGTGAAAGGGAAATGAATATAGTTAATCTGACTGTTAGTTCGGTGGGTGACATATTCCCATTTTTAGTGTGTGGTACACCTGCACTGCATATGTGACAGGGAAATAAATATAGTTAATCTGTCTGTTAGTTCGGTGGGTGACCTCAAAGAATAAAGAGAGAGCATCAAATAAGGGACGTGGCCCTGGTTGGGGTGCTGCTGGTGCTGGTGGAGCTCCTGTTGCAGGGAGAGGACTTGGTCGATCTGTGCCAGCTACACGCCAAAATGAAACACCTTCCTCAGGTGCACGTAGGCAACAGGACTTTCAGTGTCATTTTGTAGGACCAAATACCGGTGTACGAATGGTGAACCCAGAACAAGTAGAGGCGGTAGTAGATTGGATGGCTGACAGTGCCTCCAGTTTCTTCACATTGTCTCTCACTGGGTCCCCTGCTGAAAATGCAGAGTTGGCACCTGCAGCCCATGGTCATCTGTCTTTTAGCTCACCCCTTTGCAAATCAGCCAAGCAGTCTGAGCCCCAAGTCATGCAACAGTCTCTTATGCTTTTTTGATGACTCTGCTGGTGGGGTTTCCATGGGCCATCTACCTAGCCCTGCCCCAGAAGTGTAAGAGATTGAGTGCACTGATGCCCAACCACTTATGTTTCAGGATGTGGACATGGGAGCACGTTTCTGATGATTATGATGAAACAGTCAACTGCTGCGGCTTTCTGCCATGTGCAGACCCGCAAGGAGGGCAGGGGTGAAGAGTGGGTGGAAGATGATGTTGAGGATGATGAGGTCCTAGACCCCAAATGGAATCAAGGTCATGCGAGTGATGTGTGCAGTTTGGAGGAAGAGGTGGTGGTCACACAGCGCCAGCCGCACAGCAAAAGACGGAGCAGAGCGAAAAAGCAGAGTAGCCGCCCCCTAGCCAGTATGCCTGCTATTGCTCAAAGCTCCCAGGGACTGAGCACACCAAAGCCAGCTCCAAGGAGTTCCCTGGTGTGGCAGTTCTTCAGACAATGTGCTGACGACAAGACGCAAGTGGTTTGAACGTTGTGCAATCAGAGCCCGAGACGAGACATAAATGTTCTAAACCTGAGCACCACCTGCATGACCACCCATCTAAATGCAAAAGCACGAGCTGCAGTGGAGTAAACACCTTAAAACGTCCCACACGTGTTTTTTTTCCCTTCTAAAAGGTAATTTTGGATTTGTAGGTAAAAAATCTATGATGTTCTTGTCAGCCCAACAAATGTCCCAGAATGTACTCAATATTTCTCCAACCTCTCTATATTTCACATAATATGTTCCTATCATTCTAGTTGATTTGCAGGTTTCAGATTGTGCCTTAGGAACTAACAGATCACATCTCTCCATCGTAGATGTATTTTGATAAGCCTACCTAAGTATACCATCGAGGAAGCCATAGTCTTGGAAAGATGGCAAAACTCATCAGATTTAAATTCCTCATGAGTACTACAATTCCTATGTGTCCCTTTGTGATCTCTTTATTTAAAACCAAGGGATGGTGGTTGTTGCAGTAGCCTTGGATAAAACTGTGGTGTTAATGGTACCCCCAGAATCTTTCATAATCATTAAATCTAAAAAGGCAGTTTTGGTCTTGTGAATCTCACTGGTAAAATTAAGACTCAAAGTGTTCACGTAAAATGCGTTCACAAATTCACTGAATTCAAGTGCAGATGAGGTCCAAAAAATCAACACATTTTAGATGTATCTTATCCAGAGTTCAATATGTGACATCCTTCTGGACATTGCCTGATCCTCCAACCATCTAAGGTACAAGTTTGCATAGGTTGGTGAGCAGGGATTCCCCATCAAGACCTTGGATCTGGTAGAAGACAGTGTTACAAAATGTTACAAGAAGAGTAAGGACAAAATCAAGAAGTCTTGTGAGCCTTATATTGTTGACCTTTAGTATTAAAGTAATAAAGAACTGCCTCACCTCCCTTGCCATGAAGGATGGAGAACTATAGGGGCCAAACATCCAAACTTGCCAACAAGCCTCCTGGATCAAATGTAACGCCCTCTAGTTTCTTTAGAACAGCCATAGTGTTCCTGACATTCAATGGCAGGAACAAAACCAATGGCCTAAGAAAATGGTCCATGTAAAAACTAGCATTCATAGTTAAGTTGTTAGTGCCTGATACTATAGAGCTCCCCTTTAATGGAAGGTAGTCCTTATGGATTTTAGGTAGGACATAGAACATTGCTGTTAAAGGGGTTGTGCAGCAATATGTATTGACGACCTATCGTCAGCATTGGTTATCAATATTAGGACAATAACTGAAATGGTGCATCTACAGTACCCTGAAAGATTATCAAAATTAGGGTTATTCACCTTAGAAAAAAGACGACTGAGGGGAGATCTAATATCTATATATAAATATATCAGGGGTCAGTACAGAGATCTCTCCCATCATTTATTTATCCCCAGGACTGTGACTGTGACGAGGGGACATCCTCTGCGCCTGGAGGAAAGAAGGTTTGTACACAAACATAGAAAATGATTATTTACGGTAAGAGCAGTGAGACTATGGAACTCTCTGCCTGAGGAGGTGGTGATGGTGAGTACAATAAAGGAATTCAAGAGGGGCCTGGATGTATTTCTGGAGTGTAATAATATTACAGGCTATAGCTACTAGAGATAGGTAATTGATCCAGGGAGTTATTCTGATTGCCTGATTGGAGTCGGGAAGGAATTTTTCTCCGTTAAGTTGGGAAAATTGGTTTCTGCCTCACAGGTTATTTTTGCCTTCCTCTGGATCAACTTGTAGGAAACAGGCCGAACTGGATGGACAAATGTCTTTTTTCGGTCTTATATACTATGTTACTATGTAATATCAGATCGACTGAGGTCTGACACCCAGAACCCTCAGCAATCAGCTGATTAAAACAAAGGCTGTGCTCCATGGAAGTGCCGCTTCTTCTTCATTACACTGTCTGTTGTCTCGAAAGTTAAGCAGTGCAGTGTTCATTTGAATGGAGCATCTACTCATAAACACACTGTGCTGCCACAGCAAGGGAGACAACGCATAGTGTAATGAACAGGAAGCTGTGTTTGCATGGAGAACCTCCTCCCCTTTAAACAGCTGATCAGTGGGGTGCAGAGTGATGGATCCTCGCCGATCAGATATCGATGACCTATCCTGACGACTGGTCATTTACATATATACTACCGCACAGCCTATTTAATTCACTATCAATTGGTGATCCTTATAACACTATCTTGACATAATGGCAGTAATCAATTTATATCTACAGATCCTCCTACCGACTACTGCCTATAACAGTTGCACAGTTCATTGATTCATGACTTCATCACTGTAGTTTATGATATGGTTATGGTGATTATGGTTTTTAGATACCCCTCTTTATTTTAAGCTATATTTATAAAAGTTATAAGGTTTCAATAAAACTCATCCACTACTCGGTGAAGTATATTTATACATAGGGATGAGCCTACAACATGGTCAGTCAGTGAATTTGTGCAATTAAACTTCCCATTCTAGAAACGCTCTGTGCACTGGTATTGACAATTTACAATGGTATATTGACACAGTAAAATACTCTGAATAAAACAGGTTAATTCACCTAGTAAAATACATTGAATTAAACTAATATATTGATACTGTAAAATGTGCTGAATTAAACTGGTATATTGAAAGTAAAATTGAATTAAACTGCAATACTGATGCACTAAAATACATTGTAGCTCAGCCTCATTAAAGTCAAGCCTAAAAATTATGTTCCAAGGAGCAATTTATTTCTAATATATTTTAAGAGGAAGAGGCACTTTGGCTTAGTTCACTTTGATGTATACATCGATATATCTGTAGGAGCTGAACTGTCTAAAAACTGTCTTTCTTGCCAACGTCAACAACGTCACGGCACAGCTTTCTTTTTCCTGGAGTGCTTTAGAAATTAAAGCAGTGCTGTGAGTGGTTGGTATGAGCAACAACAACAGTTTTTCATTTAGACAGTTTCATAAATCAGAAGGGATACATTTGGCAGGAACCTATAACCCAAATTACATTGAGTGTTTTTTCAATACAATTGTATATAAACAAAAATGGATATTATGCAGTATATTTTTTTAAAACTGCAGTCAATGGCAGATGTAAACAAGTGTATAATATATGCTGAAACAGATTACATAGATAGAGGGGGCACTTAGCAGAAATATTAACCACTTAAAGACTGCGCCTATTTTCATTTTTACATTTTGGATTATTCCTACAAATGGCCCGGATGTGTCTTTACACCTGTTATCAGTATTGTTTAAAAATTTTCAATACCTTTTAAACTTTAAGATCAATTTGGCGAAGTCGTCGGTACTGAATGTCTCCTTCCACAAATTATTCAAATAACGAAATCCAATGCCACCTTCACCGGGTCCCCCAATTCTATAAAATATTTGGGCCTTCAGCTGTCCCCCACTCCCAATACCTGGTTCTCTCTAAATTATGCCCCCATGCTCCGGCAAATAGAAAGTATAATAGCTTCCTGGAAAATGCCATACATCTCATAGCTAGGTAGAATTAATCTTCTGAAGATGATGATAATGCCGAAATTACTCTACTTATTCCAGACCTTACCCAAATTCCTGCCCCGCTTTATTTTTTTCACATCTATAGAACTTTTCTAAAGTACACGTGGGGAAATGGAAAGTGCAGTGTTGCCCACTCCACTGTGATTAAACCTAGACACCTGGGCAGAGTGGGATTTCCTGACATTGAAATATAGATCGGTTCAGCTGACAAGGATCTTGGATTGGTATATGAACTCTCAGCCCAAATACTGGAAACAGACACATGCACCCCCATATCCCACTGGCTGCGGAAAGTGGGCCAAATAGCTAGAATGGAAGAGCTGGGATCAAATACACTTCCATCAACTACCAAATATACAAAGATCTGGTCACCCTAGCTGGTGTTTGCTATGGGAACCGGTGGCCAACAATTCATAACAGACTGAGGTTAAGGGATCGACCACTCTCTGAACATCTCAAAATACTCCCTGCGCATTCCAATGTCCTTTTGCCTTTCTAAATGCCGTAGCCCATATGTTCTTATTGATTTTATTAATTTCTAATATTAGAAATTAATATTTCTATTAGTTTTTATCTATTGTATGTCACTATATTTGAGGCTACAAAAAAGTTTAGACTAACACAAACCTGGTCACAAGTGCATATCCATAAAGCAAGCATACGCATAATAAAAACATGGCTGCACAACATTTCACATGCAAACAATAGAACTAAGAAATGAGGATCATTCTAAATTAAAGTGGCATGATACCTACTATAAATGAAAAAATAGAAGTTCTTTTCGCATATTTTTGATCAAACGTGTGTCGGGCCCATCTACCATGCGTCAAGGTGGTTTCCGCAGATGGGTACCTAAGACTAACAGAACTGCCTCTCTTGGACTTACCTAAGCCTACAATATTCAGGGCGATGTAAGAACCAGCTACATTTATACTCTGCTCAGAAGCCCCAGGCAGATGGGCGTTCATTAGGCTAAACAAGGCGAGCCATGTTTTTATTATCTGTATGCTTGCTTTATGGATATGCACTTGTGTTCATGTTTGCGTTAGTCTAAAAAATGTTGTAGTATATAATGAGGGTAGCGCTTTGTTTAGATTAAGCAACGCCATCTTCCTGGGGCTTCTGAGCAGAGTATAAATGCAGCTGGTTCCCACACCGCCCTGAATATTGTAGGCTTCGGTAAGTCCAAGAGAGGTAGTTCTGTTATTGTTAGGTATCCATCTGCGGAAACCAGCTTGATACCTAGTAGATGGGCCTGACACACGTTTGATCAAAAATGTGCGCAAAGAGCTTCTATTTGTTTATTCTTTTATAGTATGTATCATACCACTTCAAGTTAGAATGATCCCCATTTCTGAATTCTATTGTTTGCATGTGAAATGTTGTGCACCCAGCCATGTTTTTATTAACTATATTTGAGACTGTAACTTCACGAGAGAAACTATTGTTATTCCCATGGTTTAACTCATGTGATATTAAAATATGATTACCTGTAAGACTTGCTGTATTGTTTATTACTTCATCAATAAAAATAAACAGAGAATTAAAAAATGTAATAAATAAACAGCAAAGAGGACCATAACATACTATATTCCTTGAAGATGTATTAAAGAAGCACACCATATGTAAAGTGCAGTGCAGCTAGGAAAGGGTTCTCCAACCCAATTTAAGTAGGCTAGACATTAAATGCACACACAAAAGGGGATCAAAATTGCATCTTTTCAATCTTAGGCGAGATGTTTTTACATGATTTCCATTGTCTCAGCAAAAAAAATAAAGGAAAAAGAGAACATTCATGGTTTCAAGAATCATTTCTCAACATGATGATGATGACAAAGTTTTGGCCATGGTGACCTTTTTCAAGTCTCATCAGAGGGTTCACATGTAAAGGGAAATGCCAAGATAGTGAACACTGTAATGGAAAAAAAAAAAAAAAAAAAAACACTATTTGCCATTTTTTTGTCAACTTGTCCCTTCAAAAAGTCGTACATACTACACAAATGGTACCAATAAAAACTAAAGTTTGTTATGCAAAAAACAAGCTCTCATACTGCTCTGTAGACTGAGATATAAAAAAAGTTATGTCTCTCAGAATATGGCAATCCAAAGAAAATTTTGATTTTTCCAAAGTAGTAAAATAAAAATGCTGTGATGTCAAAACCCCAAAAACCTTGGCAAAATTCTGTGTTTTTTTTTTCTTCAACTTTGCAAAGAATTTATTTTCCTGCTTTCTAATATAAGATATTGTAATTAAAAAATGAGCCCCTAGTACCAGTGGGTCGCTGAGTCAACAGGCACTGGGCCTGATACGGGAGTCTCTCCCGTGTCCATGTCCCAGGTCGAGTTAGTAACTCTGCACATGAACAGGTCAGTGGGACCTTATCATTATCTGGCTGTATGAGCCTGACCAGAATCAGAAAAAAAAAAAAGAAACAAAAAACAAAATACATAGAACTGAATACTAGATACTGTGTAGAGAGATAGCTCCTCAGTCTTCTGTAGTAGATGTTTCCAAGGATGGGGGCTTTTGGCCATTTTATAGGGTACAACCCCTGGAAATTTTAGGAAGGTCTGTCAAATCTGTGATCTGCAGCCAGGACCGAATCTCCGATGGCGTGAACCCAATGGCTTCACAAATGGGAGTCAGGTTGTCAGGTCTTCGTATGAATCTGATAGATCCTTGTAAGGAGAATGACAGACCAAAGACAAACAGCCACCTATATGAAATCCCCTTTGCATGGAGTGCATCAGTTACTGGTTTTAGTTGTCTGCGCTTGTTGAGTGTAACTGGAGAAAGATACTGGAAGAAGGAGAGCAGAGATCCTTCGTAGGTAACCTTTGCATCTCTGGCTGCTTTTAATATTGCATCCCTATGTTGGGAGTTGAAAACGTTGCATATAATGTCCCTAGGGGCCTTTCCCTATTTTGGTTTAGCCCTGAGTGCTTTATGTGCTCTTTCTAAGACCCCAGCAGCCTCAGGATTCAGCAATGGTCTCAAAATTGAGTATGTGATGTCCATACTCAAGGCAGGATTCAGGAACTCCTTTGATCCTCAGATTGTTCCGCCAGCCTATCTTGATCTTCAATGTAGGCTTAGCAAGCTGTTCATACGTGCTTGAAATGTTTGGAGGGCAACTGCCGTTGCTTCACTAAATGATAATAGAGCTTGATTTTCTTCTAGTCTTTCACCCCTGTCCCCTATGTCTCTCACATCTTGTTTGATATCAGAGAGGTCAGCTACTGCAGGCTGTAGAGCTGTATCTATTATTCTCTGTAAGGCCTTTTGTGTACTGACCGACTGAGCGTCTTTGGCTGGAGGCCTTTCTCTAAAAAAGCTTTCAGCATGAGATTATTCCAGGGGTCCTGAAGGGCAGAGGCTGATGCAGCTAGTTGATGGGAGGGTTTTAGGTGTGGAGAGTGTTTTCGCAAGAATGTTTGCATGTCATGCTGCATTTTTTCTGCTTTGGTGTAGTGGCCATCTCCGGTTTCCCCACCTTGACCATTTTTTAGACACACTGCAATTGTCCATTATTGCACATAAAATGTCCTATGGTGTGGTGAGGCTACATATAGGGGTCCCTCCAGATGAATATTGTGAAAGAAATTCCGGTCAACAGTACACCTTCAAAGGGGCTGAGGCAGACTGTAAAGAACTGTAGTCCTGAAATATTGGAGTGAAACTCTTAAACATATATGTAAGACAGCCGAAAGGGACAGGGATATTGTAGACTGTTTGAGGTTCAGTCTGGAAAAATTTAAGCTCAGTTTACTCCCAGCAGCGATAGATGCTGAACTGCTGTGTATCACTGTCTAATGGGGCAGCAGTGGGGTGTTGTATCCCTGGATATGACCCCGGTTCAAACGTCTAGCCAGCACACAGCAAGAAGTCAGGGAGGAGAGAGAGATATGTGAAGAGGGTAACAGCTTACCAGGGGCCCGGAAGGTGTCACTCTCCTGATGAGCGTGGTCGGTACTCCAGCCTCAGGCATTACTGTGATCTGTCTGGGTGTAGGCCGCAGATGACAGTTGCGATGAGTGGCAGAGTAGACGGTCCAGGAGGTTCTCCGGAACCTTGAGGTAGTGAAGCGGGGCAATTTATGCTGGTTATGGGAAAATCTGTGGGGATCTGCAGAGCTCTCTTTACATGCACCCGTTCTCCTCCAGCGCCAGGCCATGCCCCCCGTCTTTGCTGTTTATTGAAGAAAACACACTTAGTGGGACACTAACCACTTTACTAGGGTACACACAGAATGCATTGCCCATTTGCTCAATAATTATCCCTCCCTAGCAATTTGAAAAATTTGTAGAATAAAAAAAGCTTTTATGTAGGTGGGACTTATATTTTAGCTGTTTGTGAGATATAAAATAGAAGTTATGTTTTAATATTTCCACCACGTTCTGGGAGATTTTTATTTTCTTAAACAGTCCTGCTGAATGTAACCTCCAAACCCATTGTGAATCTAGGTTTAAACAGACTGTGCACAGAATATACTGAAATCCACATTTCAGTTAAGTTAACTTTTTTGATAGCTATGTAATTTCAGTTTTACATGTGTCACATTTGTTTGTTTGACATATGCCACTTTATGTAATACTCTGTTGATTGTTTGGAAAGATGCAAGGTAAGTAGGACATCATAACAAGCGCTAATTGCTGATTGTGCTTGATAGAGACATTAAAGGACCTTGTCTTGCACTTGGTAATAAATTTGTGTCCGTGGAGTACAATTACAGCACAAGAAAGCATATTGGTGAAACTCAAATTACACCAAGTATTTGCACAAGTGTTTACTTTTGCAGCCCAATGGATATTAAACTAGAAATCTAACATCTCATGAGAATAATGGGTTACTATTAGCTCCGCTAATGTTTTAAAAGGATTTAGCACAAATCCTCTTTCCATACTTTCGATATTTCAACTCACATGACTGCAAAAAGCTGGAAGTTAATTCTATTTTCAAGAGTACCTTTAAAAAAAGAACTTTCCAGAAGAATAGTTTTGAATGACAAAGTTTAATATGACTAATTGTAAAATGCCTGAACAAAGATTTTAAGAACTCATTTAGTTTTGCAGAACAGTATTATAATATAGTCTTCTCTTCAATATATATTAAATATGCTGTCTAGTGATAATAGTGTAGTAGAGGGTGGCTTAACTAAGAATGTTCCTACAAAATAATCCTGCTGATTTTGTGCACACGTACTGTTCCACCATGTTAGTGAAATGCTGCCTCCTGCTAACACATTCCATATCAGGTTAGCTGTGGCGTGGTGACAAAACTTTACCACATCTCTGCCATGCTAACCCTGCCCTCAGAGGAGCTGGCCGTGACACAGATGCGTTGGCGACCTCTTGCTCCTTCTCTGCCTTCGCCTTGGGCTTCCACTTGTTCCCCTTTGACATTTGGGAATGCTCTCAGTAGCGCGTCTACCAACGTGCGCTTGTACTCGTGCATCTTTCTATCACACTCCAGTGCAGGAAGTAAGGTGGGCACATTGTCTTTGTACCGGGGATCCAGCAGGGTGGCAACCCAGTAGTCCGCACACGTTAAAATGTGGGCAATTCTGCTGTCTTTGTGTAGGCACTGCAGCATGTAGTCGCTCATGTGTGCCAGGCTGCCCAGAAGTAAAGACAAGCTGTCCTCTGTGGGAGGCGTATCGTCCTCCGTTTTCCCCCAGCCACGAACCAGTGATGGGCATGAGCTGCATTGGGTGCCATCCTGCTGTAAACATGCTTCATCCTCATCCTCCTCCACCTACTCATCCTCATCCTCCAGTAGTGGGCCCTGGCTGGCCACATTTTTACCTGGCCTCTGCTTTTGCAAAAAACCTTTCTCTGAGCCACTTCTAAGAGACTGGCCTAAAAGTGCTAAAAATTACCCCTCTTCCTTCTCCTCCTGGGCCACCTCCTCTTCCATCATCACCCTAAGTGTTTTCTCAAGGAGACATACAAGTGGTATTGTAACGCTGATAACGGCTGATAATCGCCACTGGCCATGTTGGGGGAGTACTCAACACAGCGCAACAGGGCACACAGGTCTCGCATGGAGGCCCAATCATTGGTGGTGAAGTGGTGCTGTTCCGCCGAGCGATTCACCTGTGCGTGCTGCAGTTGAAACTCCACTATGGCCTGCTGCTGCTCGCACAATCTCTCCAGCATGTGCAAGGTGGAGTTCCACCTGGTGGGCACTTCGCATATGAGGCGGTGAGCGGGAAGGCCGAATTTACGCTGTAGCGCAGAAAGGCGAGCAGCAGCAGGATATGAACGCCGGAAGCGCGCACGGGCGGCCCGCACATTATGCAGCAGCTCTGACATGTCGGGGTAGTTGTGAAGGAACTTCTGCACCACCAAATTCAGCACATGTGCCAGGCAAGGGATGTGCGTTAAAACGACTAGTCTCAGAGCTGCGACGAGATTTCGCCCATTATCGCACACCTCCAGGCCGGGCTTGAGGCCCACCGGCAGCAATCACTCGTTGGTCTGTTGTTCAATACCCCGCCACAACTCCTCCTTGGTGTGGGGCCTGTCCCCCCAAACATATGAGTTTCAGAACGGCCTGCTGAAGTTTACCCCGGGCTGTGCTGAAGTTGGTGGTGAAGGTGTGTTGCTGACTGGATGAGCAGGTGGAAGAAGAGGAGGAGGAAGCCAGGTAGGAGGAGGAGGCTACAGGAGTCAAAGAATGATGCCCTGCGATCCCTGGCGGCGGAAGGACGTGCGTCAAGAACTCTCCGCCTGGGGCCCAGCCGCCACTACATTTACCCAGTGTGCAGTTAGGGAGATATAGCGTCCCTGGCCGTGCTTACTGGTCCACCTATCTGTGGTTAGGTGGACCTTGCCACAGATGGCGTTGCGCAGTGCATATTTGATTTTATCGGATACTTGGTTGTGCAGGGAAGGCACGGCTGTCTTGGAGAAGTAGTGGCGGCTGGGAACAACATACTGTGGGACAGCGATCGCCATCAGCTGTTTGAAGCTGTCTGTGTCCACCAGCCTGAATGACAGCATTTCAAAGGCCAGTAGTTTAGAATTGCTGGCATTTAGACCCAGGGCTCGAAGGTGGCTAGGTGGGAATATACACTTTCTCTCCAAGGTTTGTGAGATGGAGAGCTGAACTCTGCCGTGTGACATGATGGAGATGCTTGGTGACGGAGCTGGTGGTGTTGGTGGCACATCCTCTGTTTGGTGGGCGGCAGTTGCCAACATTCCTCCCGAGGCGGAGGAAGAGGCCGAAGCAGCAGCAGAAGAGGGAGCAGGGGGATCCTGAGTGAGTGAGGCTCTGATGGCACAGCGTGCAAAAGTGCCATGCCAGAGAACTCCTTGAAGCTGCCTTTGGGGTGCTCGGTCCCTGGTGGCGGTGGCCAGTAGCAGGCAAACTCTCTTGGTGGCGGCTGTTCTGCTTTTGCCCCCTGCTCCCTCTTTTGCTACGCTGTTGGCTCACCACTGCCTCTTCCTCTGAATTATGAAAGTCAGTGGCATGACCTTCATTCCATGTGGGGTCCAGGACCTCATCGTCCCCTGCATCGTCTTCCACACAGTCTTCCTCCCTGACCTCCTGTTCGGTCGGCACACTGCAGAAAGATGCAGCAGTTGGCACCTGTGTTTCGTCATCATCAGAGACGTGCGGACTCCAATGAGGTGGAATTCCCATATCCTCATCATCAGGAAACATCAGTGGTTTTGCATCAGTGCATTCTATGTCTTCCACCACTGGAGAAGGGCCAGGTGGATTCCCTTGGGAAACCCTGCCAGCAGAGTCTTCAAACAGCATAAGAGACTGCTGCATAACTTGAGGCTCAGACAGATTCCCTGATATGCATGGGGATGATGTGACAGACTGATGGGCTTGGTTTTCAGACGCCAACTGTGCGCTTTCTGCAGAAGACTGGGTGGGAGATAATGTTGGGATCCACTGTCGGCCACCCAATTGACTAGCACCTGTACCTGCTCAGGCCTTACCATCCTTAGAACGGCATAGGGGCCCCACCAAATATCACTGTAAATTCTGGCGGGTACTGGAACCTGAGGTAGTTGGTTCACTAGGACGTGTGACTGTGGCAGAATGGCCACGCCCTCTCCTAGCACCAGAGGGACCACTAACAACACCACGACCATGTCCGCGTCCGCGTCCCTTACTAGATGTTTTCCTCATTGTTACCGTTCACCACAATAAGGACATGTCGGTCCTGCGCTTCTTCGCCTGCACATAACTTGCCTGATGAAGGGCATGCCAATTGCCCGAAATGTTGCCACTATGCACCACCATGTCCGGCTAATATAATAAAAATTAATCAGCATACGAAATTGGAGTGCTGTCTTATCTGTTGCAAGTTTGAAGTGGTTCCACCAGGTGGAGGGAGAACCCAACAAGACGTGCACCCTATAACTGTGAATAGGATAGACAGAGTGCCGTGATCACCATACCAGTTATATACTGCTGGGACACCAGATTTACTGTATTGCTATTTTGGCAATTGAATTTCACCCCAGAAAAAAATATATCCTTTGCCGGATACTATTAAACTTGGCCAGTCACAGCTGGAACACCAGATTTATGGTATTTCTATTTTTGCAACTGAATTTCACCCCAGAAAATAATATATCCTTTGACGAACACTATGAAACTTGTCCAGTCACAGCTGGAACACCAGATTTAATGTATTTCTATTTTAGCAACTGAATTTCCCCGCAGAAAATAATAAATCCTTTGACGGACACTATCAAACTTGGCCAGCCACAGCTGGGACACCAGATTTACAGTATTGCTATTTTGGCAATTGAATTTCACCCCAGAAAATAATATATCCTTTGCCGGACACTATTAAACTTGGCCAGCCACAGCTGAAACCACTGATTTATGGTATTGCTATTTTGGCAATTGAATTTCACCGCAGAACAAAATATATCCTTTGCCGGACACTATTAAACTTGTCCAGTCACAGCTGGAACACCAGATTTGCTGTATTTAAATTTTTGCAACTGAATTTCATGGCAGAAGATAACATATCCTATGACGGGCACTATCATACTTGTCCAGTCACAGCTGGAACACCAGATTTACGGTATTTCTATTTTGGCAACTGAATTTCACCCCAGAAAATAATAAATCCTTTGGCGGACACTATTAAACTTGGCCAGCCACTGCTGGGACATCAGATGAGTCAGCTCAGTAGCAGGCTCTCGCCCACATTTTTTTCCATTGTCACATCAGCAGCATGCACTCGCCCTTAATGTTTGAGAGTCAGCTCAGCAGCACACTCTCAACCCTAATGTTTTAGATGGTAATATCAGCAGCAGTCTCTCACCCCTAATGTTTTACAGAGTCAGCTCAGCAGCAGACTCTTACGCCTAATGTTTTAGATGGTCAGCTGAGCAGCAGACCATTTCCCATAATTTATTCCATGGTCAGATCGGCAGCAGACACTCGCCCCTAATGTTTTAGAGAGTCAGCTCAGCAGCAGATTCTCAACCATAATTTTTTTGATGATCAGCTCAGCAGCAGGCCCTCGTCCCAAATGTTTTAGATGGTGAGCTCAGCAGCAGGCCCTCAACCCTAATGTTTTAGATGGTCAGCTTGGCAGCAGGCACTCACCCCTAATGTTTTAGAGAGTCACCTCAGCAGCAGACCCTCAACCATAAATTTTTAGATGGTCAAATCAGCAGCAGTCCCTCACCCCTAATGTTTTAGATGGTCAGCTCAGCAGAAGGCCCTCGCCATAATGTTATAGATGGTCAGATCAGCAGTAGGCCCTTGCCCCTAATGTTTTAGATGGTCAGATCATCAGCAGGCCCTCACCCCTAATGTTTTAGAGGGTCACCAGCAGGCCCTTGCTCCTAATGTCTTAATGTCTTCGAGGTTCACCAGCAGGCCATCAATCATAATTTTTCAAGGGTTTGTATGATGCTCTCCTTTATGTGTAATAAAGGGTGTATTGGAGTGCCGGTTCCTTGTAATTGTTGTGGAAGCCCTTTCACTTAGTGCATAGGCTTTATGAGTGTAGGAGTCCCACTTTCTGATCAATTGTGCCACAATGTGAAAGAGGCTCTCCTTTATGTAATATACAGGTTGTATCAGAGTGCCTCTTCCTTGGAATTTTTTTGCTGCACTTGCACTTTATATACAAGTAAATATACAGGGAAGAATGTTTCCTAACAATTTTTTCTCTAAAATCGATTTTATCTTCGGTTTTGTGCGGATTATTGTCACTCTGTAAAATTGGCATACTACTTGGACAACATCGTTCCCAGCAGCAATCTGGGAGTTCAAGAAACATCTAGGCATCCTCTCCATGCTGTTCGCGAACCATTTCAGTGTTGTTTTCATCCATTTCTGACCTTTTCATGTGAACCAGAAACCCTCCCTTTTTCAGAGCAGGGGGTGTCTGTTTAATTACTTCACGCCCGATGACGTACATGTACGTCATCACTGGAAGTGAATTAAAGCCTAACGGCAGGGAACCGGCAGTCACTGAAAACTGGACCCCTGCTGCATGCGTCGGCATCAGTGAAATCACTGATGCCAGTGCATTAACCCTTGATGTGCCGCAGTCAGCGCTGACCGAGGCACGTGCGATGTCGGGCGGGGATCGAAGCTGCCATCGGGTCCCTGTGATGCTTTAACGGGGACCGGATAGCAGGGAAGGTAGCCCCATGCCTTCCTTAGGCATTGTGGCTGCCTTCCGGGGGACCTCACAGGATGGAAGCTGTATGTATAATACACACTGTATTACACTTAAAGCCAATGCATTCCAATACAGAAGTATTGGAATGCATTGTAAAGGGGATCAGAACCCCAAAAGTTTAAGTCTCAAAGTGTAAGTCTCAAAGTAAGACAAAAAGTAAAGTGCAAAAAAAGTTGAAAAAAAAGTTTTCCCCTCCAAAAATGAAAAGTTTCAAGTAAAAAAAAGTAATTTTCCCCAAATAAAGTAAAAAAAAATTAGACATATTAAGTATCGCCGCATCTGTATCGACTGGCTCTATAAACATATCACATGATCTAACCCCTCAGATGAACAGTGTCAAAAAAATTCAATAAAAACTTTGCTAAATAAACAATTATTTTGTCACCTTACATCACTAAAAGTGCAACACCAAGCGACAAAAAAGGTGTATGTCCCCCAACATAGTACCAATATAACCAACACCTCATCCCGCTAAAAATGAGCCCCTATATAAAGCAATCTCCCAAAAAAAAAAATATATATGGCTCTCAGACTAAAACATGATTTTTTTTTGTTTCAAAAATGCTTCTTTGTGTTAAATGTAAAAAAAATTAAAAAGTAGACATATTAGGTATCGCCTTGACCGTAACAAAAAATATAAAAACGGTGTCATTTTTGTCACCTTACATCACAAAAAGTGTAATAGCAATCGATCAAAAAGTCATATGCATTTCAAAATAGTGCCAATCAAACCGACATCTCATCCCACAAAAAATGATATCCTACCTAAGACAATTGCCCAAAAAATAAAAAAACTATAACTCTCAGACAATGGAGACACTAAAACCTTATTTTTTTTGTTTCAAAAATTTTATTATTGTGTAAAACTTAAATAAATAAAAGAAAGTATACATATTAGATGTTGCCACGTCTGTAATGACTGGCCCTATAAAAAATATCACAAAACCTACCCCCTCAGGTGAACAACGTCAAAAAAATAAAATAAAAATGTGCTAAAAAAACATTTTTTTTGTCACCGTACATCCCTAAAAGTGCGACACCAAGAGATCAAAAAGGCGCATGTCCCCCAATATAGTACCAATCTAACCGTCACCTCATCCCACAAAAAATGAGCCCATAATAAATATTATGTATCGCCGCGTCAGTAAGAACCTGCTCTATAAAAATGCCACATAACCTAACCCCTCAGGTGAGCAATGTAAAATAAAAAGTCATATGCACCCAAAAATAGTGCCAATCAAACCGTCATCCTGCAAAAATTGAGCCCCTACATAATACAGTTGCCCAAAATAAAAAAAAATAAAAAACTATGGCTTTCAGAATGTGGAGACACTATTTTTTTTTTCAAAAATGTTTTATTATGTAAAATTGAAACAAAAAAGTAGTCATATTTGGTATTGTCGCATCCGTAACAACCTGCTCTATAAAAATACTACATGATCTTACCTGTCAGGTAAACGTTGTAAATAACAAAAAACAAAAATGGTGCCAGAATAGCTATTTTTTTGTCATTTTTTTCCATTTTAATCCATTTTTTCCAGTAAGAAAGCAAGGGTTAACAATCAAACAAAACTCAATATTTATTTCCCTGATTTTTTAGTTTACAGAAACATCATATGTGGTCATAAACTGCTGTCTGGCCACACGGCAGAGAGCAGAAGAAAATTAAGACCATATGGTTTTTTTGACACCATGTCCCGTTTAAAGCACCCCCGATGCACCCCTAGAGTAGAAACTCTAAAAAAGTGACCCCATTTAAGAAACTACACCCCTTAAGGTATTCAAAACTGATTTTACAAACTTTGTTAACCCTTTAGGTGTTCAACATGAGTTAATGGCAAATGGAGATGAAATTTCAGAATTTCTATTTTTTGTTACCTTGCCTTACAAAAGTGTAATATAGAGCCACCAAAACTTATATGTATCCTAAAGTAGTCCCAACAAAACTGGCACCTTATCGCGTAGTTTCCAAAATGGGGTCACTTTTTTGGAGTTTTTACTCTAGGGGTGCTTCAGGGGGACTTCGAATGGGACATGGTCTCAAAAAACCAGTCCAGCAAAATCTGCCTTCAAAAAACCATACGGTGTTCCTTTCCTTCTGTGCTCTGCCATTTGGCCATACAGCAGTTTATGACCAGATATGGGGTGTTTCTGTAAACTACGGAATCAGGACAATACATATTGAGTTTTGTTTGGCTGTTAACACTCGCTTTGTTTTGAAAAAAATGATTAAAATGGAAAATTTAACAAAATACTTGAAATTCTGAAATTTAATCTTCATGTTCCATTAACTCTTGTGGAACACCTAAAGGGTTAACAAAGTTGGTAAAATCAGTTTTGAATACGTTGAGGGGTGTAGTTTATTAAATGGGGTCACTTTATGTGAGTTTTTACTTGAGGGGTGCATCAGGGGGGCTTCAATTGGGACATGGTCTCAAAAAAACAGTCCAGCAAAATCTGCTTCCAAAAACCATATGGCGTTCCTTTCCTACTGCACCCTGCTGTGTGGCCCTACAGCAGTTAATGATCACATATGGGGTGTTTCTGTAAACTACAGAATCACGGCAACAAATATTGAGTTTTTTTGCTGTTAACCCTTGCTTTGTTAGCGGGGAAAAAAAGGATTAAAATGGAAAATCTGCCAAAAAAGTGAAATTCTGAAATTTGATCTCCATTTTCTACTAATTCTTGAACACCTAAAGGGTTAACAAAGTTTGTAAAATCAGTCTTGAGTTCCCAGAGAGGTAAAGTTTCTAAAATGGGGTAATTGTTGGGTGGTTTCTCTATTGTAAGCCTCACAAAGTGACTTCAGACCTGAACTGGTCCTTAAATTTTTTTTTCTGGTGCACTGGCA
Organism: Bufotes viridis; assembly: GCA_033119425.1. Taxonomy (NCBI): domain Eukaryota; kingdom Metazoa; phylum Chordata; class Amphibia; order Anura; family Bufonidae; genus Bufotes; species Bufotes viridis. The sequence goes on from CM065591.1 coordinate 346,536,908, forward strand.
GCAGGCACAGTTTCATTGCACCCAAGGCCACGGCGTCTGCTTGCACCATCAGCATCCCGCCCACTTCCCCATTCCTTAGCGCTCGCCTTCTACATATTAATGGCTTTGGCTGTAGATGTGGCGCAGATTGTTTTACTGTCCGCCAAAGACACTGTTTTCTGATGCAGGACAGTATTGGTTACAGAACACCAGGTTATGGACACTATACTAGGCCCAGATTAATGGAAGTTGTAATATAGACAGTGTTTTTAAATGCAGTTCAGTATTGGGTACAAAACCAGCAGATTTTGGACATTACACTAGACGAAGATTAATGGAAGTTGTAATGCAGACAGTGTTTTTAGATGCAGTTCAGTGTTGGATACAAAAACCAACAGATTTTGGACACTACACTAGGCCCAGATTATTGGAAGTTGTAATATACACACTGTTTTCAGATGCAGTTCAGTATTGGGTATAGAACACCACAGATTACGGACAATATATTAGGCCCAGGTAATTGGAATTGGTAATACTGACAGTGTTTTATGATGCAGGACAGTATTGGTTACAGAGAACACCACAGATTATGGACACTAGATTTGACCCAGATTATTGTGGATGATGTATAGTATATGTCACTAATAGGTATAAAATAAATATATCATGCTGCTGTCAAACACACACAGTAGCCCTTAAAAGGACTTTGGGTTCTTTTAAAAGCTTTTGCTATTAAATACAGCAAATTTCTCTCCCTGCACTATCTGTTCCTTTCTTAGCACGGATGTCCCTGACACTGCTGTTAAATATATTGTTGATCTAAAACACACACACACAATAGTCCTTAAAAGGACTTTTGGGCCTTTGAAAAGCTTTCTCTAACTAAAATCGCTGAAATTGGCTCCCTGCCCTGTCTTTCCCTTCCTACCCGATGCTCTACCTGTCTACGTCTGAGCCGAACATGCGGCATCGGGTGCGTTCCGGCCAGCAAATCACTGTAATGCCAGCAGCCAACATGGCTACTGGCATGACAGTGAGGGCAGTACTTACCTGCACCTTGATTGGCTAATTAAAACCCGCAAAACATGCGGGGAGGAGACTTGAGCATTGCGCTCCAGCACATGTGGTACTCGGTCGAGTACCGCCATGTGCCGAACATAGCAATGCTCGAGCCGAACAGATGTTCGGCCGAGCATGCTCGCTCATCACTAGTGACTAAGTCCAGTGTAACCGTCCCTCTAGTCGGGTCCTGAACAAGTTGGGAAAGGTAATTGTCTTTTGTTATTGCCAAGAACCTGTTTCCTTTATGAGATGTGCAGGTTTCAGTTTCCCAGTCTATATCTGGGTAGTTGAATTCCCCCATAATGATGACCTCATTATAATTTGCCGCCTCGTTTATTTAGAAGTAGATTTTCTGTGGACTCTGGTATATCATGGGGCTTATAATAAACTCCTGTTAGTATTTTATTATTATTTTTTCCTCCATGTATTTCTACCCTCAGTGACTCCACATGTTCATGTCCCTCACTTATATATTTCTGGAGTGTGGGCTTTAGACAGGACTTTACATAAAGGCAGACCCCTCCCCCTCTCTGGTTTTGATGATCCATTCTAAACAGAATGTAACACTGTTTGTTAACCTCCCAATCATAGCTATCATCCAGCCTTGTCTCAGTTATTCCCACTATGTCATAGTCCTCCTCACACATCACTAATTCCAGTTCACCAGTTTTATTAGTCAGGCTTCTGGCATTAGTATACATACAATTAAAAGGTTTACATATATTTTTTACCCTACACCTTTCCTTTTGAACTGTTCTAATCTCTATTTGCACTATTTTCCCCTCCCCCCAGTCCCTAGTTTAAACACTCCTCCAACCTTCTAGCTAGTCGGCCTAGTTCTCCAGGTACCCTAACCCCCACTTCCAACACCAGTTTTTGAGTGACTTGTTAACCTCCCTAATCTCCCGCTGCCTTTCTTGTGTGGCTTGTGATATAAGCAGTAATTCGGAAAACACTACCTTTGAGGTCCTTGCCCAAAGCTTGTGACCTAAATTCCTAAAATCATTTTTAAGGACCCTCCACTAGAGTTGAGCAAACACCTGGAAGTTCGCTTTCGCCGAACTTGTGGGTAAGTGCCCTGAAAATATATGTGGATAGGGAAATGACGTAAAATAAAATAAAATAAATACAAATTACTAATTTTAATACTTTAAGAGCAGGAGGTCCATATGGACAAGGAGGTTGAAGAGGCGGTGAATGTGGCGTTGTAGGTGGATGTGGTGGTGTAGGTGGATTTGGCAGTGTAGGTGGAAGCGGCGGTGGAGGAGGTGGAGGCAGCCAACAAGTTTTTTATTTTTTTTATTTTAATGAACGTGAGCTTGTCCACTTTGGCTGTGGACAGGTGGCTGCGCTTGTCTGTGATAACTACCACCAGCCGTGCTAAACACACGTTTAGACAATAAACTGACTGCAGGGCAGGCCAGCACCTCCAAGGCATAAAGGGTAAACTCAGGCCATGAGCCCAATTTGGAGACCCAGAAGTTGAATGAGGCAGACCCATTAGTCAGTATGTGTAGGAGTGTGCACACATACTGCTCCACCATTTTGCAGAAATGCTGCCTCCTGCAAAGACGTGGCATATCAGCTGGTGGTGCTGGTTGTTGTGGCGTGGTGACAAAACTTTTCCACACTTCAGCCATGCTAACCCTGCCTTCTGAGGTGCTGGTGGTGCCCTGGCTGCAGTGGCGGCCTTTTCCTCCTCCTCTTCCTTCGCCTTGTGCTTCAACTGAGCCTCCGGACTCAGTTGGGTATGCCATCAGCAGCGCGTCTACCAGCGTGCGTTTGTACTCGCGCTTCATCCGATCACACTCCAGTGAGGGAAATAAGAACGGCACGTTGTCCTTGTAAGGTTGATCCAGCAGGGTGGCCACCCAGTAATCAGCACAAGTTAGAATGTGGGCAACTCGGTTGTCGTTGCGCAGGCATTGCAGCATGTAGTCGCTCATGTGTGCCAGGCTGCCCAGAGGCAAGAACAAGCTGTCCTCTGTGCCAGGTGTATCGTCTGTGTCCTCTGTATCCCCGCAGCCATGCAGAAGTTATGCCCATGATCTGCTTTGTGTACCACCCTGCTGTGAACACAGTTCCTCCTCCTTCTCCTCCTCCAGAACTGTGCCCTGGCTGGACAATTGTGTACCTGGCATATGTTGGTGCAGGAACCCACCCTCCGAGCCACCTGTGAATGACTAGCCTGATAACCATTGAAATGATCCCTCTTCCTCCTCCTCTTCCCGCAGTGACACATGTTCCTCCATCATCGCCCGAAGTGTCTTTTCAAGGAGACATAGAAGTGGGATAGTAACGCTGAGAACGACATCATCCGCACTAGCCATATTGGTGGAGTATTCGAAACAGCGCAACAAGGCACACAGATCTCGCATTGAGGCCCACTCAGAGCGGTGAGGTGTTGCTGTTCCGCAGAGCTGCTGACCCGTGCATGCTGCAGCTGAAACTCCACTATTGCCTACTGCTGCTCGCACAGTCTCTCCAGCATGTGCAAGGTGGAGTTCCACCTTGTTGCCACATCGCATATGAGGCGGTGAGTTGAAAGGCCAAAGGTACGCTACAGCGCAGATAGGCGAGCAGCAGCAGGGTGAGAACACCGAAAGCGCGCACAGACGGCCCGCACTTTCTGCAGCAGCTCTGACAGATAGGGGTAGTTTTTCAGGAATCTCTGCACCACCAAATTCAGCAAATGCGCCAGGCAAGGGATGTGCATCAAACCAGCTAGGCCCAGAGCTGCTACGAAATTTCGCCCATTATCTCACATCACCAGGCCGGGCTTGAGTCTCAGTGGCACCAACCAATCATCGGTCTGTTGTTCCCGGCCCATCCAAAGCTCCTGTGTGGTGTGGTGTTTTTTCCCCAAACAGATGAGTTTAAAAACTGCCTTCTGTCGTTTCCCCCTGGCTGTGCTAAAGTTGGTGGTGAAGGTGTTATGCTGAGATGATGAGGAGGTGGTAGAGGAGGAAGAGGAATAGGAGGAGGAGGCAACAGGAGGCAAAGATAAATGCCCTGCAATCCTCGGGGGCAGAAGGACATGCGCCATACAGCTATATGCCTCAGGCCCAGCCGCCACTGCATTTATCCAGTGTGCTGTTAGGGAGATATAGTAATCCTGGCCATGATTACCGGTCCACGTATCCGTAGTTATGTGGACCTTGCCATAGGTGGCGTTGCGCAGTGCACACCTTATTTTGTCCGTCACTTGCTTGTGCAGGTAAGGGATGGCTTGCCTGGAAAAGTAGTGGCGACTTTGAACGACGTACTGTGGGACAACCACCACCATAAGGTTTTTAAAACTCTCTACCTCCACCAGACGGAATGACAGCGTTTTAAAGGCCAGCAATTTTGAAATGCTGGCATTCAGGGCCAGGGATGGCGGGTGGGTAGGGGGGTACTTCCTCTTTCAATCCAGTGTTTGGGAGATAGATAGCTGAATGTCTCCATGGGACACTGTGGTGGTGCTTGTTGAAGGTGACGGACGCTATGGCGTTGGTGTCACATCCTCTGTTTGCAAGGTGGCCGTTGCCACTGTCACTCTAGAGATGAAGGAAGAGGCCAAGAATGCAGCAGAAGAGGGAGCAGGAGGAGGCAGAGACTTGTCTTGGTTTTGGAGGTGTTTACTCCACTGCAGCTCGTGTCTTGCACTAAGACGCCTCTTCATGCAGGTTAAGCTCAGGTTTAGTAGTTGGCACCTGTGTTTCGTCATCAGAGACGTATTGCAGTGGTCTTCCCATGTCCTCATCCTCAAACATAAGTGGTTGGGCATCGGTGCACTCAATCTCTTCTACTTTTGGAGCAGGGCTAGGTGGATGGACCGGGGAAACCCTGCCAGGAGAGTCATCAAAAAGCATGAGAGTCTGCTGCATGACTTGGGGCTCAGACTGCTTGGCTGATTTGCAAGCGGGTGAGGTGCTAGATAGATGCCCATGGCCTGCAGGTGCCAACTCTGAGCTTTCAGCGGTGGACCTGGTTGGAGACAATGTGAAAGTACTGGAGACACTATCAGCCACCCAATCTACTAGTGCCTGTACGTGCTCTGGCCTCACCATTCGTAGAGCGGCATTCGGGCCTAGATAATAACGTGGAAGGCACTGTCATCTACGCAAACCTGAGAAAGTTGTTTCATTTGGGCGTGTAGATGGCACAGATCCACGAACATGGCCACGTCCCTTATTTTACGCTCTCCTCATTCTTTTCGGTAACTCAATGAAGTAACAGACAGATTTAATAAAACTTGGTCCCTGTCAGGTATGCCATGCCCGTGTCATAAACAGAAAAGATTGGGTTTGTGCACTGCTTAATATGACAGTGTGATAAAGATAAAATATATTTCTAGGGCATACCACAATATGAGAAACAAATTTATTACACTGTGTGGCTTGCCCAATAGGCCCTGGAAGCGTGTTAAAGATAAAAGATTGGTTAAGGTCACAAGGTACTTTGAAAGATATGAGGGGCACAGATCCCCCAACAATCGGTAGTACGCCACCTAATTTACTGAATAAATTTTGGCAAGTCAGGTATGCAGTGCAGCAGGAACACCAACACAGGCCACATGGGTACTTTGCGGGACAAAATTATGGTGTTTTTTTCAACCACAATGTCCTAGTGTAATTTACTGATTTGATGTGATTTGCAGTACAAGGCAAAAGGTACTTTATAGGAAAAATAGAGGATTTTTTCAACCCCAGTGAAACAGATGAATTAACAGATTATTTTTCACTATCAGATTGCCTGTGCAGGCAGAGGATGGAATTTTTTTTCAACCATATATATGATTTCTTCACCCCTAGTGAAACTGACAGAAGCAAGTGAAATTCTTTCACTAGCAGTAGTACACATTTTATTTTGTGCCAAAAATTACGTGTTTTTTCCACCCACAATGTCCCAGTGGAATTCACAGATTTTATTTGATTTGAGGTAAAAGGCAATAAGGTTCCCAATAGGGAAAAAAAAGAAGATTGTTTTCAACCCCAGTAAAACAGATGAATTAACAGATTATTTTTCACTATCAGATTGCCTGTGCAGGCAGAGGATGAAATTTATTTCAACCACATATAGGTTTTCTTCAACCCCAGTGAAAAAGATGAATTAACAAATTATTTTTCTCTATCAGATTGCCTGTGCAGGCAGAGGACGGAATTTATTTCAACAAAATATATGCTTTCTTCAACCCCAGTGAAACTGACGGATGCAAATGAAATTTTTTCACTAGCACTAGTACCGAGCAGGCCACAAATTTACTTTGTGCCAAAATTACGTGATTTTTCCACTCACAATGTCTCAGTGGAATTTACTGATTTTATTTGATTTGCAGTACAATTCAATAAGGTACTTTATAGGAGAAAAAAGTGGATTTTTTCAACCCCAGTGAAACAGATGGATTCACTGATTTTTTTTCACTATCAGATTGCCTGTGCAGGCAGAGGATGGATTTTATTTTAACCAAGTATCTGATTTATTCAACCCCAGTGAAGCAGATGGATTAATAGATTATTTTTCACTATCAGATTGCCTGTGGAGGCAGAGAATGGAATTTATTTCAACCAAATATCTGATTTCTTCAACCCCAGTGAAACAGATGAATTAACAGATTATTTTTCACTATCAGATTGCCTGTGCAAGCAGAGGACAAAATTTATTTCAATAACATATAGGTTTTCTTCAACCCCAGTGAAACAGATGAATTAACAAATTATTTTTCTCTATCAGATTGCCTGTGCAGGCAGAGGACAGGATTTATTTCAACAAAATATATGCTTTCTTCAACCCCAGTGAAACTGACGGTTGCAAAGTAAATTCTTTCACTAGCACTAGTACCGAGCAGGCCACAAATTGACTTTGTGCCAAAATTACGTGATTTTTCCACTCACAATGTCTCAGTGGAATTTGCTGATTTTATTTGATTTGCAGTACGATTCAATAAGGTACTTTATAGGAGAAAAAAGAGAATTTTTTCAACCCCCGGGAAACAGATGGATTCACTGATTTTTTTTCAGTATCATATTTGCTGAGCAGGCAGAAAAGGCACTTAATGATAAATATATATATATATATATATATATATATATATATATATATATCTTTTTCACCCACAGTGAAACCGATGGATTTACAGATTATTTTTTTCACTATCACAAATGAATCGCACAGAGCAAATGTACCTTTTAGCTAAAAAAAAAATTCCCAGAATCTGATGGATTTATAGAATTAATAACAAGGATATATGCAGCACAGGGGTACTTTACAGAACAAAATTGTCACCCCTTAGGTCCCTAAAATCACAAACGGAGTAACAGTATTATTTTTACCTTCCCCAGCCAGATATGCAGTGCAGGTGCACTTAAAAATAGGTAAATTTTGCCAAATGAAGTAAAAAGACTGGATTCAATGACTGTCCCTGGCATATATGCAGCTGCAAGTGCACGTCACTTGCACAAAATGGCCACTGACACCAACCACTCACAGAAAAAAAAAAACAGTCTTTGTCACTGGCCTCAAAAAAAAAACACTGCGATTGCACCCACAAGAAAAAAAAAAAGGTTGTAGATCACTGAGTGAACACAATTCTGATATATCAGATATTATCAGCTAAGCTTGTTTCCTATTCTCTCCCTGAGAGCACCAGCAGCAACCTGTCCCTACACTAAGAGCAGCAGAGTGACGTGCGGCGCTACGTGACTCCAGCTTATATAGAGGCTGGGTCACATGCTGCATTTAGCCAATCACAGCCATGCCATTAGTAGGCATGGCTGTGATGGCTTCTAAGGGCAAAATAGTCAGACGCTTGTTGATTGGCTGCCCTGCAGCTTTTCAACAAGCTCCATAAAATCCGCCAAATAACGAACCCGAACCATTATGAAAATGTTTGGGTTTGGGTCCGGGTGCCAAAAATCCCAAAATTCGGTACAAACCAGAACTTTACAGTTTGGGTTCGCTCAACTCTACCCTCCACCTATCTCTAACTTTGTAATTGGTTCTGATATGGACCATGACTGCTGGATCCTCTTCAGCCCCTCCCAGTAATCTGTCAACCCAATCCGTGATATGTGGAACTCGAGCTCCAGGAAGACAACACACCGTTTGACAATCCCGGTCTTTGTGACAGATTGTCCAATCTATACCCCTAATAATTGAGTCTCCCACTACCAGCACCTGTCTGGCCTGCCCTTCTCTTCTGCTTAGTGGAGCTGACATTCCCCTGACTGGCAGAGGATGGGGTCCGGGTGCAGCAGTGCTCTCCCTGAACTGACATCCCCCTAATCTGCCAATCTTGAAAACTTGTTGGGGTGTGCAGATCACTCTTCCCTCTACCCGGCTTTCTAACTGTTACCCAGCTAGCTACCTCACTCTCCTGATCCTCCATACTACCACCCTCCCCCATATCTACCCCATAGAGTGCCTGCTCAGTGTTCAGCAAACTCTGTTCCAAATTACCAACACTTCTCAGTGTTGAAACTCGCCCGGTTAGATACATGATGTGCGATTCCAAACAGATAATTTTCTCACATTTTGAACAAAGTTATGCACCCTCAAATGGCTGTCCCAGGACTGCATACATTAGACAAGATGTGCACTGCACTGTGCTGTCAATAATGGAACTCATACTAAATGGGGATTATGCAAGAAAAGAGAAAAAATATAATACAGTGCAGTGGTAAGAAACTGATTTACTGTAGTCCCCTCCTAAAGTTCCTGAATCTCAAGTCACGTAATCTAAAGTCAAACACTTAATACAAAGACACACTGGAAATCAAACATGCGAACAAACTCGCATTGTTTGTCTGCTGGTATAAGTGCAGCTCCCAAACAGCTTCAAACCAGACTGCTTTCTTTCCTCTGGATTCAAAGGACTGAGCTGCCCTCAAGACTGGCTATTTAACTTTTTATAATTAGATAGCCACACCCTAATTACTTACCTGTGCAACACCCTGGAGAAGGAAGAAAAACAAAAATGCAATCACAGTATACTCTCAGCTGTTATGAAATAAACCCGGCAGAAAAAGCAAGTTACAGTGTATAAACTAGACTACTCTGCTCTGACTTGGTATAAAGTACAATAAAGTCAGGCACAGCCACTTAGCAATGCACACAAATAATTTAGCTTTCACATATATGTTCTCACATAATCTAAAGTCACACTTAATACAAACACACACTTGAACTCAAACATGCAAAACGCTCACAAACTCGTGTTGTTTGTCTGCTTGTGTAAGTGCAGCTCCCAAACAGCTTCAAACCAGACTGCTTTTTTTCCTCTGGATTCAAAGGGTTATAAAGTGTGGTTATAAAGTGCTTTATGGGCAAATAACAGGGTTCAGAAGAGAAAGAGCACATTTGAGACCTAGTTTGGTGATTAATACAGCATTGGCTAACATCTACAGAGGCTCTTAAGTTAAATAAAAAAAGAAACACCTAAGATACTATTTTAGAAACCACACCTTTTACAGAATTTGACATTGTGTGTAGTGAATATTTTGACTCCACAGGTATTTTCCAAAAATAAATTTATAGTGATGGTGCAAAGCAAAATTTGCAATTTTACACATATATTCGATTTCAGTGGCCAATATGTTGTGCCCATTAAATTCCAGTGTGAAAACAAAACCCTCTTATTATTATGCAATGCTTACTAGTTTTATAAACACTCTACATGTGGCCCTAATCCTTTGCCTGGAAATATTACAGAGTTGAGGAGTAAAAAAAAACACCTTGTACTTTTCGGACCCAATGTGGGACTTACACAGTTTGTGCTAACAACTATAGAGGCTGTGGGGTGAAATAATAGATTGAAACCCTAGGAAATTTCCCTATATTGTAAACTAGACCCTTTAATGTATATATTAAGGTGTGGAGTGAGTATTTTGACCTAACAGGTATTTTGCAGAAATTAATGAGCATAGCTCAGTACGAAATTAAAATTGCAAATTTTCCACAGATATGGCATTCGGTGCCCAATATGTTGTGCCTAGCTGATGCCATCTAAGACACACAACACCCTTTATATTGTTAAGTCGGTTCTACTGGATATGGAAATGTCATAAATGTGGATTAAGAGTGAGCGAACCAGCTGGGACGTTTTCTTCACTGATGGCCAAGACGGCCGCTCCATGAGAAAATGAATGAAGTGAGTATGTATTTTATTTTTACTGCCACTTCAGGAAAAATTTACTCTTTAAAATTAAGTCCCAGGAAATTCGGATTTGGGGGGAAACTCGGATCGGTCAATTAGTTTAACATCGATTCACTCAACACTAATTATTAAATGCCATTAAACCAGCATATATATGTGATTACTAGACACAAGATATAGCAGCAATCTATCTCTTTGCATTAACAAGAGAAATTGAGCATCAAGCCTCAATTGTCGGTTTATGTTTATTTAGTTTCTACATGGTCGCAATTTATTTATTAATTTTTTTGGTTCAATTTAATGAAGCTGATAACTGCAGCAATACACAAGCTGTAGCAACAATGTACCTATGTGTATTAACAAGAAATTTAGTATCAAGACTCAATTGTCGTTTTACATATATTCATTATCCACACTGTCACAATTAAAAAATTTTTTTGGGAGGTTTCATTTAATTAAGCTGCATATACACTTGATTACTGCAGCAATACTTCTGTTGTGACAGAAATCTATGAGTGTATGTTAAGGTGAAATTTAGCTAGGTAAAATTTTTTATGGGATTGCTTTATATATATATATATATATATATATATATATACATGACTACTGTAGCAATACTCCTGGTGTGGCAGCAATCTACCAATGTGTATTAAGGTGAAATTTAGCGTTGATCCTTAATCGTCTGTTTATGTATATTGCAAACGGTTGGAATTTAAATTTGTTGAATTTGTAAAATGTAATTAAACCAGCATATATATGTGGTTACTACAAGGCACAAGGTATAGCAGCAATGTGTGGACACAATTTAAATGTATTACTTATTTTATTTTCCTCTTTTAAATCTTAGGAGCAAATGTTAATAACCATTTGATGATGCAACTAAGGCTACCTTCACAATAGCATTTTCAATTCCGCTATTGAGATCCGTCATAGGATCTCAATAGCGGAAGAAAATGCTTCAGTTTTGTCCAAATTCATTGTCAATGGGGACAAAGCTGAACTGAATGAAACGGAATGCACTAACATAGATTCCATCACGAACAGAATAACGCTGCAAGCAGCGTTTTTCTGTTGGAGATGTGGTGCTGAGCAAGACGGATCCGTTCTGACGCTAGAGATGTTGCGAACATAAAATTTTCCATTTTCCATTTCCGAACGCGAACTTCCGCAAATGTTCGCAAACGGGCGAACCGCCATAGACTACAATGGGCAGGCAAATTTTAAAACCCACAGGGACTCTTTCTGGCCACAATAGTGATGGAAAAGTTGTTTCAAGATGACTAACACCTGGAATGTGGCATACCGGAGGGGGATCCAAGGCAAAACTCCCATGGAAAATTACGTAGTTGACGCAGATTCGGGTTTTAATCCATAAAGGGCATAAATCACCTGACATTCCTAAATTGTTTGGAATAACGTGCTTTAAAACATCCAGTGTGTGTATACGATCAGGTATGATGTTGTATCGATCGGGTAGTGTAAGGGTTACTCCCGCTTCACTGTGGCAGACCAAACTCTGACAGACCAAACTCCCCGTTTAACGCACCGCAAACAGCCGCAAACAGTCCATTTGCACAACCGCAAACTCCCCATTTGCACAAAGTTGGATACCAAGCTAGCCATGTCCCGTTCCTTGTCCTTACTGACATCATTGAAGGTTTCTTCCTCCACCCAGCCACTTAAAACACCAAAAAGGTGACAACAAGCCCCCTGGGATGCCTGTTGTGGTTGGTCTTTCACCTCCTCAAAGCCACCTTCCTCCTCTCACTCCTCTTCTTCAGACTCCTCTCTCTGCATTGCCGCAGGTCCAGCAATCGACGACGACAAGGCTGCTTCTGGTCGTGATGGTGACCACAACTCTTCCTCTTCATGATCATCTACAGCCTGATCCAGCACTCTTCGCAGGGCAAGCTCCAAAAAAATGCATATGGGATGAGGTTGATAATGTTGCCTTGGGTTTGAATGACCAGGTTTGTCACCTCCGCAAAAGGACGCATGAGCCTACAGCCATTGTGCATGGCTCCACAGAGGCTGGTGTATGGAATAGATTTTAGGAACCGGGAGATGGAAAAAGATGGTTGGTCGGTCCTCTTTCTTCCAATTTGGGGCACTGCGCGTGCGCCGTGCAATGTACTGTGCCACCAATACAAATAGTGTGAACTACTATTCCTACCATTTCAATCTTTGTTAAGTCCCTTAGGAGACGTGTATTGAATTGAATCCTTGCATGAAGAGATAGAGAAAAAAGCTTGCTCTGTCCGCTTCCTTCTAATTTTGGGCACTTGCCACTAGTGTTAACAAAGTACTATTCCTATCAGTTTAATCTCTGTTTTGTCCCTTATCAGGGCTGGTGTAGTGATGGAAAAAGACCCATGCTCGGTCCGCTTTGTTTAATTTTTAGCTCACTGCGCGTGCACCGTGCAATGTACTGTGACACTCGACACGAGTAGTGGGCAGTGTGCACATATTAAAGGGTAAAAATTAAATGACTTTTTTTATCTGCAAGGTACTGTGCCACCCTATATGAGTGGTGTGCACACAGTACAGTCTCTGGGCCTGCGGCCTCTCACACACGGGCAGGCAACTGAAATATATATATATATATATATATATATATATATATAAATAAAATAAAAGCAGATTGATGTACCAGTCCTAAAAAGGTCTTTTTGGCATGCTGTCAGGACGCTGTCCTTACAGCAGATGGCCCCTTTCACACGAGTGAGTTTTCCGCGCGGGTGCAATGCATGAAGTGAACGCATAGCATCCGCACTGAATCCTGACCTATTCATTTCAATGGGTCTGTGTACATGAGCAATTTTTTTCACGCATCACTTGTGCGTTGCTTGAAAATCCCAGCATGTTCTATATTCTATATTCAAGCAAGTGCGGGTTTGTTGCGTTTTTCACTGATGGTTGCTAGGAGATGTTGTTTGTAAACCTTCAGTTTTTTTATCACGCTCGTGAAAAACACATTAAAATGCATTGCACCCGCTCGGGAAAAAACTGAACAACTGAACGCAATTGCAGGCAAAACTGAATGGCTTTGCCTGTGAAATTGCACAGTTTTCACTCAACGCATCTGCAATGAATCCGGACCTAAGGCCCCATTCACACATCGGCAATTTTTGTCCGCATCCATTCCGCAATTCTGCAGAATGGATGCGGACCCATTCATTGTGAATGGGGCCGGACGTGATGCGGAGAGCACACTATGCAAAAGATAGAGCATGTCCTATTCTTGAGCGGAGCCTGCGGACAAGAATAGGCATCTCTATGGGGAGTGCCGGCATGGTGTGTTGCGGATGGATCTAAGATGGATGCTGCCCTTGCTTTTTGATAGGCGGTGGGAGGGTCTGGGAGGGAGGGTATGCTGATTGGCTGGAATATGTCTGCTGACTGTGAGGTACAGGGTCAAAGTTTGCTCAATGATAAAGTATAGGGGGTGAATCGAACATTGCATATGTTTGCCCACGGCGAACGCGAACATGCGATGCTCGCCGTGAACTGTTTGCCGGCGAATACTTCGGGACATATCTACCTGACACACAATGTAAGTCAATGGGGACGGATCCATTTTCTCTGACACAATAGAAAATGGTTCCGTCCGCCATAGCCTTTCAATGGTGTACATGACGGATCCGTCATGGCTATATAAGACATAATACAACTGGACCCATTCATGACGGATGCATGCGGTTGTATTTTTGTAATGTAAGCGTTTTTGCAGATTCATGACGGATTTGCAAAAAACTGTAATGTGAAAGTAGCCTAAGATTTGTATGTATGTATGCTCTACATTCCAAACCAGATCCAGTCGAGCGTAACATATTGTCCTTTAAGAGTTATGTTATTGTCTGTTTCGAGTTACTGTAATGTCATCATTTTAATTTCTATATATCTTTTGTTACACACAGAAAGCTTCATTTTTATAAATGTTTTCAGCATTAGGACCCATAAAGCTAAGAAAAAAAAGTTTTTTTTTTTGTGTGTAATTATACTCCTTTCATCTTTAGTAGTGTAATACAAATTCTGTATCAAGTTTCAATCATGGTTCCTTTTTTATATACTGTATTCACTTTAATATATGACATAAGTGGATCTGATAGAGTCTGCATTATCACCATCATTTTAAAAACTCCTATGGTTTTACTGAATTGGACTTAGACCATATGGCAGGCATGTCCAAACTCTGGCCCTCCAGGTGTTGCAGAACTACAACTCCCATCATGCCCTTCTGTAGGTTGATAGTTGTAGATTGTCCAGGAATGATGGGAGTTGTAGTTTTGCAAAATCTGGAGGGCCGGAGTTTGGACATGCCTGCCATATGGTGAACAAAATCTGTTTAAATAAAACTATTTTACGGCACTAAAATGGACCTGAATTGCAGCAGTCTAGTAAACTAGGGGCCATGGGAGGCTAGAAACTTCTCTTTCATTGGGTTAAGAGATTTATATAAAATATAATCCTGAATTCCTCCAAGATATCTTTAGTAGTGTGAGTAACCTCAATTGGTGAACTCAGGTTGATAATATAGGGTATTGATTGTTAAGGTCTAAAAAATTTTATTTTCTCAAGGTTTTCTAACACAGAGAGTTCTTTAATTAAACAGTTAGAGAACCCTGAGTTACACAAATTCTAAGACATTCCACAGCATTAGAAAGTGAAGAGACTTGCTTTTGTGAGAATTCTGAACATTAATGTTACTGTATAGGCAAAAAAAAGGAAAAATTAAGAAATCATATATCTACATGCATATTTTAGAGTTTATAAAGTGTTTTTGGCTAATATAGAAATATAAACCACTATATCTACTTAAACTATTTTCAACTCAGAGAAGAAATAATCTTACAAAATCCTATTAAGCTGACAATTCAAGCAAAGTGCCATAGTATTATAGTAAAATGCATATAAATTGAAGATAATCATAGCACAATATTGAAGAAATAGATTCATTGGTACCTAGCGAGAAGTAATAAAAAGTGTATCATTCAAGCACCACTGAAGGGAAAACCTCTAAAGGTTCAGAAATGCCAGATTATCACTACCATTTTTGTGTCCTTAATCTTTGAGTGGCAACAGAATGGCTAGCATGTCAATACCTTTTCTTAAACTTCATGGTATGTCTTGATATAATATTTCTTTAGAGTTTGTATTAACTTTACTTAACTTTTTAGATCTTTGTTTAGGTAAAATCTGTACATAGTCAGAAGACATGCTTATTATTTAAAATAATTGGCTTGGCTAGAAATTTGCTAGAGTACATACAGCATAAGCACTCATGCACATGAATGTATGAATGCTAGTGATGAGCGGCAGGGGCAATATTCAAATTCACGATATTTCGCAAATATTTGGGTGAATATTCATCATAAATTTGAGACTTCGCGATTATTTTCATGATTGCGAAAATCGGCAATGTAATATGCGAGTATTGCGCGCACAATACAGACGTGGGTCACTATTGCTACATTTTTCAAGCTGTTAGAAGTTTTCTGAGACTGCAGAAAATGGTTGGCACGGCAGAACATTACAATAGCTTTATATGCAGATAAAGTGCTCCAATATATTTGCGATTGCGCAAATTGCCAATTAATGATGCGCATATTTTTGCGCAATATGTGCAACTTCACATTTTAGCAGGTCTGACTACATATTAGTGATTGATGCACTAAGTATCGTTGTGAACTTGTGACATCACAGCACTATGTTTGTAGTAGTGTTGATCGAGCACCAAAGAGCTCGGGTGCTCTGGTGCGCGAGTACAACACTTTGGGATGTTCATGTGCTCTACAGAGCACCCGAAGCACAATAGAAGTCAATGGGAGAACCCGAGCATTAAACCAGGCACCCCCTGCTCTGAAGAGGGGAGGGTGCCTGGTCCATTGAAAAAGGTCAGAAATTGATGGAAACACCACCAAAGTGGTTCTGGAACAGCATGGGCAGGATGTCTGGATGCATCTTGGACTCCCATGTTGCTGCTGGGAACAATGTTGTCCAAGTAGTACGCCACTTTTACAGACTGACCATAATACGCACAAAACCGAAGATAAAATCGATTTTAGAGAAAAAATTGTTACAAAACTGTCTTTCCTGTATATTTACTTGTATATAACGTGCAAGTGCTGCCAAGAGTTACAAGGAAGAGGCACTCTGATACAATCTGTATATTACATAAAGAAGGGCCTCATTCACAATCTGGTACAATTGTTCAGGTAGTGGGACTCCTAAACTCATAAAGCCTATGCACTAAGTGAAAGGGCTGCCAAAAATTACAAGGTACCGGCACTCCAATACACTCTTTATTACACACAAAGGAGGGCATCATACACAACCTTGAAAAATAATGATTGATGGCCTGCTGGTGACCCTCAAAAACATTAGGAGCTGGTGACCATCTAAAACATTATGGGCGAGGGCCTGCTGCCGAGCTGACCATCTAAAACATTAGGGGTGAGGGCCTGCTGCTGAGCTGACCATCTAAAATATTATGGGCGAGGGCCTGCTGCCTAGCTGACCATTGAAAAAATAATGGTTGAGGGCTTGCTGCTGAGCTGACCATCTAAAACATTATAAGCAAGGGCCTGCTGCTGATCTGACCATGGAAAAAAATTATGGGCAAGGGTGCTGCTGAGCTGACCATCAGAAAAATGATGGTCGAGGGCCTGCTGCTGAGCTGACCAAGTAAAATATTATGGGCGAGGGCCTGCTGCTGCTCTGACCATCTAAAACATTATGGGCTGGAGCCTGCTGCTGAGATGACCATTAGTGATGAACGGCAGGGGCAATATTCAAATTTGCAATATTTCGCAAATATTCATTAGAATATTCGTCATACTGTATATTTGCAAATGTTAATATTCAGGATTATTCTATTATTATTCTATTGATTGCTAAAAATCGGCAATGTAATGTTTGTGTAATACGAATATTCTAAAACACGAATATATAGCACTATAGAATATAGTGCTATATATTAGTTTTTTAGAATATTCGTCATTTTTTCCAATTTTATGTGAACAAGCATTGGCCCAAAAGCAACTTAAGCAAGGAGGAATCATGACTTCAAATGGAAAAAAATAAAATGATGAATATTCTCGAATTGAATTGACCCATTACTGATTTAGAATATTTTTAATTATTTAATATAGTTAATGTTATGCAAAAAATCGGCAATTAAATATGCGCGTTAATCGAATCGCGTAAGAGCGTTATGCAGCATTCCTATTGGGTTGGCTTGGCTTGGTAGAATTGTTGAATATGTAGAATATAGCGCTATATTCGTAAATTACGACAATTCTACTAAGCCAACCCAATAGGAAAGTTGCTTACGCAATTCGATTAATGCACATATTTAATTACCGATTTTTGCATGACATAAACTATATTAACCACTTGAAGACCACAGGTTTATACCCCCCTAGTGACCAGGCCCTTTTTTACAATTCCGCACTACACTACTTTCACCGTTTATTGCGCCGTCATACAACTTTCCACCCAAATGAATTTTACCTCCTTTTCTTCTCACTAATAGAGCTTTCATTTGGTGGTATTTCATTCTTGCTGACATTTTACTTTTTTTGACGAAATTTTTGCAAAAAAACGACATTTTTCGCTTTCTGTTGTAAAAATTTTCAAATAACACTACATTTCAATTTAAATTTTTCTCTAAATTTATTGTTCTACATGTCTTTGATAAAAAAAAATGCACTAAGTGTATATTTATTGGTTTGGGTAAAAGTTATAGCGTTTACAAACTATGGTGCAAAAAAGTGAGTTTCCGCACTTTGATTTTCTGAGCACCTGTCCTGTTTCCTGACGCACTACAATGCCCAGACAGTAGAAACACCCCATAAATGACCCCATTTCGGAAAGTAGACACCCTAAGGTATTCGCTAAGGGGCATAGTGAGTTCATGGAATATTTTATTTTTTGTCAAAAGGTAGCGGAAATTGAATTTTTTATTATTTTTTCAAAAAATTTCATTTTCCGCTAACTTGTGTCAAAAAATAAAAACTTCCATGAACTCACTATGCCCCTTAGCGAATACCTTGGGGTGTCTACTCTCTAAAATGGGGTCACTTGTGAGGTTTTTCCACTGCCCTGGCATTTGAGGGTCTCCGCAATCATTACCCGTATGGCCAGAATTAGGAGTTTCTGCTATTCTCCTTATATGGAGCATACGGGTAATGAGATATTTTTTTCCGTTCAGCCGCTGGGCTGAAAGAAAAAAATGAACGGCACAGATTTCTTCATTCACATTGATCAATGTGGATGAAAAAATCTCTAAAAAATGTGCAAAAAAAAAAAAAAGAGGGGAAAGCTGTAAAGCCTGCGATTGCTGAGGGACCCTTAGGCCTCATTCACACGTCCGCAATTCTGTTCCGCAAAATTTAGCGGAACGGAATTGTAGATACATTCAATTCTATTTGGACAGACTTTGTCCCGCTCGGATCCGGAATTGCAGATCTGCACTTCCGGATCCGCAAAAATATAGAGCATGTCCTATTCTTGTCCGCAATTGCGGACAAGAAAAGGCATTTTCTATATAGTTCTGGCAATGTGCGGATCCGCAAAATGCGGAAAGCACATTGCCGGTGTCTTCGGATCCGCAAAACACATATGGACGTCTGAATGAGCCTTACAGGGGGGTGATTAGTGACAGGGGGGTGACAGGGGGTGATCAGGGGGGGTGACATGGGTGATCAGGGGTTAATCAGTGATGGGGGGTGAGGGAGGGGGGGGTGTGTAGTGATTGGTGCACTTTACTTATGTTTGCCCTGGTGGTCCCAGACAAATGGACCACCAGAGGAGCAAACAGCAGGCATATCAGACGCTGTTTACAAAACAGCGTCTGATATGTGTTTTAAATGCGTTTTTATTCGCATTTACAGCCTGTCAGCGCATGATCAGCGCTGGCAGGCTGTAGTTTCAGTTGGCCCGAGTACGTTCACATGAACACGAACGCGCGTTGCCAGCGCGTTCATGTGAAATCTCAGGTCTCACGAGATGACGCCGATAGGCGGCAGTGAGACCTGAGAGAGCCGCCGCGCTGACGCCCATCGGCGTTAGCATGGCGGCAAGAGGTTAAATAATGAAGAATATTCAAATTTACTACCTAATGCAGCCTTCTCGCATTGGCCCACAAGCAAGAAGTAGACAGGTAATGGGTTCAGATTAAAGAAAATTGATGAATATTCATTTTTGCGAATATATGTATCACTATATTCTAAATATTCGCAAATTCTCGAAGTTGCGATATTCATGATTAAAATTCGCTATTCGAATATTCGCGCTCAACACTACTGACCATCGAAAAAATTATGGTTGAGGGCCTGCTGCCAAGCTGACCATCTAAAACATTAGGGTTAAGGGCTGCTGCTGAGCTGTCCATCTAAAACATTATGGGCAAGAGTCTGCTGCTGATCTGACCATCCTAAACATTATGGGCGAGAGCCTGCTGCAAAACTGACCATCTAAAACATTAGGGACGAGGGTCTGCTGCTGAGCTGACCATCTAAAACATTAGGGGCGAGGGCCTGCTGCTGATCTGACCATCTAAAACATTATGGATGAGGGACTGCTGCCAAGCTGACTATCTAAAACATTAGGGGCGAGGGCCTGCTGCTGAGCTGACCATCTAAACCATAAAAGCCACATTAAAAGTGCCTTTATGTTAAGCTGTTTTCCTCTGGTGGAGTAAAGAATTCAGGAGCAATCCAGGCCTTGTTCATTTTTATAAGAGTCAACCTGTCAGCATTTTCAGTTGACAGGCGGATACGCTTATCAGTTATTATGCACCCAGCAGCACTAAATACCCGCTCTGACAAAACGCTGGCGGTAGGGCAGGCCAGCACCTCCAAGCCGTAGAGTGCCAGTTCGTGCCACATGTCCAGCTTGGACACCCAATAGTTGTAAGGCACAGAGGGATCATTGAGGACACTGACACGGTCTGCTAAGTACTTCTTCTCCATCTTCCAAAATTTTTCCCTCCTTGTGACAGTAGGGTGCGCGTCAGGGTGAGGGTGCTGGTGGGGTGTCATGAAACTATCCCAGGCCTTGGAGAGTGTTGCCCTGCCTCTATTGGAAGTGCTGTGTATTCCCTTCGTCCCCCCTCCTCGGTTGCCCAAGGAACTACATTCTCTGCCGCCAGCGTTGTCAGCTGGATATTTTTGGATCAATTTTTCCACAAGGACCTTCTGGTATTGCACTATTTTGCTAGTCCTCTCCACCACAAGAATGAGAGATGAGAAGTTCTCTTTGTGTATGCGTATAAAGTGAGGGTCACGGGAAAGGCAGCATAACATAAAGTCAGCCAGAGTCCCAACAGACAGGACTTCACTGTCCTCATCAGGAGGATGACTTTCAATCTCCTCATCCTCTTCCTCCTCTTTTGCCCATCCACACTGAACAGATGGAATAAACCTGCTATGGGTAGTACCCTCTGTAGCAGAGGGAAACCATCTCCTGCTCCTCCTCCTCATCATCCTGCAATTTGCGGTGACAAGACGAACTGAGGATGATCTTCCCCCATTTCCACCTCTTATACATACAAAGCGTCTGCCTAAATTGTGAGCAGCGAGCATTTCAGTAGACACAGAAGTGGGATGGTTACGCTGATAGTAGTGGCATCACCGCTCACATCTGTGCTGATTCCTCAAAGTTGCGTAAAACCTCACAGAGGTCAGACATCCATGCCCACTCTTCGCTTGTAAAGAATAGAAGCTGACTGGAAAGGCGACGACCTTGTTGCAGCTGGTATTCCACTACTGACCTCTGCTGCTCACAAAGTCTGGCCAAAATGTGCAACGTGGAGTTCCAGCCTGTGCTTACATTGAACAACAGTAAGTGAGCTGACTTCAGAAATGGGCACACACGCGGCACACCTTCACCAGTAGCTCAGACAAATTAGGGTGTTTTGAGAAACCGATGAACCACTAAGTTGAACATGTGAACTAGGCATGGTGTGTGTGTGAGCTTGCCGAGCTCCAAAGCTGCCACCAAGTTATGGTCATAATCAGACAAAACCATGCCTGGTTGTAGGATAAGTGGCAAGAGCCACAGCTCAGTCTGGTCCCTTATACCCTGCAATAGTGTGCTATTTGTCACCTAAGCAAATTAATTTCAGCACGGTCTGTTGCTGCTTCCCCACTGCAGTGCTATACTGCTTCCAGCTACTGACTGATGGCTGACTGGTGCTAAAAGATGAGAATTCAGAGGTGGAAGTGGAGGAAGAGGTGAAAAAAGAGAAGGGGGGGTTTCAGCCAAAAATGTAGGTAGTGGCGGAAATCCTGATAGAAGTAGGGCCCGCAATCCATGGCGTCTGCAGCGCCTTGCCATCCCTGGGTATGACTCGCTTCGATACGGTACGACCAGTGGCGTATCTATCACGAGGCAAACAAGGCATTTGCCTAGGGCGGCACTTGCCAATGGGGCGACAAAATGCCTTGTTTGCTCATCGGATCTGAGTTTTCACGATCTCAGTAAGACTGTGAAAACTCAAATCCGATGGCATATTGTAACCCCCAGGCGTTCCCATGGTGATGGGGATGCTTGCCTGGGGGTTAGAATATACAGAGTAACTAAATCTCTACTCCCAGTGACACACATGACCCGCTCCCTCCACCGCCCCACATTCACCTGATGTGCCCATTACATCACAAGTCTCCGCCTCTTACCAGGAGGCCTTCCATTCTAGTCAGGGCCACGCTCCCATCTCCTCTCTGCAGGCGACTCTCTCATGTGGGGCAAGATGGTAATTATCACCGGAGCCAAGTGGCTAACTGCGGCATAGGCCGGGCGACCGCGGTGGAGCTGCTCAGGCTGCAGACCCGTGTCATCCTGGCGTGCCGGGACCCAGAGGAGGCGGCCCGGGAGTAGAGTTAAGTGAACACCTGGATGTTCAGGGTCGAGAAGATCGGCCGAACTTCCCGAAAATGTTCGGGTTCGGGATCCGAACTCGACCCGAATTTTATCCCGAACCCCATTGAAGTCAATGGGGACCCAAACTTTTGGGCACTAAAAAGGCTGTAAAATAGTCCAGGAAAGGGCTAGAGGGCTGCAAAAGGCAGCAAAATATAGGTAAATCCCCTGCAAACAAATGTGGATAGGGAAATTAATTTAAATGAAATAAAATAAATAAAAATTTTGCAATATCAATTGGAGAGAGGTCCCATAGCAGAGAATCAGGCTTCAAGTCACCCACCAATGGAGAAGGCCACTTTCATTCATTTAGGCCCCAGCACCCAGACAGAGGACAGAGGTCGCATAGCAGAGAATCAGGCGTCATATCACCCACCAATGGAGAAGGCCACTTTTAGATAATTAGGCCCCTGGCACACAGACGGAGGAAAGAGGTTGCATAGCTGAGAATCAGGCTTAATGTCACCCCCCGATGGAGAAGGCCACTTTCATTTATTTAGTACCCAGCACCCAGACAGAGGACAGCGGTCGCATAGTAGAGAATCAGGTGTCATGTCACCCACCAATGGAGAAGCCTACTTTCATTTATTTAGGCCCCAGCACCCAGACAGAGGACAGAGGTCGAATAGCAGAGAATCAGGCGTCATGTCACCCACCACTGAAACAGGCCACTTTCAGATAATTAGGCCCCTGGCACCTAGACAGAGGAGACGTTCATTCAACTTTTGGTTGCACCACAATATAATGGTAAAATAAAAAAAAAGAGGATTCAATAAAGAAGTGCCCCGGAGAACAAGAATATATGGTTGAGGGGGAGGCAGTTATAAATGTCTGTTCTGCACAAGGGATGGACAGGTCCTGTGGGATCCATGCCTGGTTCATTTTTATGAACATCAGCTTGTCCACGTTGGCTGTGTACAGGCAGCTGCGTTTGTCAGTAATGACGCCCCCTGCCGAGCTGAATGCACGTTCAGACAAAACACTGCCCGCCGGGCAGGCCAGCACCTCAAAGACATAAATGGCTAGCTCTGGCCACATGGACAATTTGGAGACCCAGAAGTTGAATTGGGCCGAACCATCAGTCAGTACGTGGAGGGGTGTGCACACGTACTCTTCAACCATGTTACTGAAATGCTGCCTCCTGCTAACACGTTCCGTATCAGGTGGTTGTGCAGTTTGCTGTGGCGTGTTGACAAAACTTTTCCACATTTCTGCCATGCTAACCCTGCCCTCAGAGGAGCTGGCGGTGACACAGCTGCGTTGGGGACCTCTTGCTCCTCCTCTGCCTTCACCTTGGGCTTCCACTTGTTCCCCTGTGACATTTGGGAATGCTATCAGGAGTGCGTCTATCAGCGTGCGCTTGTACTCGCGCATCTTCCTATCACACTCCAGTGCAGGAAGTAAGGTGGGCACATTGTCTTTGTACCGGGGATCCAGCAGGGTGGCCACACAGTAGTCTGCACACGTTAAAATGTGGGCAACTCTGCTGTCGTTGCGCAGGCACTGCAGCATGTAGTCGCTCATGTGTGCCAGGCTGCCTAGAGGTAAGGACAAGCTGTCCACTGTGGGAGGCGTATCATCATCGTCCTCCGTATCTTCCCAGCCATGCACCAGTGATGGGCCTGAGCTGTGTTGGGTGCCACCCTACTGTGAACCTGCTTCATCCTCCTCCTCCTCCACTGCCTCCTCATCCTCCTAGTCATCCAGTAGTGGGCCCCGGCTGGCCACATTTGTACCTGGCCTCTGCTGTTGCCAAAAAACTCCTCCTGAGGCACTTCTAACAGACTAGCCTGAAAGTGCTAAAAATGACCCCTCATCATCCTCCTCCTCCTGGGCCACCTCCTCTTCCATCATCGCCCTAAGAATTTTCTCAAGGAGACATAGAAGTGGTATTGTAATGCTGATAACGGCGTCATCGCCACTGGCCATGTTGGTGGAGTACTCGAAACAGCGCAACAGGGCACACAGGTCTCGCATGGAAGCCCATTCGTTGGTGGTGAAGTGGTCCTGTTCCGCCGAGCGACTCACCCGTGCGTGCTGCAGCTGAAACTCCACTATGGCCTGCTGCTGCTCACACAGTCTCTCCAGCATGTGCAAGGTGGAGTTCCATCTGGTGGGCACGTCGCATATCAGGAGGTGAGCGGGAAGCCCGAAGTTACGCTGTAGCGCAGACGGCACGCACTTTATGAAGCAGCTCTCACATGTCGGGGTAGTTGTGAATAAACTTCTGCACCAACAAATTCAGCACATGCGCCAGGCAAGGGATGTGTGTCAAACCGGCTAGTCCCAGAGCTGCAACGAAATTTCGCCCATTATCGCACAGCAACAGGCCGGGCTTGAGGCCCACCGGCAGCAACCACTGGTCGGTCTGTTGTTCAATACCCCGCCACAACTCCTCCGTGGTGTGGGGCCTGTCCCCCCAAACATATGAGTTTCAGAACGGCCTGCTGAAGTTTACCCCGGGCTGTGCTGAAGTTGCTGGTGAAGGTGTGTGGCTGACAGGATGAGCAGGTGGAAGCATAGGAGGAGGAAGCCGAGTAGGAGGAGGAGGCTACAGGAGGCAAAGAATGATGCCCTGCGATCCTTGGCGGCGGAAGGACGTGCGCCAAAGAACTCTCCGCCTGGGGCCCAGCCGCCACTATATTTACCCAGTGTGCAGTTAGGGAGATATAGCGTCCCTGGCCGTGCTTACTGTTCCACATATCTGTGGTTAGGTGGACCTTGCCACAGATGGCGTTGCGCAGTGCACACTTGATTTTATTTTATTTTTAGATACTTGGTTGTGCAGGGAAGGCACGGCTGTCTTGGAGAAGTAGTGGCGGCTGGGAACAACATGCTGTGGGACAGCCATTACCATCAGCTGTTTGAAGCTGTCTGTGTCCACCAGCCTGAATGACAGCATTTCAAAGGCCATTAGTTTGGAAATGCTGACATTCAGGCCCAGGGCTCGAGGGTGTCTAGGTGGGAATTTACGCTTTCTCTCCAAGGTTTGAGAGATGGAGATCTGAACGCTGCTGTGGGACATGGTGGAGATGCTTGGTGACGCAGTTGGTGGTGTCGGTGGCACAACTTTCCTCCCGAGGCGGAGGAAGAGGCCAAGGCAGTAGCAGTAGAGGGAACAGGGGAAGCCTGAGTGAGTTCCTTGTTTTTAAGGTGTTTACTCCACTGCAGTTCAAGCTTTGCATTTAGATGCCTGGTCATGCAGGTTGTGCTAAGGTTCAGAACGTTAATGCCTCGCTTCAGGCTCTGATGGCATAGCGTGCAAACAACTCGGGTCTTGTCGTCAGGACATTGTTTAAAGAAGTGCCATGCCAGGGAACTCCTTGAAGCTGCCTTTGGGGTGCTCGGTCCCTGGTGGCGGTGGCCAGTAGCACGTGAACTCTCTTGGAGGCTGTTCTGCTTTTGCCCCCTGCTCCCTCTTTTGCTACGCTGTTGGCTCGGTCTCACCACTGCCTCTTCCTCTGAACTATGAAAGCCAGTAGCACAATCTTCATTCCATGTGGGGTCTAGGACCTCATCGTCCCCTGCATGGTCTTTCACACAGTCTTCATCCCTGACCTCCTGTTCGGTCTGCACACTGCAAAAAGACGCAGCAGTTGGCACCTGTGTTTCGTCATCATCAGAGACATGCGGACTCAGATGAGGTGGTATTTCCATGTCCTCATCATCAGGAAACATAAGTGGTTGTGCATCAGTGCATTCTATGTCTTCCACCACCTGGGAGCGGCTAGGTGAATTCCCTTGGGAAACCCTGCCAGCAGAGTCTTCAAACAGCATAAGAGACTGCTGTGTAAATTGAGGTTTAGACAGTTTCCCTGATATGCATGGGGGTGATGTGACAGACTGATGGGCTTGGTTTTCAGGCGCCACCTGTGCGCTTTCTGCAGAAGACTGGGTGGGAGATAATGTTGTGAACGTGCTTTATCCACTGTCGGCCACCCAATTGACTAGTGCCTGTACTTGCTCAGGCCTTACTATCCTTAGAACGGCATTGGGCCCCACCAAATATCGTAATGTAAATTCTTGCACGTACTGGAACCTGAGGTAGTTAGTTCACTAGGATGTGTGGCTGTGGCAGAATGGCCACGTCCTCTCCCAGAACCATAGGGTCCACTAACAACACCACGACCGCGTCCGCGTCCCTTACTAGATGTTTTCCTCATGGTTACCGTTCACCAAGCACCACAATTAGAAAAACAATATTTGGCCCAATGTATTGATTTCAAATTCAGGCCTTTTTTATAGGCACCTAACACTATCTGCCTATTTATGTACCGTATTACACTAATCCAGGCACAGTAGTAACCACTGATTTAGGGGAATATCAATTGTAGGCCTACTATTTAGGCCCTGGATGAGAGGTATCCTTTTATGGACAGATTTACACTTGGAGATGCACAGTAGTGTACAAAATAATATGTAGGATTATGCCTTCAGCAATTGTATTTTAACACTTTGTGTAATATACCCTTTAACGGACAGAAATACACTTGGAAATGCACGGTTGCATGTGAAGTTATTGAGGATGACCCTCTCAGCACTTGTATATTCACCTTGAGTGTAATATACGCTTTTA
Source organism: Bufotes viridis (assembly GCA_033119425.1). NCBI lineage: Eukaryota > Metazoa > Chordata > Amphibia > Anura > Bufonidae > Bufotes > Bufotes viridis. The sequence goes on from CM065591.1 coordinate 346,563,583, forward strand.
CGGACAGAAATGCACTATGAGATGCACAATAGTGCGTGCAGATTTACAGGATGATGCTTTCAGCAATTGTAATGTAACATTTTTGTAATATACCCTTTTACGGAAAGAAATATACTCGGAGATGCACTATGAGTGTAATATACCCTTTTACGGACAGATTAACACTTGGCCTGCAACAACTGGAACTCCAGATTCAGGGTATTGCTATAATGGCAAGTGAATTTCACCCCAGAACAAAATCTATCCTTTGACGGATACTATTAAACTTGTCCAGTCACCGCTGGAACACCGGATTTACTGTATTTCCATTTTGGCAACTGAATTTCACCGCAGAAAATAATAAATCATTTGACGGGCCGTATTAAACTTGGCCAGCCACTGCTGGGACACCAGATTTAAGGTATTGCTATTTTGGCTATTAAATTTCACCCCAGAACAAAATCTATCCTGTGACGGAGTTGGCCAGCAACAGCGGAAACCAATGATTTATGGTATTGATATTTTGGCAATTGAATTTCACCCCAGAAAAAATATATATCCTTTGCCGGACTCTATTAAACTTGGCCAGCTACAGCTGAAACCACTGATTTATGGTATTGCTATTTTGGCTATTGAAATTTACCCCAGAACAAAATATATCCTTTGCCGGACACTATTAAACTTGTCCAGCCACAGCTGGAACAACAGATTTACGGTATTGCTATTTTGGCTATTGAATTTCACCACAGAAAAAAATATATCCTTTGCCACACAACAGACAGTATTTCACTTGGCTAGCCACAGCTGGAACACCAGATTTAGGGGATTTCTATTTTGGCAATTGAATTTAACCCCTTAATAAAATATAGAAATTTCTATCCTGAGTTTCTAGGGGTGAAAATAAGCACAGCCAAGGCCCTGATGTAGGATATAGCAAAAAAAAGACTAGTATTGATAGATTGATGGACTTGGTGGCAGCTTGTGCTGGTGCACCACAAGACACAAAATGGCCGCCGATCAAAGTGACAGAAAAACGCTCTGTGCAGCCTAAAAGCCAGTGAGCAATTAACTAACAGAAGTTGAATGATTCACAGCTGTAGATCGATCACTTCATTAGGTGTTTTTGCTGACATAATCTCGCCCTCACAGAAGCTGTGTCCTCTCCCTACACTAATCAGAGCAGTGTGACGTGCGGCACTACGTGACTCCAGCTAAGTTGGCATGGCTGTGATGGCTTCTTAGGGCAAGAAGTAAAACACTAGCTGATTGGCTGCTGTGCAGCCCTTCAGAAAGCGGGCAGAAATTGCCAAACAACGAACCCGAACCCAAACTTTTTTGTAAATGTTCGGGTCCCGAACACCACAAAATTCGTTATGAACCTGAATTATCCAGTTCGGGTTCGCTCATCCCTACCCGGGAGCTGTGGGAGAAGATCGGGGACAGCAGAGAGGTGGTGGTGAAGCAGCTGGACCTGAGCTCCCTGAAGTTAGTGCAGCGCTTCTGCCAGGAGGTGGTGAGGGTGAGTGTCCTGATGTAGTGTGTACAGTGCCCTATGCATGCGGTATGTGTGCAAAGCGCTCTGTGTGTGTGCGGTATGTGTGTACAGTGCCCTGTGTGTGTGTACAGCGCCCTGTGCGTACGTTATCTGTGTGTGTACAGCGCCCTGTGTGTGCGTGTGGTATGTGTGTGTGTGCACAGCGCTGTTTGTGTGAGGAAAGGGTGGAGCCTAAAGAGGAAAGGGGTTAGGTTTGTAACTGAAGGGATTTGGCCTTGTCAAGAATGGGTGGGTCAAATTTAAATTAGGGGGGTGCCCGAGTTTAGTCTCGCCTAGGGCAGCACAAAACCAAGATACACCACTGGGTACGACTTATCTGTCATGGAAATGTAGCGTTCCTGGCCAAAGGCACTTGTCTATGTGTCAGTCATTAAGTGCACCTACCCAATAACTGCATTGGTCAGGGCACGGTGATGTTACGGGACACATGCTGGTGTAAGTCAGGGACGGCACATCGGGAAAAATAGTGGCAGCTGGGGACTGAGTACCGAGGAATGGCAACCGCCATCCAGCTGCAGAAAGCCTCTGTGTCCACAAGCCAAAATGGCAACATTTCCAGGGCCAGAAATTTGGAAAGGTGCACATTTAGTGCTATGGCCTGTGGGTGGGTGGCTGGGTATTTGCGCTTTCGTTCAAAGGTCTGGGGTATAGGCATTTGTATGCTGGGCTTGGACACAGAAGTGGATGTGCTAGCTGATGGTGCTTGCGAAGGTCCAGGTGCAGGGCGATAGGCATCCAGGCCTCCGTCTTGGACAGGGGATGGCAAGCACGTAACACAGGGGAAAAGGAGGCAGTGGTGTGACCCGCAGACACTGATTGTGGACCCAAGCATTCGACAAACCTATTAGGGTGCTTTGATGCCATGTGGCGGATCATGCTGGTGGTGGTGAGGTTGCTAGTGTTCATGCCCCTGCTCATTTTGGTACGGCACAGGTTGCAAATTAAAATTCTTTTATCGTTCGCACTTTCCTCAAAAAAGCACCTTGTGCAACACAAATTGTTGTTCTCTACAATCATCATTTTGTGACTGTGGATGCTGAAGAGTTTGGGAATCAGTGCACACGATCTGCTCATGTCTCTTTTTAAGCGGGCTTGGCGAAAGGGCCAAATCAAGAAATGGCAATGAAAAGAGCTCCTCGGAATATCCAAATGTGGGATCACTTGTTTGCCAAGACTCTCCATGGTGGGAGGAAGGAGGATCATTGTGAGGATTCTGTTGACCAGACTCTTGGCTACTGAGACTGGACTTTGGGTGGTGCTTAACCAACTGGAAGCATTATCTGCTGCAATCAAACCGACCACCTGGTCGCACTGGTGTGACTTCGAGATTGGTGTCCTGCTCCTCCCTGCAAACTGGGACTTGTAGCTAGGTATCGTGGATGAGTGTGTTTCTTGTGCTCTGGCAGCAGGCACAGTTTCACAGTGCCCATGGCCATGACCTATACGTACAACATCAGCAGCACGGCCACTTCCCCGTCCCTTACTGCTCATCTTGAGCATATTAAATGGTATATATGCTTGCAAGTATGTCACACGCACAATAGCGCAGATTTTTTAAGTGTATGCTCAAATAAATTACACTGAATGTAACCGATATTTAGGATGTGCAAACGTTAGACAGGAGATGTGGCGCAGATAATGTTGCTGTCACCAGTGGCAAACAGATTAAACTGAATGTCACTAATATTTATGATGCGCAAACGCTATACCCGAGATGTAGCGCAGTTAATGTCGCTGTCACCAGCGGCGAAAAAATTGAACTGAATATCACTGATATTTATGATGTGCAAAAGATATACAGGAGATGTAGTGCAGGTAATGTTGCTGTCACCAGCGGTGAAAAAGTTAAACTGAATGTCACTGAATGTCACACGTTTCGGTGCACACTTGCACCTTTATCAGTGGCAGCTGCCACTGATGAAGGTGCAAGTGTGCACCAAAACACGTTTGGTCTCATTTCAGACAGTATTTTGACCTGTTGCATCAATATTCCAGAAGCCAAATATCTCTATAACAAAGACCGCAATCTGAGATACCTAACACAGCCAGCCGCAATACAGTACGATCTTAGTCAGCTGACCGTAGTGACGTGAGCCTCCTCCGAGTCATGTGGGGCCCTACCAGAAAACACCGAAGCTGAGAGAGACGCCGAAGGAACATCAGGACACGTGCCCACCGACGCCCCCCAGGACTGGACCACCACTTCTACCGACAAGATGTTTGAGAACACACTACAACAATACCGGAAACCATCGCTTGGGACCCACAAAGTAAGACTAATCTAATATATGGCTGACTGATTTTCATTTGGACAAAATGGGATACCAACACCACACAAAGACTGGCTATTTGATTTTGTTTTCAAATTGGATAAAAATATAAAAATATCCATGTCACTACCGTCTGTACACACATAATTATAAATAGAACTGTGGATGCAGACGTAGACACTAGAGATGTACTATGCAGACTGATCACCTGCATTAGTATATATCACTGTATACTTAACACTTTGATGCCATACCTCTGAAACCATTTGTGGTACATTTTATATTTTAGTAAAATAAATAAATTATATATATATATATATATATATATATATATATATAATCTGTGTTAATCTAAACGCGTACCTATATAACTGGATATTTGAGTGCCCTCCACCTCATAATTTGTAAACATTATATAGTAGATGTAGCGCAGGTAATGTCGTTGTCACCAGCGGTGAAAAATATTTAACTGAATGTCACTGATATTTATGATGCACATACGTTATACAGGAGATGCAGAGCAGGTAATGTCGCTATAAGGGGTAAATGTTCTATAACAGCGGCTACACCCCTGGATCGACTTCTGGGGATGGTGCTCACCCGTCGGTGCACCCAAACCGAATCAAATAAATATAGAATATAGTATACTGGAATAGGGGCACTCAATCTCGGAACTTGTAGATATAAATATTTATTAAATAAAAACAGTGGCACATAAAACATACAATTCACCCCAGTCAGTGTGTCCCGACCCACCCGCTCATAGATAGCAATTATATTATAGGATGAGGAGTATCGATGTTCAGTCCATATAAATATCCAGTAGATCCATGCATCTGTTCTGAACTGAATAATAAGCACTGTTCACTCTGTATTCCAATTCAACCATGCACCTTGATTCATCAATAGTGGACAGTCACTTTTTTTACACTTTCACGGTAAATCACAATTCAGTGATTTACCGGGATTGACATATGTTTAAATCTGCAGATACCCGGCTCACTGCACAGAATATCCTTATTGTTAGTTACTTGCCTCTCACCGCATTAATCATTCAGACTGGCGTAGAGTATTTTCAGCTTTCGCTGTATATTTACATGCAGCCTCTACCCGGATTCGCATCCTCAGAATCGATCAAGCAAACCACCGCGGCATCCCCCGTGGTATTGGAGTATACACGTGATGTCTCACGTGACTCCGAATTTCAAAGGTCCTTGAGCGTGATGGATAATGTATTCCCAGGTCTTTAGCGGTTATCAGGTATATACCAAACGAACTTTGAGAGTTCTCAGGCATTCTTTACTGTGCATATGCGATCCTCCAAATCCTTGCTGTGAATTCTCATCAAACGCATTTCGAGGTCTCCACCCCTTCCTCAGTGATATCAACAGCAAGGGATTCAATTCTATTTAAACCCTCATGGGGTGGAGTTAATTGTTAACTCATTAGTTACACTCCACAAGAACAGGTATCCAATCTATTCCATAAATGTAATTCTTTCCACATCTAGCATCCATAATAGAAGCAATAATAAACATTTTAAATACAATGCAATAAAAATACAATAAAATGAATGAGACAGATCCGCCACTTTTTATAAAAAATGCTTAAAAAACGCTTAAAAAACGCACATAAAGCACATATTCATATTTCCATTGTGTTTTTTCAATTTCCTAAATTGGCTGTTGGGAACACTTGATGTGGGCTCCCTTTATACAATAATCGATCATGCCCAAGGATTAGCAGCACTAGAAAAACAGATGATGGGGAATAGTATATTATCTAGAGAACAGTTGGAATTTTTACTTCATGGGGTACAATATATTTTGTCGCACAATTATTTCGCCTTTGAACAGGAATTTTATTTGCAATTAACAGGAACCGCCATGGGTACCAGATTCGCCCTGAGCTATGCCAATTTATTTTTGGCCCAGTTGGAATCTGAGGTCATTGGGCCTAGGCTGGGGGCGGATCTGGTCCTATGGCAGAGATTTATAGATTATATCCTGTTTATTTGTGAAGGATCTAGAAATCAATTGGACCAGTTTTTGATAGAACTTGAATGACAACCAGAGGAATTTGAAATTTACCCCTAAAATCAGTGAAAGGGAGATTGAATTTCTAGATATCAACATCAAGATAGAAGGCCAAAAGATTCAATGCAGTACACATATTAAGGAAGTGGCCAGAAACAGTTTCATCCATTTTACAAGCTGCCACTCACCTCGTTGGTTTCTTAACATACCTACAAGTCAGTTCCGTAGATTGAAGCAAAACTGTACTAGAGAACATCAGTTTGAAATAGAGGCGAAAGTTTTGGGACAACAATTTGAAGAAAAGGAACATCCTCCCCAGGTGGTAGAAAAAGCCTTGGAAAAGGTGAGGGGGATGGAGAGAGAGACCTTCTTTGTACCCAAAAAAATAGAACAACAGGAAGCCACATTGAGGATTATTCTACCATATCATTGCCAACATCGGAAAGTTGAAAAGATTATTACTCAACATTGGCATTTACTTTTGGGGGACAAGGTAATAGGTCCCTCTCTTCCTCCCCATCCACAATTTGCCTACACCAAGGCTATGAATTTAGCCACTAAATTGGCCCCGACTTTCAAAGTAGATAGGGTTGGAGGGCATAATATTTGGTTGTCCACTAAGGGTTTTTATAGATGTGGGAGTTGCGGAAATTGTAAATACACTAAATTTCCAAAGAAAACTGTGAAGGTGAGCTCCACACCGTATTCATTTAAAATGGACATTAAAGAATGTTTGACCTGTGACTCGAGAGATGTGATCTATCTCTTAGAGTGTGCATGTCATAAACAGTACATAGGGAGGACTTCGAGGACTCTACGGAAGAGGGTGGCGGAACACATATCAAATATTTAAAAAGGATATCTCCTCCCCTCTCTTTCAAAACACTTTAAAGAGGTACACAATTGAAATCCAGCCTCCCTAGTATTCAACTGCAATTGAACGGGTTAGATGCCCCTGGAGGGGGGGGCAACCATACAGCTGCTATGTCCAGATAAGAATCAAGTTGGATTTTTTAATTCAACTCCCTGGCCCCTAGAGGCCTGAATGCGGAGTTGGAATTGTTTGGCTTTCTATGAATACCTTGGGTGAACCTTGTGGTGATGGGGCAGCGGCGTCTGGCTGGTTTATCAGCACCCTGATCCCCCCTCCCTACTTGGTCCAGGCAAGTATATACTCCTATGAATCGATACTCTCTAGAAAACTCTTGGAGATATATGTATTAGGAAATTGAAGAAACACAATGGAAATATGAATATGCGCTTTATGTGCGTTTTTTAAGGGTTTTTTAAGCATTTTTTATAAAAAGTGGCAGATCTGTCTCATTCATTTTATTATATTTTTATTACATTGTATTTATAAATGGTTATTATTGCTTCTATTATGGATGCTAGATGTGGAAAGAATACATTTATGGAATAGATTGGATACCTGTTCTTGGGGAGTGTTAAATAGAATTAAATTCCTTGCTGTCGATATCACTGAGGAAGGGGTGGAGACCCCAAAACGCGTTTGATGAGAATTCACAGCAAGGATTTGGAGGATCGCATATGGACAGTAAAGAATGCCTGAGAACTTTCAAAGTTTGTTTGGTATATACCTGATAACCGCTAAAGACCTGGGAATACATTATCCATCACACTCAAAGACCTTTGAAATTCGGATTCACGTGAGACGTCACATGTATACTCCAATACCACGGGGGACGCCACGGTGGTTGGCTTGAGCGATTCTGAGGACGTGAACCCGGGAAGAGGCTGCATGTAAGTGTACAGCGAAAGCTGAAAATACTCTATGCCAGTCTGAATGATTAATAATTAACGGATATTTATATGGACTGAACATCGATACTCCTCATCCTATAATATAATTGCTATCTATGAGCGGGTGGGTCGGGACACACCGACTGGGGTGAATTGCATGTTTTATGTGCCACTGTTTTTATTTAATAAATATTTATATCTACAAGTTCCAAGATTGAGTGCCCCTATTCCAGTATACTATTTTCTAACGTCGCTATAACCAGCGCCGAAAAAATTTAAGTGGACATCAATGATATTTATGATATGATGCGCAAACATTATACAGGAGACGTAGGGCAGGTAATGTCACTGTTCCAGCGGCTAATTAAAAATTACAGGGAATGTCACAACTATTTGGGATACAAAAACGTTATACAGGAGATGTAGAACAGGTAATGTCTCTGCCTTCCCCCGTGGCTAATAAAAAAATTACAGGGAATTTCACAGCTATTTGGGATGAGCAAACGTTATACAGGTGAGGTTGAGCAGGTAATGTCGCTGCTGTCACCAGCGGCTAATATGATCATGAGATGTAACATAGTAACATAGTATATAAAACCGAAAAAAGACATTTGTCCATCCAGTTTGGCCTGTTTCCTATAAATTGATCCAGAGGAAGGCAAAAAAAAACTGTGAGGCAGAAGCCAATTTTCCTCACTTAAGGGGAAAAAAAAAATTCCCGACTCCAATCAGGCAACCAGAATAACTCCCTATATCAATGACCCCTCTCTAGTAGCTATAACCTGTAATATTATTACACTCCAGAAATACATCCAGACCCCTCTTGAATTCCTTTATTGTACTCACCATCACCACCTCATCAGGCAGAGAATTCCATAGTCTCACTGCTTTTACCGTAAAAAATCCTTTTCTATGTTTGTGTACAAACCTTCTTTCCTCCAGACGCAGAGGATGTCCCCTCATCACAGTCACAGTCCTGGGGATATATAGATGATGGTAGAGATCTCTGTACTGACCCCTGATATATTTATACATAGTTATTAGATCTCCCCTCAGTCGTCTTTTTTCTAAATTGAATAACCATTATTTTGATAACCTTTCAGGGTACTGTAGTTTCCCCATTCCAGTTATTACTTTAGTTGCCTTCCTCTAAACCCTCTCCAGCTCTGCTATGTCTGTCTTGTTCACAGGAGCCGAGAACTGTACACAGTACTCCATGTGTGGTCTGACTAGTGATTTAAAAAGTGGTAGGACTATATTCTCATCACAGGCATCTATGCCCCTTTTGATGCAACCCATTATCCTATTGGCCTTGGCAGTAGCTGCCTCACACTTGTTCTTACAGCTTAGTTCACTGTTTAATAAAATTCCTAGATCCTTTTCCATGTCAGTGTTGCTGAGTTTTTTTTATCATTTTGTATGTACCGGTGACATGCATTATTCCTTCCCATGTGCATAACTTTTCATTTGTCAGTGTTAAACCTCATCTGCCATTTCTCTGGCCAAGTCTCCAATCTATCCAGATCCCTCTGTAACAGAAAACTGTCCTCTTCAGTGTTAATTATTTTACACATCTGCAAAAATTGATATTTTACTGTGCAAGCCTTCTACAAGATCATTAATAAATATATTGGAAAATAGGGCCCAATATTGACCGCTGAGGTACCCCACTAGTGACAGTGACCCATTCTGAGTGTGTACCATTAATAATCACCCTCTGTTTTCTGTCACTCGGCCAGTTACTTACCAACATACAGACGTTTTCTCCCAGTCCGAGCATTCTCATTTTATATACTAACTTTTTATGAGATACAGTGTCAAATGCTTTGGAGAAGTCCAGATATACAACATTCATTGATTTGCCACTGTCAAGTCTAGAACTTTCCTTCTCATAAAAACTGATTAAATTTGTTTGACATGACCAATCCCTCATGAAGCCATGCTGATATGGTGTTATTTGCTTATTTTCATTGAGATACTCCAAGATAGCATCTCTTAGAAAACCTTTAAACAGTTTACCATTAACATATGTTAAACTTACCGGCCTATAATTTCCAGGCTCTGTTTTTGGAACCTTTTTATATACTGGCACCACATTTGCTATGCGTCAATCCTGTGGAACATTCCCTGTCAGTATAGAGTCCGTAAATATCAGAAATAAAGGTCTGGCTATGACATCCCTTAATTCCCTTAGGATACTAGGATATGGGGGTGTATGCCATCCGGCCCTGGTGATTTGTCTATTTTAATCATTTTAAGTCACTGTTGTACTTCTTCCTGGGTCAAACAGGGAACTTTTAATGGGGAATTTACTTTTACAGTCTGCATTTCATCTGACAGTTTATTTTCCTCAGTGAATATAGTGGAGAGAAAAAAAGAATTAATAGTTTTACTTTATCCTCGTCGCTCTCTGCAAGCCCCCCCCCCCCCCTTTGACGTATAGAGGGGCGATTCCTTCAGATTTATATTTTTCACCATTTATATAATTGAAGAACATTTAAGGTTAGTTTTACTCTCTTTGGAAATTAATCTCTCGGTCTCTAGTTTGTCAATTTTTATTAGTTTTTTACATATTCTATCTTTTTCCTTATAGTTTATTAGTGCTTCCTGGCTCCCCTCCTGTTTTAGTGATTTATATGCTTTCTTTTTGTCATTTATCGCTTTTTTTAGGGTTCTATTCATCCACATTTAGAAAAAGGAAAAATCCAGCTCCAGTAGTGGGTGAGGTAAAATAATTTCCGTCTTTATTTCATCGATTAAAATCTCAAAGTCAGTAAGACAAGATTCATGCCAATATTGCCAACATGTTTCGAACCAAGTAGTATGTGAGTTCCTTCCTCAGCATAGACATGGTGAGAATGAGAGGACATCAGTCTGATATACCCTGCCCCATCAGGTGACATCTGTGCAAAGGGGGAGGGCACAGCAGACCACAGCCCTCTCATTAGTCATCATCATTACACAAAGGCAAGTCTAAAAAACACACAAACAGTTGCATATGTAAAATATCATTATAGTGAAAAACAACAGCAGCAAATCCAAAAACAAAAAGGAAAAAGAAACCCTGAACAATGCATGATATAAGCATTAGTCTGCGACTAATATCCATGCAAAGGATTCTCGTATTGACACTAATATGACCTTTCTGTTATTTACTGATATGATACAATGCAATGCTCTTCAAACAATGTGCACTCTCAATGAGGTTTTCAGCTACTACTAACACCTCTCAGTCCTTCAAGACTAACAATACTGACTTTTACCCGGTGCAATCACGATCCATTGCACTAGAAAAATTTCAGGAGTTGGTGGAAAGGGATCTGAGCCACCTGTCCAGTGTGAAAAAATCGCATAAAAAATACAACCTCACATTGCGGGAACATACCGCACTCCTTGATCTCAAGAATAGAGATGATATAATTGTTAAAGAAGCCGATAAAGGAGGTGCGGTTGTCATACTGGACAGGGGCTTATATTGAAAACTGGTCCTGAGAATGCTTTCTGATGTTACCACCTATAAACCACTCTCTACTGATCCATTACCGGTATTCCAGAAAAAAATGTCTGATACTTTGGACATGGGTCTAACATTGGGCATTATTACCCAAAAGGAAAGGGATTACATTTACACTGAACATCCAATTACTCCCATTTTTCATGCCCTTCCCAAAATGCACAAGAATGTTTTCCCTCACCCCCTAAGACCTATTGTGGCAGGCATCGGCTCTTATTCTGAGCATTTATCAGAATGGGTCGACTCCTTGCTTCAACCCTTGGTTCCTCACATACCAGGTTTCTTGAAGGACTCCAGAACTGTACTGCAGGCTATGTCTGCTTTAAAGTGGATTGACAAATGTATATGGATCACGGCAGATGTGGTGGAATTATACACCAATGTCCCCCATAATTTGGCCATTACAGCCTTACATTGGTTTCTCAGTTTTTATAGTGAGTATACCCTAGAGCTCAGGGGTTTCATTATTACGGTGGTGGAGTTCCTCTTGAGGAACAATTATTTCTCTTTTGCTAACCAATTTTTTTTGCAAGTTTTGGGGGTGTCGATGGGGGCCAAGTTCTCTCCCTCCATTGCTAATATTTTTATGGCTTGGTGGGAGGGACACTTTTTTCTCATCGACACCCTCCCTTTTAGGGACAGTATTTTGTGGTATGGACGCTACATCGACGACCTGCTCATAGTATGGTCGGGCGATGTTGCGTCCATACCGCAACTTGATTCTTATTTAAACTCTACTCTAGAATTTTTATCTTTCACATTACACTATAATGTGGAAGAGATTCACTTTTTGGATCTATGCCTCAGGGGGGATCCCTCCACATGTGAAATTGTCACTTCCACATACTGCAAAGAACTAGCAGGTAACACTTCTCCATGCTGGTTCGTGTCACCCTGCCCATGTAATACAAAACATCCCGTTTGGTGAATTAATACGAGCTCGCCGCAACTGTTCCAACATGGTGTCCTATAACAAAGAATACCATGATATTAAGGGCAGATTGCACCGCAGAGCCTATCCTCATGCCACTATTGATCGGGCACATAAAAAAGTATTACCTCTGGACAGAAAACCTCTAATTTTTCCACATACCAGCAAGATGTCTGACCCCCGCTCTCACGGCCAACAAGCTACTACTTTTGTCACACAATAGAGCCAAGAATATCCTGCTATCTGCAAAATCATTAAAAAATATTTTCCTATTCTGGCTAGTGATGAGTAGTGGTCTGACATCGTGTCTGGAGGCGTTAGGTGTGCAGCAAAAAAAGCTACTGCTGTGGGCAACCTAATTAGCCCGAGTTTGTTTCTTTCATCCAGTTCCAATAATTTGCAGCCTATTTGGTTAAACTGTACAGGCTGCTATAAATGTGGACACCGAAGATGTGTCTGTTGCTCTCATATTATGGTGAACAAAACCTACACATCTACCACCAACAACAATGAATTTGTTATACAATCATACATCAATTGCAACACCAAATATGTCATATATTTGATTACCTGTAATGTATGCCAACTTCAATATGTGGGATGCACAACGGGCCCGTTAAAGAACAGAATTTGCAGACATATTTCCGATGTTCCATTTTTTGATAAACGCAATGTTTCAGCCGTGAGTTCGCACTTTGCGATAGTCCATGCAGGGGACATGTCACACTTGCAGGCCCAAGGCATAGAAAGAGTCTCCTTACCGCTGAGATGGGGAGATCATAGGAGGAAGCTTCTCAATAGAGAAGCTTTCTGGATTTTCAAATTGGGAACCAGACAGCCGTATGGTCTGAACAAACGCCTAGACCTCATATTACAATATTGAGAGGACTCTCCTTCTATGCCTTTTCCTGGTTTGTAGTGAAGCAGATGTATATATATATATATATATATTTTTTCCACCCACCATGATATTGCTTATATCATGCATTGTTCTGGGTTTCTCTTTCCTTTTTGCGATAGTCCATGCAGGGGACGTGCCGCACTTGCGGGCACAAGGCATAGAAAGAGTCTCCTTAACGCTGAGCGGGAGAGATCATAGGAGGAAGCTTCTCAATTAAGAAGCTCCCTGGATTTTTAAATTGGGAACCAGACAGCCGCATGGTCTGAACAAACGCCTAGACCTCATATTACAATATTGAGAGGGATATTGAATACTGATTTTATTTTATTTTTTTTCACCCACCATGATAATGCTTATATCATGCATTGTTCTGGGTTTCTCTTTCCTTTTTGTTTTTGGATTTGCTACTGTTGTTTTTCACAATAATGATATTTTACATATGCAACTGTTTGTGTGTTTTTTAGACTTGCCTTTGTGTAATGGTGATGAATAATGAGAGGGCTGTGGTCTGCTGTGCCCTCCCCCTTTGCACAGGTGTCACCTGATGGGGCAGGATATATCAGACTTATGTCCTCTCATTCTCACCATGTCTGTCATGAGGAAGGACCTCACATACTGCTTGGTCCGAAGCATGTTGGCAATATTGGCATGAATCTTGTCTTACGACTTGGAGATTTTAATCGATGAAATAAAGACGGAAATTATTTTACCTCACCCACTACTGGAGCTGGATTTTTCCTTTTTCTACATGTTCAGCATTTATCAGGTGCACCGTCCGTGCTCGTCTGTGGGATGATTACAAGTTTCAGCAGGTGAGAGCTGCCACCCTCCTGTTTTTCTTTGCCTATTCATCTACATTGGTTTCTTAGACTGTTATTCCTATAAGGTATGCACCTCTCACAATTAGATGTTATAATGCTTTTAAAAATCTCCCATTTTGTGGTTGTATTTTTATTTTTGAGGACTTTTTCCCAGTTAGTTAGGCCTATGGCCTCGCTTAGTTGGCTAAATTTAGCTTTTTTGAAGTTTGGTATTTTTGTTCCTTCCTTTAGAAACTCTCGTTTGAAGGATAATTGGAAGGTTATTACTTTATGGTCACAATTTCCTAGGTGTCCCCCAACCTGCGCATCTGTTGTTGTATCAGGTCTATTGGTTAATACTAAGTCCAGTATGGCCGTCTCTCTAGTTGGGTCCTGAACCAGTTGGGAAAGGTAATTGTCTTTGGCTATTGCCAAGAACCTGTTTCCTTTATGTGATGTACAGCTTTCAGTTTCCCAGTCTATATCTGGGTAGTTGAAGTCCCCCATAATAACAACTTCATTATGATTTGCCGCCTCGTCTATCTAGTTTAGTAGTAGGTTTTCTGTGGACTCTGGTATATTAGGTGGTTTATAATAAACTCCTATTAGTAATTTATTATTGTTTTTGCCTCCATGTATTTTTACCCACTGTGACTCCACATGTTCATGTCCCTCACAGATGTCTTCTCAAATTGTGGGCTTTAGACAGGACTTTAAATAAAGGAAGACCCCTCCCCCTTTCCGGTTTTGACAATCCTTCCTAAATAGATTGTAACCTTTTATATTAACTGCCCAGTCATAGCTATCATCCAGCCATGTCTCAGTTATTCTCACTTTGTCATTGTCCTCCTCACACATCACCAATTCCAGTTCACCAGTCTTGTTAGTGAGGCTTCTGGCATTAGTATACATACATTTGATAGGTTTGTGTATTTTTTCCCCTACACCTTTCATTCTGAACTGCTCTATTCCCCCCTTCCATTCCTCCCCCAGTCACACTACCTCGCCCCTGGTCTCTATCTGCTCTATCTTCCCCTCCTAATGTAATTACCCTCCCCCCCAGTCCCTAGTTTAAACACTCCTCCAACCTTTCAGCCATCTTTCTCCCAAACACAGCTGCCTCTTCCCCATTGAGGAGCAGCCCGTCCCTACGATAGAGCCTGTAGCCAACAGAGAAGTCGGCCCAGTTCTCCAGGAACCCGAACCCCTCCTTCGTACACCAGTTCTTGAGCCACTTGTTAACCTCCCTAATCTCTCGCTGCCTTTCTTGTGTGTCTCGTGGTACAGGCAGTATTTTAGAAAATACTACTTTTGAGGTCCTTGCCCTAAGCTTTTGACCTAAATCCCTGAAATCATTTTTAAGGACTCTCCACCTACCTCTAACTTTGTCATTGGTTCCAATATGGACCATGACCGCTGGATCTTCTCCAGCCCCTCCCAGTAATCTGTCAACCCGATCCACGATGTGTCGAACTCTAGCGCCGGGAAGACAGCATAATGTTCGGCGATCACAATCTTTGTGACAGATTGCCCTATCTGTTCCCCTAATAATGGAGTCTCCCACTACCAGCACCTGTCTGGCCTGCCCTGCTCTCCTGGTCCCCTGCTTACTGGAGTCGACATTCCCCTGACTGGCAGAGGTAGTGTCCGGCTGCAGCAGTGCCATCCCTAAACTGCCATCCCCCTCATCTGCCAACCATGCAAACTTGTTGGGGTGTGTCAGATCAGGGCTATCCTCCCTGGAACTCTTCCCTCTACCCTGCTTTCTTACTGTTACCCAGCTAACTACCTCACTCTCCTCATCCCCCTCACTGTCACTCACCACCTTATCTGCTCCATAGAGTGCTTGCTCAGTGAGCAGCAAACTCTTTTCCAAATTGTCAGTGACTTTCAGTGTTGCAACTCGCCTGTTTAGAGACTCGATGTGCGATTCAAAACGGGTAATTTGCTCACATTTTGAAAAAACATATACACCCTCGAACGGCTGTTCCAGGACTGCATACATCAGACAAGATGTCCACTGGACTGCGCTGGCAATAATGGAAGTCATACTAAATGGGGATTACGCAGGAAAAGAGAAAAAAAATAAGAATACAATATAGAGCAGTGATAAGATTACTTAATGTGGTCCCCTTACAGTAGTGGAAAGACTAGCTAGAATCAAGCCAACTATATTCAAGGAAGATCTAATGAATCTTTGTTTCTTGAACTCTGGTTTCTTAAACTCCACTTATAAAAGCAACCACTTGGTAATGCAAGCCTCAGGTAGAGCAAGCTCTGGGAGAGTTACATGGTCTAATTTATAGCACCTGGTAGGTCAAGCCACTTCCCCTCACCAATCAGATAAATAAAAACTGATTTAAATAACACCACACAACAGAAAAAAAAAATAAAGTGGTTTAAATGGCAGAACTAAACTGCAAGTACTTAACTTTCTAGAATCTCAGCTTTAAACCACACTCAGTCACTTGCAATCCCTTGCAGTCCCAAAAAATGACACTCAGCTGTAGCGCAGGTAATGTCGCTGCTCTCAACAGCAGCCAAAGAATTGCACGCAATTTAGCGCACGTTGCACTAATATATTTTGCCAGATAAAACAATAGCCCTTAAAAGAACTGTTGGGTCTCTAACAAAGTTTCAACACCCAAAACTCAAAAAAAAAACACAATTCCTCTCTCTACACTATCTGTCCCTGCTGCTGCAGCTCGCCCTGACTAAGTTCAGGCCAGCCAATCACTGTAATCCAAGTAACCAACATGGCTACGGCATTACAGTGAGTGGCATTACTTCCCTGCATATTTATTGACTGCATAGCAGCCAACAAACATGCGGAGAGGAGACTCGAGCATCGTGCTCCAGCACGTGCGGTATTCAGGCGTACACCGTGATGTGCCGAGCATCGTGATGTTCGAGTCGAACACTAATTCGGCCGAGCATGCTAGCTCAACAATAGTCTGTAGCACCTATGTATGGACAGCAGAACCACTACACTGTCCATACATACAGCTACACTATATCACAATCTAACCTACATTGACTATCTCCCACTAACTATCTGTATTATATATATATATATATATATAACACTCTAACTAATGTAACGAAGAGCCGGACTGGGGGTGTAGCCTAAGGGGAGGTGACCATGATGGGGGTTGGTTTAGGGAGACCCCTCCCCTCTAGGAGTTAGGGATTGGGGGGGGGGTTAAGCAGATGGGGGAGCCAAAATGGGTTAAAAAGGGGTTGAGGCAGGTGTGAGGGGCCATTTTGGTGCTAGCAAACTATCACCCACCCACCCCTGCGGCGGAGATGTGGGGGGGGGGGTTTGGCACAATGGGCTATGGGAGGAGGCGGCTTCTGGGGGATTGAGGGTCGGGGATTAGATGGAAGGAAACAGGGGGGGCAATTGTCACGGCGGCTGGGGGGCGGTGGGAGGTCCTTGGAGTCGGTGGGTTTATCAGAGGAGGAGGATGGAAGGGCCCCACGGTGGGGGTTGGACTCCCATGGTTGGTTGGCGGCTGTGGTGGAATTGTTGGGGTGAGTCAACAGTGGTGCTTCCGAGCTAGCGGGCAACGGCTGGAGATAAGGTCGCCCCACCCCGGCATGGTTTCCAAGGGCCTCCCCCTTCTTTAGGTTAATGTTGGGTAGTTAAAGAGTTTATTTATATGTATGTTTTGTTAAATAAAAGGCTGCTGTGGCCAATTTATTCCATTCACGTGTCTGTGTTTTATTGGTGGGGAAAGGAGGGAAGAGGGTTAATAGGTAGGAAATGGTATGGGAGGCAGCCTGAGAAGAAAAGATAGGTCTAGCGGTGATAACCAGTACCCTGTCATGTGATACAGCAAAGCACAGAGCACAGCAATGACACTGCTGTCTCTCTCAAAACTGGAAAAAAAAAATGCAAAAAATGGCTGCTGCAGAGGATCTTATATAGTAAGGTGTAGGCAACTTTTCTATTGGTTGCTAGGGATGTTGCTAAGCTCAGACAAAGACATTGCAGCCTTCTCATTGGCCCACAAGCAAGAAGCAGGGAGGGATCATGGGTTCAGATGAAAAAAACCTAGAATATTCGCAAATACGAATAGCTCTATATTCGAAATCTTTGCAAATTCTCAAAGTGGCGATATTCGTAATTAAAATTTGCAATGCAAACATTCGCGCCCAATTGCAGAACGGGTGCGGACCCATTCATTTCACTGTGTGCTATCGGCATCCATAGATCCATTCTGAAGCCCGACAAAAAAGAAAGAGAATGTCCAATTCTTGTCCTCAATTTTCAATGACAGTAGCAGCCATGAGCAGTCCACAAAATGCAGAACTCACACAACCAGTATCCGTGTTTTGTGGATCCGCAAAACACTACGGTCATGTTGTGAGTGCGCCCTAAATAAAATTTTGGAATTAAAGAAGTTTTCTAGGAGTACCATATTGACGTCAGATCCTCAAGATTTACTCCTAGAAAACCCATTTGACATATTTATACTAATGCACATCTTACGTCTTATCTTGCTAAAAAATATACATGTCTTCGCCAGAAGCTATAACCTAGCTGAATGATTATTAATGTGACAATGGTAGAACAGGCTTCATTTAAAAATGCCTATATATTCGAATATCAGACAAAACTTTGACAATTATGTTTCATTTACTTACAGAGCTATCAGGGGCATAGTGGGGGTAGGCCCCGGGCACAGAGGTTGGGGGTTACACCCGCCAGGCAGTTAGTTTCACTGCTGTGTGGTTCGTTTGAATAGTGAAGCATGGAGCCCTCCGTTCCCTGCATCAGAGTTCTGCTGAGATCCGGACAAGTGCTCCCCTCTCAGGCCTCACATTACGGTGCTGGCTGTAGGAGGAGCAATTAGGAGACTGAGAATCGGCCTAATGCACAGCCAGCATTGCGATGTGTGTGTGGAAGTGCATCAACAGGGAAGCAGGGAAGTATTATTTTTTTTTCCCTTTCATGTAGATGCAGTCTGGAGGAGGCACTGGGGGCCAAAGGGGGACCACAAGGAGGACATAACTAGAGTGAGGGGGAACAAAAGTGGGCATAACTACTGTGAGGGGTACATGATATGGCATAACTCCTGAGTGGTTACACCTTATCTGGCATAACTACAGTGAAGGGGCAGATAATCTGGCATAACTACTGTGAGGGACATAAAATGGGCAAAAGTACTATGATGGGCACAAAGGAGGGAATAACTACACAGACGGGCGCAAATCTGAATCGTTGCCCCGGGTGCAGGAAAGCCTAGCCTCTGGAGATATTTAATATTTTACTGTTTTGTTCTGGCAGCCATTTTAGCAAACATGATTGAAGTGAGTAGTCATATTATTTGTAGACATATTCTTTTGAGTTAGCATCTAAGAAACTGACAACTTACTCTCAATTTGTTACTCAATTTTATTAAAAACAAAGTAATAATTTTATCATCAGTTCTTGAAAGGCTAATACAAAGTGTCTATACTTCCTCTGTATGGACACAATGGAACTCCTAAATTGCAATATATCTGAGTTCAAATAAACTTACTGCAATGACTAAACTTTGCCAATCTCTCTAAATTTAACATTTCTATGATATGGTCATTTTAATATTGTAGGTGGAAATCATATTTTAAACTCTTTAAAAAGACAACCAGAAGAAATTGTGGCTATCTGGGAGAAATGGACTTGATATTTTGAGTTATATAGCATGGTTGAAAAAAGACAACCATCCCTCAAGTTCAACCAAGGGATGGAAGGAGACGGAGAAGAATGAAAAGTTAGTGAGTAGGGATGATCAAGCACCAAAGTATTCGGGTGTTCCGGTGTTCGTCCCCAACACATTGCTATATTTGTGTGCTTGGCCGAGCACCTGAGTAAAATGGAAGTCAATGAGATACAACCAGGCACCCCCTGCTCTGAAGAGAGAAGGGTGCCTGGTAGAGATGTCGCGAACATAAACTTTTTGAGCACGAACTTCCACTGTGGCATGCAGGAGGAGGATCCATGGCAAAACTCCCATGGAAAATTACGTAGTGGAAGCAGAGTCGGGTTTTGATCCATAAAGGGCATAAATCACCTAACATTCCTAAATTGTTTGGAATAACGTACTTTAAAACATCCAGTGTGTGTATGCGATCAGGTATGATGTTGTATCGATCAGGTAGTGTGAGGGTTACCCCCACTTCACAGTGACAGACCTAACTGTGACAGACCAAACTCCCCGTTTAATGCACCGCAAACAACCTCAAACAGTACATTTGCACAACCGCAAACTCCGCATTTGCACAAGGTTGGATACCAAGCTAGCCATGTCCCGTTCCTTGTCCTCACTGACGTCATTGAAGGTCTCTTCGTTGCACAATGTTATGTACTGTGCCACCCTAGATGAGTGGTGTGTTCAGAAATCAATTCAGTAGTACTATTTTTATCAGTATAATCCCTGTTAAGTCCCCTATCAGGAGAAGTGTATCGAATAGATTTTAGGAACTGGGAGATGGAAAAAGAAGCTTGGTCGGTCCTCTTACTTCCAATTTGGGGCACTGCGCGGGCACCGTGCAATGTACTGTGCAACCCTTTATGAGTGGTGTATTAACTAGTACTATTCTTATCAGTTTAATCCCTGTTACGACCCCTATCAGGGGACATGTATCGAATAGATTTTAGGAACCGGGAGATGAAAAAAAAAGCTTGGTCGGTCCTCTTACTTCCAATTTGGGGCACTGCGTGTGCGCTGTGCAATGTACTGTGCCACCATATATGAGTGGTGTGTTAAGTAGTACTATTCCTATCAGTTTAATCCCTGTTAAGTCCCCTATCAGGGACGTGAATAGATTTTAGGAACCGGGAGATGGAAAAAGATGATTGGTCGGTCCTCTTACTTCCAATTTGTGATGCTGCGCCGCGCAATGTATTTTGACACCCTATATGAGTGGTGTGTTAAGTAGTACTATTCTTATCAGTTTAATCCCTGTTATGTCCCCTATCAGGGGATGTGTATCAAATAGATTTTAGACAACGGCAGAGAGTTGTCAATAGTTGACACACTCATGACATAAATTTTATTCCTCTATGCTTCAATCTTGGTGTAGTGATGACTGTGCTCGTGCACACGTTTGGCAAATTGCAGGCGATGGCGGTTTTTCAAAGGCTATGGTCGTGATGAGTTAGTTCAGTGACAGCTAAGTGACCCAGAAAACAATGATTCTGCAGTGTTGGCCCATTGTTGGCCTAATAGGCTTTAATGATTACCTTAGATGATCACAAAAATGTATGTTTTTTCTATGAAAAAGTATCCAGCCGATCGCTTTTGGTCTGTTCACAATGAAGCAACGACCTTATCATCTAGGGTGTGCCAAAATTGCCAACACACTCATAGAGGTGATCACTTCATTGTGATACGCAAGCCCCTTCACCACAACAAGGTAACGATCATGAGAGGGAATTGACACATGTATGTGCCTTTTTTTTGTTTTGTTTTTGCAGCCACAGTGCAGCACCAGAGGCCAGAAAAATTAGGCATGTACACATGCCCGAAAAATTAGGTATTTTTGCAGCCACTGCTGTAGCAGCGGCCAGAAAAATTGATGTTTTCCAGGCAGAAAGTGTACAAAAAGATTGCGGCTTGAACCCTAGATGGTGGCGGAGAAGTCTCGCAAGTCATCCGGCATGCAGAGATGAAATACAGCAGCGTGGGGACCATTTTTAGCCCAAGGCATCTCATCAGGCTTTTTTTAGTCGAATGTATCCCCCACTGTCAGTCCCTTCGGTATCCACGTCTCATTCATCTTAATAAAGGTGAGGTAATCTAGACTTTTTTGACCTAGGTGACTTCTCTTGTCAGTGACAATACCTCCTGCTGCGCTGAAGGTCCTTTCTGACAGGACACTTGAAGCGGGGCAGGCCAAAAGTTCTATCTCAAATTGGAATAGCTCAGGCCACAGGTCAAGCCTGCACACCCAGTAGTCAAGGGGTTCATCGCTCCTCAGAGTGTGGATATCTGCAAGTAAGGCGAGGTAGTCTGCTACCTGTCAGTCGAGCTGTTCTCTGAGGGTGGACTCTGAAGGGCTGTGGCGATGCGTAGGACTTAAAAAGCTCTGCATGTCCTCCATCAACGACACGTCTGTAAAGTGTCCTGTCCTTGCTGGCGTGGTCGTGGGAGGAGAAGGATTACTTTCACCTCTTCCCCTTTTAGATTTCCGTTGTGCTCTGACATCACCTGATACGCTGTGTAAAGCATACTTTTTAACTTGTTTTGGAATTGCTGCATTCTTTCCGACTTCTGGTAATTCATTAACATTTCAGCCACTTTCTGCTTATACCAGGGGTCTAGTAGCGTGGCCACCCAGTACAGGTCGTTCTCCTTCAGCCTTTTTATAAGAGGGTCCCTCAACAGGCATGACTGCATGAAAGACCCCATTTGCACAAGGTTGGATGCCGAGCTACTCATCTCCCGTTTCTCATCCTCACTGATGTCTTTGAAGGTCTGTTCTTCCCCCCAGCCATGTACAACACCACGGGTCCCAGATAGGTGACAACAACGAGCACCATGGGATGCCTGCTGTGGTTGGTCTTCCTCCTTCTCAAAGCCACATTCCTCCTCTGATTCCTCTTTCTCAGACTCCTCTTCCAGTGTTGCCGCAGGTCCAGCAAGCGATGATGATAAGGCTGTTTCTGGTGGTGATGGTGACCACAACTCTTCCTCTTCCTCTTTAGGCTCATCTACGGCCTGATCCAGCACTCTTCGCAGGGCACGCTCCAGGAAGAAAACAAATATGATGAGGTTGCTGATGGTGCCTTCAGTGCGACTGACTAGGTTTGTCACCTCCTCAAAAGGATGCATGAGCTTACAGGCATTGCGCATGAGCGTCCAGTAACGTGGCAAAAAAATACCCAGTTCTGCAGAGGCTGTCCTAGCACCCCAGTCATACAAATACTCATTGATGTCTTCTTGTGGAAGCAGACATTAGAAGTGTTGAATTCCAATGTGTCGGGCTGTCGCAAATCAAGCGCCTCACTGGCATGTTGTTTAACTGCTGAATATCAGAAAAGTGCACCATGGCCGTGTAGGAACGCCTGAAATGACCACACACCTTCCTGGCCTGCTTGAGGACGTCCTGCAAGCCTGTGTACTTACACACAAAGCGTTGTACAATCAGATTCAACACATGTGCCATGCACGGCACATGTGTCAACTTGCCCAAATGTAATGATGTCAACCTTTCTTCCGTTGTCACACTCCAGTTGGTGTGGGGTCAGCCACTGATCCACCTGTGCGTTCAGGGCAGACAGGAGTGCTGGTCCGGTGTGACTCTCTGCTTTCAGGCAAGTCAACCCCAAGACGGCGTATCCGGGATGTGGAATAGCCCCTGGGGAGCGGGGGGGGGGGGGGTGCAGTTGATGATGTGGAGTAAGACGCAGCAGAAGAAGAGGACTCAGCCGAGGAGGTTAGCGAAGAGGATGGAGTAGAAGGAGTAGAGGAGTTGGCAGCAGGCCAGCCTGCAAGTCGTGGTGGTGTCACCAACTCCGCTGCAGAGCCACTCATTCCATGCTTGGCAGCCGTCAGCGAGTTTGCCCAATGCCCAGTGTACGTGATATACCTGCCCTGACCGTGCTTTGTAGACCAGGTATCAGTGGTCAGATAGACCCTTGCCCCAACACTGTGTGCAAACATGCCATGACTTCCTTTTCCACAATAGAGTACACAAATTTTTTTCGGCCTGTTACCTTCCACTGCGGTGTCCCGAAAGCTACACATTTTTTGAAGGCCTCAGACTCCACCAGCTTGTATGGTAAAAGCTGGCAGGCTAAGAGTTCTGACAAGCCAGCTGTCAGATGCCGGACAAGGTGGTGACTATGTGACATTGGCTTCTTACGCTCAAACATTTCCTTGACAGACACCTGACTGTGGGCAGATGAGCAGGAACTGCTGAAGGTGAGAGGCGAAGTGGCGGGTGGTGGAAGTGGCTTAAGATGCTGGACCAGGAGGAGCATGGTGGCTTTGAGTTTGTGTGCTGCTTGTACTCATGTATTGATCCCATAGGTGTTTGTGATGTGAAATCATGTGCCTTCGCAAAGCAGTTGTACCTAGGTGGGTGTTGGACTTCCCACAACTCAGTTTCTTTTGGCACAGGTTGCAAATTACATCGCTGTTATCAGAGGCAGACACACCAAAAAAATGCCACACTGCTGAGCTTTGCAATGACGGCATTCTGGTGGTGACAACAGCATGCATTGATTGGCGTGCTGTCTGGCTGACCCCGGGTGCCGATACATGCTGTCTCACTGTGCCACTATCTCCTTGTGACGAACTCCCCCTGCTTCCAACTCGTCTCCTCCTCCTCTCTGTCTCCCCATCTGAACTTTCCCCCTGTTCTTCTTCTCTTCGAGTGGGCACCCACGTGACATCCACAGCACACATCTTCATCATCAACCGCTTCACTTGTATCTGACAACTCAGCAAAGGAAGCAGTAGCGGGTACAACATCATCATCATCACACCGTACGTCTATGTGTGTAATGCTACTTGATTGAGACATATCCCTGTTATCTACATCCTCTGGCAATAATGGTTGCGCATCACTCATTTCTTCCAACTGATGTGTAAATAAATCCTCTGACAGATCAAATGAAGCGGCTTTGGTGAGAGTGTTGGTGGTGGCGGCCGGCGGTTGAGTGGTTACTTGAGAGGTGCCTGAAGCTGAGCTGGAGAAGGATGGTGCGTCAAGGTTCCGAGCGGAAGCTGTAGAAGATTGGGTGTCCTGTGTAAGCCAGTCAACTATGTCCTCAGAATTTTTCTAGTTCAGGGTATGTGGCCTCTGAACACTGGGCATTATTCTAGGGCCAATGGAAATCACAGCACCACGACGGTCCCTGCGGGGTGGCCTGCCCCTGCCTGTCATTTTTTTTTTTTGATTAGTTGTACTATGGGTGCAAGGTACTGTGCCACCCGGTATAAGTGGTGGGCACTGGCAGTGGGCACACTACAGTCAGTGGAAGTGGGTCTGACACACACTGGCAGCAGGCAGGCAACTGAAATTAGATTAAAGTGTAAAAATTAAATGCCTTTTTTTAATGCAAAGTCCTGTGCCACACGGTATGAGTGGTGGGCACTGGCAGTGGGCACACTACAGTCAGTGGAAGTCGGCCTGACACAATCTGGCAGCAGGCAGGCAACTGAAATTAGATTAAAGTGTAAAAATTAAATGCCTTTTTATTTTTAATGCAAAGTCCTGTGCCACACGTTATGAGTGGTGGGCACTGGCAGTGGGCACACTACAGCCAGTGGAAGTGAGCCTGACACACACTGGCAGCAGGCAGGCAACTGAAATTAGATTAAAGTGTAAAAATGAAATGCTTTTTTTTATGCAAAGTCCAGGGGGAAACGACAGCAGGCAGTTCTGAAACTCATCTGTGTCACTGAGGCCCGGCCTGGTGGTGTGCGATAATGGGCAAAATCTCGTAGCAGCTCTAGGCCTAGCCGGTTGGGCACATATCCCTTGTAGTGTTGAGCGCGAATATTCAAATAGTGAATTTTTTTAGCGAATATCGGCACTTCGCTAATTCGCGAATATTTAGAAAATAGTGCTATAAATTCGCTATTTCGAATATTAGTTTGTTTTTTTGTTTTTTTTAGTTATATTTTTTTCTTTCCCACTTCCCAAAAGTAGTTCTTACCTGTCCTGAGGATTCCTGGCTTCCTGGCTGCTCTAGTCAGTGCCCGTTGCCGCTTCTGCCGACTTCCGTGCTCATGGAGCGTCCCCATCACCATGGGAACGTCTCCATATACTAAAATGTACTGTCGGATTTGAGGAATTACGTTGAAATCGCAATGCAATTAATTCAAGCTATATTAATCGCATTGCGATTACAACTTAGCACTGCTATCTTACATAGGCTAGAATTAACGAATATGGAATATAGCACTAGCAGTGCTAAGTTGAAATCGCAATGCGATTACTTCAAGTTAAATTAATCGCATTGCGATTTCAACTTAGCACTGCTGCTATATTCCATATTCGTTAACTTCGTTAATTCTTGCAAGCTGACCCATTATAAACCCAGCTCTAAGTTGAAATCGCAATGCAATTAATATAACTTGAATTAATCGCATTGCGATTTCTACTTAGACCTGGTTTACTATGGTTGGCTTGGTAGTATTAGCGAATAGCAAATATGACGAATGTATTTGCCATATTCCTCAAAACGAAGATAACAAAGTATTCTACATCTTCGTTTTAGCAACCTATTCGTCAACTTCGCTAATTCTAGCATTCAAATAGGAAGGTTGACTATCGAGACAGCTGTGTTAAATTCGCTATGCAATTTTTTTTTTATTTTCTTTTTAATAGAATAATTTTTATTACTCGATAATTATTATAATTATTCTATTTATAAAAAAAATATATATATATAATCGCATAGCGAATTAAACACAGCTGTCTCTATAGTCAACCTTCCTATTTGATTGCTAGAATTAGCGAAGTTGACGAATAGGTTGCTAAAACGAAGATGTAGAATACTTTGTTATCTTCGTTTTGAGGAATATGACGAATACATTCGTCATATTCGTCATCTTCGCTATAATTCTAGATATGAAACCAATAGGAAAGTAGCCTAAGTTAAAATCGCAATACGCAATTATTTAAATCGCATATTAATCGCGATAACTAGAATAATGACGAATATTCGATTTTGACGAATATGAAACGAATATTCTTTCGAATAATCGCAAATTTTGTCGAAATCGAATATGGCACCTGCCGCTCATCACTAATCCCTTGCCTGGCGCATGTGCTGAATTTAGTGGTGCAGAAATTCTTGAACACCTGACAGTGAAAATCAATTCCGTTAATCCAGTTCTTAGACTCTGGTGGGACAAATTCACTTTTATTGGTGCTCAAGGACCCCTGCGGCCGGAGCCGCAGATATGACAGGCAAATAAATTTGTCGGTTAGATTGTTGGGTAACATTTCCACGGTTATCAGGATTTTTTTTTTATAAATCATAACAAAAACTATACAAGTAACATTTCAAAAAGAGAAATGTAACCCGACCAGACTCCCACCCTACACCCCCCCCACTTTCACTCAAACCCCTCATTAATGCCCATTCACAAACTATTTACCTTACCCTTAACTTATAAGGCCAGTCATACATAAGTGACTCGGAGGGGGGGGTTCCTGCACCAACATAAGCCAGGTACACAATTGTCCAGCCAGGGCACAGATCTGAAGGAGGAGGAGGAGGAGAAGAAACTGTGTTCACAGCAGGGTGGCACCCAAAGCAGCTCACAACCATCACTTTAGCGTGGCTGGGGGGATACGAGGACACAGATGATACACCTCCCATAGTGGACAGCTTGTCATTACCTCTGGGCAGCCTAGTAAACATGAGCGACTACATGCTGCAGTGCCTGCGCAACGACTACCGAGTTTCCCACATTCTAACTTGTGCAGATTACTGAGTGGCCACCCTGCTGGATCCCCGTTACAAGGACAACGTGCCGTCCTCCTTAATACCATCACTGAAGATTGATCGGAAGAAGCTAACGCTGGTAGACGCGCTGCTGATGGCATTCACACCTGACACTGGGAGCTCAGTGGAAGCACAAGGCTAAAGCAGAGAAGGAGGAGGAAGAAGTCGCCAACGCAGCTGGGTCACTGCCCACACCTCAGAAGGCAGGGTTAGCATGGCTGAAATGTTGAAAAGCTTTGTCACCATGCCACAACAACCAGCACCACCAACAGATATGGAACGTCTTAGCAAGAGGCAGCATTTCAGCAAAATGGTGGAATAGTATCTGTGCAGATGCCTACACGTACTGACTGATGGGTCTGCCAAGGGTTGTAGCTACAGGGGAAACAGGGAAAGCGACTGCTTTAGGGCCCTTACCAAGAAGGGGCTCATCCAGGAGGAGGAGGACTAAAAGACTTTGTCAGGGCCCCTCAACAGTATTATACAATGAAATTATATACAGTGGCAGTATAGACAGTGTTGAAAATGCAAGGAACAGCTGCCTGGTCTGAGAGAGCGATCTTTAGTATCCACAGGAATGGGGGCAGCATGAAAGGGAGGGGTTGCGAAAAAATTACTGGCGGAGGGGAGACCCATTCAAATATTTGCTGTTGGGCCCAGTCATTTCTAGCTACGCCACTGGGTCTGCTGCAGTGAACTTCTGAGTCTCCAAATTGGGGACATGGCCTCCGCTTCACCTTTACGTCTTGGCCCTGCAGCCAGTGTATTGTCTGAACGTGTATTTAGCACAGCTGGGGGCGTTAACACAGACAAGCGCAGCCGCTTGTCCACAGCCAACTTGGACTGTTGGCTTAGCCAACTTCACGTTCATTAAAAAGAACCAGGCATGCATCCCACAGGACTTGTTCATACCATATGCAGAATAGACATGTATACCGGCCTCACCTAACCATTGTTATACTACAGCGCACTTACTCTTTGATTTTGGGGTCTACCC
Organism: Bufotes viridis; assembly: GCA_033119425.1. Taxonomy (NCBI): domain Eukaryota; kingdom Metazoa; phylum Chordata; class Amphibia; order Anura; family Bufonidae; genus Bufotes; species Bufotes viridis. The sequence goes on from CM065591.1 coordinate 346,591,783, forward strand.
AAAAAAAACTAACCAAAAAAATAAATAAATCACATTGTTGTTGGCGACTACCTTTGGCTTCACAGCCAAAAAAGGCTTTATGTAAGGCAATAATGTAACCAACAATCTGAACGCCACCTGATTTGCAGAATATATTTCCCAGTGAGGTATGCAGTGCATGGGGTACTTTGAAAGTACAGTAAGAAGGAGCACAGATCACCTAACAATCTGAAAGCCACCTAATTTACAGAATATATTTCCCAGTCAGGTATGCAGTGCAGGGGTACTTTGAAAGAAAGAAGGGGTACAGATCACCTAACAATCTGAAAGCCACCTAATTTACAGAATATATTTCCCAGTCAGGTATGCAGTGCAGGGGTACTTTGAAAGAAAGAAGGGGTACAGATCACCTAACAATCTGAAGGCCACCTAATTTACTAAATATATTTCCCAGTCAGGTATGCAGGGCAAGGGTAGTTTATGGCCCAAGAATGTAACATGCGATTTTTATAAATTTACCTCCCTGTCACCTATGCAGAGCAGGGGTTTGTATATGGCAAAACTAGCTAAATGTCACCCACCAATATAACATACGATTTTTTTAAATTTACCATTCTGTCACTTATGCAGAGGAGGGGTTTGTATATGGCAAAATTGGCAAAATGTCACCCACCAATGTAACAGATGATTTTTAGAAATTTACCTCTCTGTCACCTATGCAGAGCACAGGTTTGTATATGGCAAAACTGGCAAAATGTCACCCACCAATGTAACAGATGATTTTTTGAAATTTACCGCCCTGTCATTTATGCACAGCAGGGGTTTGTATATGGCAAAACTGGTAAAATGTCACCCGCCAATGTAACATATGATTTTTACAAATTTGCGTCGCAGTCACCTTTCTAGCACGAAAAGTGTGTTTTTTTTATATCAGCAATGTAAATGCAGGATGTTACGGTTGTATTGAACTAACAGAAATGCAGCATAGCATGCAAATTTGCTATCTAGCACAAAAAATTAGCTTTTTTATAGCAGCAATGTAACTGCAGTATGTAACATTTTAATTGGACTGTCAGAAATGCAGCATAGCCCATGAATTTACTATCTTGCAAAAAAAGTGTGCTTTTTTTTATATCAGCAAGGTTACTGCAGTATTTAGCGGTTTTATTGGACTGTCAGACATGCAGTCCCTGTGGCAGACAGATAAAAAATCGCTTTAGGGCACAAAAAAGTATGACAGACTAATGTAATTGAATAATTTTCACTGCCAGGTATGCACTGCAGGCTGCAGGGGTACTTGAACGTCCATAAAAGGGAATTTGTCCTCTGCGCTACCAGAGCAGAATTAAAGTAATGTCCCTGGTAGAGATGTCCCGAACTATTCGCCGCTGAACATCGTATGTTCGCGTTCGTCGCGGGGGGGGGGGGGGGGGTGTGCGAACAGCTGCGATGTTCGATTCGCCCCCTATACTTTATAATTGAGCAAATTTTGACCCTGTACCTCACAGTCAGCAGACACATTCCAGCCAATCAGCATACCCTGCCTCCCAGACCGTCCCACCTCCTATCAAAAAGCAAGGACAGCATTCATCTTAGATTCATTCTGAAGCTGCAGTGTTAGTTAGAGCAGGGAGAGTGCTGCTGCTGCTGAATTAATATAGGGATTCTATGGAAAGCGTTAGCTACTAGTGTTCTGTGTCCACTCCAGTCCTCAAAGACTTATTGGCCTCTTTCACACGAGCGTGTCTGGATTAGGCCCCATTCACATGTCCGTAGTGTGTTGCGGATCCGCAACACACCATGCCGGCAGTCCCCATAGAAATGCCTATTCTTGTCCTCAGGCTACGGACAAGAATAGGACATGCTCTATCTTTTGCGGAGCCGCATAGTGTGCTTTCCGCATCACGTCTGGTCCCATTCACAATGTATGGGTCCCCATCCATTCTGCAGAATTGTGGAATAAATGCGGACAAAAATTGTGGATGTGTGAATGGGGCCTTAGGTCCGGATGCGTTGCGGATGCGTTCAGTGAAAACTGTGCGATTTCACAGGCAAAGCCATTCAGTCTTGCCTGCGATTGCGTTCAGTTGTTCATTTTTTTCCGCGCAGGTGCAATGAGTTGCGTGAAAAACGCTGAATATTGAACATGCTGTGATTTTCACGCAACGCACAAGTGATGCGTGAAAAAAAAAAACGCTCATGTACACAGACACATTGAAATGCATGGGTCAGGATTCAGTGCGGATGCTATGCGTTCACATGACGCATTGCACCCGCGTGGAAAACTCACTATTGTGAAAGGAGCCATCTGCTGTAAGGACAGTGTCCTGACAGCACCCCAAAAAGCCCTTATTTAGGGCTGGTAGGTCAGTCTGCTTTTATTTAATTTTTTGATATATATTTCAGTTGCCTGCCCGTGTGTTAGAGGCCGCAGGCCCACAGACTGTACTGTGTGCACACCACTCATATAGGGTGGCACAGTACCTTGCAGATAAAAAAGTCATTTAATTTTTACCCTTTAATATAATTGCAGTTTCCTGCCAGTGTGTGTCAGGCCCACAGACTGTACTGTGCCCACTGCCCACCACTCATATAGGGTGTCACAGTACACTGCACGGCGCACGCGCAGTGACCTGGAGTTCAAACGAAGCGGACCAAGCATGGGTCTTTTTCCATCTCCCTTTTCCAAAAATCTACTCACTACACCGACCCTGGCCCTGATAAGGGACAAAACAGAGATTAAACTGATAGGAATAGTACTTAGTTAACACCAGTTGATCTTTGAGCTAAAAGCACTTCAATCCGATGGAATGAATATCGAGTTCAATGTAGGTAGTATTTGATATAACCATGATAATGAGAAGTATTTGTATCCAGTGTTGTGATTCTTTTAATATGTTCTTGTTTTTAATTTTAGGCACATAGATGTGAATTGGTTATTTACGGTGTGCTCAGCCCTGCGATTCCTCCTTGGTGGCTTTGGATCGCGATCTTTGAATTTTCGGATGGCGAGTGTATGTACATAGCTGTCAGTGGACCATGCGTCCCATGGCGTGTCATGTGATTGCGGTGACGTGTTAGGCAGCGGTCACATGATGCGGACCTGACACGGGAGTGTATACTCCCCCTCCCAGACAGGCGCTCTGAGCATAGCGGGACGCGCAACGAGGTGGGATCGATAAGGTCTGAACACATCGGTACTGTATGGTGAGATTATCACTTATTAACACGTGTTGATTATGATCATATTGATCGGGGTTGATTATATATTCACATTGAACTTATGCTGTCACATTTGGATGTATTGTGTGATTGGCCACCTCTACTGATTGGGGGTGTGTCTTGTATTATTTAAACTTGACCATATGGGGATCACATTATGCTTGAGAAAGGCTTGTTAGCCGAAACGTAGCAATTTTTTATTCACGTCTGAACATGTAAGCAGTTCCCAATAAAGGGACATTCACTGGACATGCTGCCTACGCTCTTGTTTATTGGATTACACACAAGGAAAGTTCTATGGATCTAGGACTCCAGGTGGGCTGTTGCATTCCGTGAAGACCGCAAAGATCCGGTGTGTGCTTCTCCACTACTTTGTTTATACCCCTCCTGTGTGTGACGTTGTTGTTAATGGACATTCCGTGCAGGCCCTGCTGGACTCTGGGAGCCTGCTAACTCTGGTCCATGAGTCACTGGTAACGGAAAAACTCCCGATAAGGCGAACCCTTACCATTGTCTGTATACATGGGGATCGCCAGGAGTATCCCACCACTAAGGTTACCCTGGTGTTGTGTGGAAAAAAGGTACCACATGTCATCAAAGTGGGGAGACGGCTACCTTATGCCGCAATATTGGGGAGGGACTTTCCCCTGTTCTGGACTTTGTCGAGGAACGGGTTGCCTTCCTGTGGGGAAGAAAAATGTCCGGGTCCTGAGCCCGAGGACCCCGAGGCAAGGGCACCAGCTGTAGGGGTCACTGTAGGAGAGGTGGAGTGTAACCCCGACCAGTTTCCCCTAGAAGGATTGGGAGGTGAGACAGTAGACAGTTCGTCCATCCTGGATCTGGAGGTAGCCCGAGATACCTTCGGGACCGCACAGCTCCAGGATCCGACGTTATTGCGGGCTAGAGAAGGTGAGTCAGTGATCGATGGTGTTGCCCAACATCCCTGGGCCGATACCGTATTTCCTCACCTGGCCTATAACCAGGACCTGTTATACAGGGTAGACAAGGTGAGGCAGGAGGTGTTGGAACAACTGGCGGTGCCCCAGCCTTACCGGTGAATGGTCTTGGATTTAGTGCATATGCATGTGTTGGGAGGACATCTGGGGGTTAAGAAAACGCTGGAGCGAATTTTACAACGGTTCTATTGGCCTGGGATATATGAGGAAGTCCGGAGGTTCTGTCAGTCCTGACCAGTGTGTCAGGTGACTAGCCCCCAACCTCAGTATCGCAGTCCACTGGTGCCTATGCCCATTATAGAGGTGCCCTTCGAAAGGATCACCATGGATCTGGTAGGCCCCATTGTTAAATCAGCCCAAGGTCACCAACACATCCTGGTAGTGTTAGATTATGCCACGCAGTATCCAGAGGCGGTCCCATTGTGCCATACGTCAGCCAAGGTAAAAGCCAAAGAGCTCATGAGCATGTTCGCCTAGGTAGGGATACCAAAGGAGATTCTGACGGACCAAGGGACACCCTTTATGTCCAAAATAACAAAGGAGTTGTGTAAGCTATTAAATATTAAACAACTGCACACGTCCGTCTACTATCCCTAAACAGATGGGTTAGTAGAACGGTTTAATAATACCCTGAAGTCCATGCTATAAAGAGTCGTGGCTAAGGACGGGAGAGATTGGGACTTACTGTTGCCCTATCTTTTGTTTGCGGTACGAGAAGTGCCCCAGGCGTCAACAGGGTTCTCTCCCTTGGAGTTGTTATATGGGCGACATCCCCATGGGCTACTGGATATCGCTAAGGAGGCATGGGAGCAGCAGCCTACACCTCATAAAATTGTGATAGAGAATATAGAAAAAATGCAGGACCGTATAGGGGTCGTGTTACCAATCGTTCGTGAGCACATGGAGGCCGCACAACTGGCCCGGAGTCGGGTATATAACCGATCCACCCAGGTCAAGACATTTCACCAGGGTGACCGAGTTCTCGTACTCGTGCCCACGGTCGAGAGCAATTCTTGGCCCAGTGGCAAGGACCCTATGAAGTTAAAGAGAAAGTAGGCCAAGTTGATTACAGGATATACCAGCCAGGTCGGTGGAAGCCCGAGCAGATATATCTTGTGAACCTACTGAAACCTTGGAGCGACAGAGAGAATTTGTTTACTGTTGCAGCCAGCAGAAAGTGTACTAAAACATTTGGGCCTTGAACCCTAGTTGGGGGCGGAGAAGTGACTCAAGTCATCCGGCATGCAGAGATTAAATACAGCGGCGTGGGGACAATTTTTGGCCCAAGTCATCTAATCAGGCCTTTTTTTAGTCAAATGCATCCTCCACTGTTAGTCCCTTCGGTATCCATGCCTCATTCATCTTAATAAAGGTGAGGTAATGTACACTTTTTTGACCTAGTCAACTTGTCTTGTCAGTGAAAATACCTCCTGCTGCGCTGAAGGTCCTTTCTGACAAGACACTTGAAGCAGGGCATGCCAGAAGTTCTATCGCAAATTGGGGGTCACCAGGGGTTCCCGAGAACGCTGCTGGGGTGACGATAGGGGACGGTCTGTCGACCAAACAGGCACAAGAGGTGAAAGAATTTGTTAGTCGGAATAGGAACGTATTCTCTTACCTTCCTGGACGTACTGCCTTGGTCGAGCATGACATTGTCACTGAGCCGCGGGTGAAAGTCCTCCTAAGACCATACCGAGTACCTGAGGCTTGGCTAAAGGCCATTTCGCAGGAGGTAAGATCGATGCTACGTCTAGGGGTCATAGAAGAGTCAAAGAGTGAGTGGGCTAGCCCGATTGTCCTCATTCCCAAACCGGATGGTTCATTACGGTTCTGTAATGATATTAGGAAATTAAATGAAATATCAAAATTTGACGCCTATCCCATGCTTCGTGTGGACAAGTTGATAGAGTGGCTGGGAAAAGCCAGGTATTTCTCGGTCCTAGATCTCACGAAAGGCTACTGACCGGTACCTCTGATGGAGGCGGCAAAGGAGAAGACAGCCTTTGTCACCCCGGAGGGGCTGTTGCCTTTTGGGTTGTATGGTGCTCCGGCTACATTCCAGTGTCTAATGGATGTTGTCCTCAAGCCCCATCACCAGTATAGCTCCACGTATCTGGATGATTCGTGATGTCGTGAACAGTAGTGATGGAAAAGTTGTTTCTAGGGGACTAACACCTGGACTGTGGCATGCCGGAGGGGGATCCATGGCAAAACTCCCATGGAAAATTACATAGTGGACGCAGAGTCAGGTTTTAATCCATAAAGGGCATAAATCACCTAACATTCCTAAATTGTTTGGAATAACGTGCTTTTAAACATCCGTTTATTTTTTAAACTATCAGTTTAATCCCTGTTACGTCAAGGGACGTGTATCGAATAGATTTTAGGAACCGGGAGATTCCTAAACCGTTGAAAAAGAAGCTTGGTCGGTCCTCTTACTTCCAATTTGGGGCACTGTGCGTGCGCCGTGTAATATACTGTGCCACCCTATATGAGTGGTGTGTTAAGTATTACTATTCTTATCAGTTTAATCCCCGTTACGTCCCCTATCAGGGGACGTGTATCGAATAGATTTTAGACAACCGCAAAGAGTTGTCAATGGTTGACACACTCATGACATAAATTTTATTCCTCTATGCGTCAATCTTGGTGTAGTGATGACTGTGCTCGCGCGCACGTTTGGGAGATTGCAGGCGATGGCGGTTTTTCAAAGCCTATGGTCGTGCTGAGGTAGTTCAGTGACAGTTAAGTGACCCAGAAAACAATGATTCTGCAGTGTGGGCCCATTGCTTGCCTAGTAGGCTTTAATGATCACCTTAGATGATCACAAAGAAAATTTATGTTTTTTCTATAAAAAATTATCCTGCCGATCACTTTTGGTCTGTTTACAATGAAGCAATGACCTTATTATCTGAGGTGTGACAACATTGCCAACTCACTCATAGAGGTGATCGCTTCATTGTGATATGCAAGCCCCTTCACCACAACAAGGTAACTATCACGAAGGGGAATGTATGTGCCTTTTTTTTTTGTTTTGTTTTTGCAGCCACAGTGCAGCAGTGGAGGCCAGAAAACTTAGGCATGTACACATGCCTGAAAAATCAGGTTTACTGTTGCAGCCGGCAGAAAGTGTACTAAAACATTCGGGCCTTGAACCCTAGTTGGGGGCGGAGAAGTGACTCAAGTCATCCGGCATGCAGAGATTAAATACAGCGGCGTGGGGACAATTTTTGGCCCAAGTCATCTAATCAGGCCTTTTTTTAGTCAAATGCATCCTCCACTGTTAGTCCCTTCGGTATCCACGCCTCATTCATCTTAATAAAGGTGAGGTAATGTACACTTTTTTGACCTAGTCAACTTGTCTTGTCAGTGAAAATACCTCCTGCTGCGCTGAAGGTCCTTTCTGACAGGACACTTGAAGCAGGGCATGCCAGAAGTTCTATCGCAAATTGGGATAGCTCAGGCCACAGGTCAAGCCTGCACACTGAGTAGTCAAGGGGTTCATCGCACCTCAGAGTCTCGATATCTGCAGTTAAGGCAAGGTAGTCTGCTACCTGTCAGTCGATTCGTTCGAAGGGCTGTGGTGATGCGTAGGACTTAAAAAACTCTGCATGTCCTCCATCAACAACACGTCTGTAAAGCATCCTGTCCTGTCCTTGCCGGTGTGGTCGTGGAAGGAGGAGGATTACTTTCACCTCTTCCCCTGTTAGATTCCCGTTGTGCAGTGACATCACCCTTATACGCTGTGTAAAACATACTTTTTAACTTGTTTTGGAAGTGCTGCATCCTTTCCGACTTCCAGGAATTTGGTAACATTTCAGCCCCTTTCTGCTTATACCGGGGGTCTAGTAGCGCGGCCACCCAGTACAGGTTGTTCTCCTTCAGCCTTTTTATACGAGGGTCCCTCAACAGGCATGACAGCATGTAAGACCCCATTTGCACAAGGATGGATGCCGAGCTACTCATCTCCCGTTCCTCATCCTCATTGATGTCATTGAAGGTCTGTTCTTCCCCTCAGCCACGTACAACACCACGGGTCCCAGATAGGTGACAACAACGAGCACCCTGGGATGCCTGCTGTGGTTGGTCTTCCTCCTCCTCAAAGCCACATTCCTCCTCTGACTCCTCTTTCTCAGACTCCTCTTCCAGTGTTGCCGCAGGTCTAGCAAGCGATGATGATAAGGCTTTTTCTGGTGGTGATGGTAACATACATAGTAACATAGTATATAAGACCGAAAAAAGACATTTGTCCATCCAGTTCGGCCTGTTTCCTACAAGTTGATCCAGAGGAAGGCAAAAAACCCCTGTGAGGCAGAAGCCAATTTTCCTCACTTAAGGGGAAAAAAAAATTCCTTCCCGACTCCAATCAGGCAATCAGAATAACTCCCTGGATCAACGACCCCTCTCTAGTACCTATAGCCTGTAATATTATTACACTCCAGAAAAAAATCCAGTCCCCTCTTGAATTCCTTTATTGTACTCACCATCACCACCTCCTCAGGCAGAGAGTTCCATAGTCTCACTGCTCTTACAGTGAAGAATCCTTTTCTATGTTTGTGTACAAACCTTCTTTCCTCCAGACGCAGAGGATGTCCCCTTGTCACAGTCACAGTCCTGGGGATAAATAGATGATGGGACAGATCTCTGTACTGACCCCTGATATATTTATACATAGTTATTAGATCTCCCTCAGTCGTCTTTTTTCTAAAGTGAATAACCCTAATTTTGATAACCTTTCAGGGTACTGTAGATCCCTCATTCCAGTTATTACTTTAGTTGCCCTCCTCTGAACTCTCTCCAGCTCTGCTATGTCTGTCTTGTTCACAGGAGCCCAGAACTGTACACAGTACTCCATGTGTGGTCTAACCAGTGATTTGTAAAGTGGTAGGACTATGTTCTCATCACGGGCGTCTATGCCCCTTTGATGCAACCCATTATCTTATTGGCCTTGGCAGTAGCTGCCTGACACTGGTTTTTGCAGCTTAATTTGCTGTTTATTAAAATTCCTAGATCCTTTTCCATGTCAGTGTTACCGAGTGTTTTACCATTTAATATGTACGGGTGACTTGCATTATTCCTTCCCATGTGCATAACTTTACATTTGTCAGTGTTAAACCTCATCTGCCATTTTTCTGCCCAAGCCCCCAATCTATCCAGATCCCTCTGTAGCAGAAAACTGTCCTCTTCAGTGTTAATTACTTTACACAGTTTAGTGTCATCTGCAAAAATAGATATTTTGGTGACCACAACTCTTCCTCTTCACGCTCATCTTCGCAGGGCACGCTCCAGGAAGAAAACAAATCGGATGAGGTCACTGATGGTGCCTTTGGTGTGACTGAGTAGGTTTGTCACCTCCTCAAAAGGACGCATGAGCCTACAGGCATTGCGCATGAGCGTCTAGTAACGTGGCAAAAAAATACCCAGCTCCGCAGAGGCTGTCCTAGGACCCTGGTCATACAAATACTTGTTGACGTCTTTTTCTTGTTGGAGCAGGCGGTCAAACATTAGGAGTGTTGAATTCCAATGTGTCGGGCTGTCGCAAATCAAGCGCCTCACTGGCATGTTGTTTCAGAGCTGAATATCGGAAAAGTGTGCCATGGCCGTATAGGAATGCCTGAAATGGCCACACATCTTCCTGGCCTGCTTGAGGATGTCCTGTAAGCCTGGGTACTTACACACAAAGTGTTGTACAATCAGATTCGACACATGTGCCATGCACGGCACATGTGTCAACTTGCCCAAATTCATTGCTGCCGACAGATTGCTTCCGTTGTCACACACCACTTTGCCGATCTCCAGTTAGTGCGGGGTCAGCCACTGATCCACCTGTGTGTTCAGGGCGGAAAGGACTGCTGGTCCGGTGTGACTCTCTCCTTTCATGCAAGTCTACCCCAAGACGGCGTGACACTGTCGTATCCGGGATGTGGAATAGCCCCTGGGGAGCTGGGGGGTGCAGTTGACGATGTGAAGAAAGACGCATCAGCAGAAGAGGACTCAGCCGAGGAGGTTAGCGAAGAGGATGGAGTAGGAGGAGTAGAGGAGGTGGCAGCAGGACTTCCTGCAAGTCATGGCGGTGTCACCAACTCCGCTGCAGAGCCACGCATTCCATGCTTGGCAGCCGTCAGCATGTTTACCCAATGCGCAGTGTACGTGATAAACCTGCCCTGACCGTGCTTTGCAGACCAGGTATCAGTGGTCAGATGGACCCTTGCCCCAACACTGTGTGCCAGACATGTCATGACTTCCTTTTCCACAATAGAGTACAGGTTGGGGATAGACTTTTGCGAAAAATAATTTCGGCCGGGTACCTTTTACTGGGGTGTCCCAATAGCTACATTTTTTTTGAAGGCCTCAGACTCCACCAGCTTGTATGATAAAAGCTTGTGGGCTAAGAGTTCCGTCAAGTCAGCTGTCAGACACCGGGCAAGGGGGTGACTCTGTGACATTGGCTTCTTACGCTAAAATTTTTCTTGACGGACACCTGACTGTGGGCAGATGAGCAGGAAGCGCTGAAGGTGAGAGGCGGAGTGGCGGGTGGTTGAGAGGGGACAGGAAGGACAGCAGTGGTTGACATGGCTGAAGATGCTGGACCAGAAAGAGGATGGTGGCTTTGAGTTTGTGTGCTTCTTGCACTCATGTGTTGATCCCATAGGCGTTTGTGATGTGAGATCATGTGCCTTCACAAAGCAGTTGTACCTAGGTGGGTGTTGGACTTCCCATGACTCAGTTTCTTTTGGCACAGGTTGCAAATGGCATCTCTGACACAAAAAAGAAATGCCACACTGATGAGCTTTGCAATGACGGCATTCCAGTGTTGGCAACAGCATGCGTTGATTGGTGTGCTGTCTGGCTGACTCTGGGTGCCGATACATGCTGTCTGACTGTGCCACTAGTTCCTTGGGACGACCTCCCCCTGCGTCCAACTCGTCTCCTCCTCTCTGTTTCGCCATCTGAACTTTCCCCCTGTTCTTCTTCTCTTCGAGCGGGCACCAACGTGACATCCATGGACACATCGTCATCATCAACCGCTTCACTTGTATCTGACAACTCAGCAATGGAAGCAGCAGCGGGTACAACATCATCACACCGTACGTCCATGTGTGTACTGCTGCCTGACTGAGACATATCCCTCTTATCTACATCCTCTGGCAATAATAGTTGCGCATCACTCATTTCTTCCAACTGATGTGTAAATAAATCCTATGACAGATCAAATGAAGCGACTGTAGTGCTAGAGTTGGGGGTGGCGGCGAGCGAGTGGTAACTTGAGAGGTGCCTGAAACTGAGCTGGAGGAGGATGGTGTGTCAATGTTCCAAGCTGAAGCTGTAGAAGGTTGTGTGTCCTGTGTAAGCCAGTCAACTATGTCCTCAGAATTTTTCGAGTTCAAGGTATGTGGCCTCTGAACACTGGGCCTTAGTCTAGAGCCAAAGGAAATCCCAGCACCATGACGGCCCCTGCGGGGTGGCCTGCCTCTGCCTGTCATTTCTTTTTTTTATTAGTATGAGTGGTGGGCACTGGCAGTGGGTGGGCGTAGCTATAGGGGGTGCAGAGGTAGCAGTCGCTACCGGGTCCAGAAGCCTGAGGGGGCCCATAGAGCCTTGTGCCACATAAGAAGACATACAAAGCACTGAGGGAAGTGGGGCCCAAGCTGAACACTTGCACCAGGGCCCATGAGCCGTTTGCTACGCCTCTGGGCCTGACACCCATTGGCAGGCAACTAACCTTAGATTTAAGGGTAAAAATGAAATGCCTTATTTATCAGCAAGCTACTGTGCCACCCAGTATGAGTGGTGGGCACTGGCAGTGGGCACACTACAGTCTGTGGAAGTGGGCCTGACACACACTGGCAGGCAACGAAACTTAGATAAAAGGGTAAACATTAAATGCCTTATTTATCGGCAAGCTACTGTGCCACCAGGTATGAGTTTTGTGCACTGCCAGTGGGCACAGTACAGTCTGTGGAAGTGGGCCGGACACACACTGGCAGCAGGCAGGCAACTGAAATTAGATTAAAGTGTAAATATGAATTGCCTTTTTCTTATGCAAAGTCTTGTGCCACACGTTATGAGTGGTGGGCACTGGCAGTGGGCACACTGCAGTCTGTGGGCCTGCAGCCTCTCACACATGGGCAGGCAGGCAACTGCAATATATATATGGAGAAAAAAAATAAAAGCAGCCCTAAAAAGGGCTTTTTAGTGTGCTGTGACGCTGTCCTTACAGCAGATGAGTCTGTGGACACAGAACACTGGCCTAACTAATGCTTTCCCTATGAATTCATCAGCACAGCAGCAGCAGCTTCACTCTCCATGCGCTCACTAACACACTGCAGCTTCAGACTGAATCTAAAATGGCTGTCGTTTTTATAGGAGGTGGGAGGGTGTGGGAGGGAGGGTGCTGATTGGCTGGAATGTGTCTGCTGACTGTGAGGTACAGGGTAAAAGTTTGATCAATGATGATGTATAGGGGGCAGACCGAACATCGCATATGTTTGCCTGCCGCAGCAAACGCGAACAAGCTATGTTCACCGGGAACTGTTCGCCAGCGAATAGTTCGGAACATCACTTTGGATGATATAGTCGTGTTCAGCCCGGACTGGGAGAGTCACTTGTCAAAACTTCAGGCAGTGATAGATTCGCTCAGGAAGGCGGGGACCGCCAACCTCAAAAAATGCTCGTTGGGGCTAGAGGAAGCTCGCTATTTGGGGTACGTGATCGGTCGCGAGGTCATTAGGCCCCAAGTGAATAAAGTCGAAGCGTTCTGGAATTGGCCTAGGCCTCTCTATCTCTAAGCAAGTACGGTCATTTTTGGGCCTATTTGGTATTATATGAAGTTCATTCCCCATTTCTCCACCTTAGCAGCCCCGTTAACCAGATTCTTGAAGGTAGAAAGTCAGTGATGGTTCGCTGTGGGGAGCAGGAGGAGGAGGCATTCTCCCATTTGAAGTCGTCCCTTAGCGGGAATTTGTAGGTCAAACAGATGCCTCGGGAGTAGGACTAGGGGCTGTGCTTTCCCAGGAGCTCAACGGCGAAGAGCACCCCATTGTTTTCCTAAGCCGCAAGCTTACCCCAGCAAAAACCCGGTATAGCATCGTGAAGAGAGAGTATCTCGCCCTCAAGTTGGCACTCGAGTCTCTCAGATATTACCTCTTAGGGAGAAAGTTCTGTCTGATGACTGACTACTCCCCTCTCCAGTGTATTAGTCGGGCTAAGGAGGGGAGCGCTCGGGTCACCAGGTGGTTTTTGTCCCTCCAGAACTTTAAGTTCATTGTTGAGCACAGGGCCAGCCGCCTACCGGGGAATGCAGATGCCCTGTCCCGGGTACACTGCTGTGCATGTGTTCACGCCCTCAGGCTTGAACAGTATGTTCAAGTCACCAGGGGTGAACAAAGTGGGGGGGGGAATGTATGAGAGTCCCCGGGATAATAATGGATGGACGATACGTGCCACCAGAGGTTCTGGCCTTGTTGGAGTAACAACCGGATCACTGCGGTTACAGCGGCGAATGCTGCTGGTGCAGCGTGTCTGGGCCGGTTCTTACTGGGAACAGGTAAAGAGCAGGGTGGGTGCCTGTTCCCCACAGCCAGCCCAGGTTTTTGGTGGAGCTGAGCCTTTGAAGAACCCAGCCTGCTGAGGGTGGGGTGGGGTGTGTCTTGCTTTGCTGGAGTTTCTGAGACACAGAGTTGGTGCTGCTCAAGGAGAGAGACTGGGCGCAGCACAAACTGAAGGATAGCCCTGGGATCTGTGGTGCTACTAGCTGAAGGGGCTCTGGCCTGAGGGAGACAAAGGCAGGTAGCCTAGAAGCCTGCAGAAACGGTGTGGCCTGTCCAGAAATAAGGTGACTTAAACCTGCGGTTTATTTGCTAGAGAAGGACTTTTGTTCTATGCAGTGAATATGTGAATATGCACCTGTGTGGTCTGCACACTGCCTGTTATGCCTTTGGTGTGAATAAAGTCACGGTGTACCACAAAGACTGTGATTGCCTCAATACTGCTGCCGCAACCGTAGCCTGCCACAAGCACATCCCCACACTCTACACCACCAAGTTCATCAGAATTCTTCCCTAATCTCTACCTCAGCAGCATCCTATCCCTACATTGAGAAGAGCAGAGTGACGTGCGGCGCTATGTGACTCCAGCCTATATAGAAGCCGGGTCACATGTTGCTCTTGGCCAATCACAGCCATGCGATTAGTAAGCATGGCTGTGATGGCTTCTAAGGGCAGACTAGTGAAACACTTGTTGATTGGCTGCCCTGCAGCCTTTCAAAAAGCGCCATGAAATCGCTGAACACCGAACTCGAACCCTAACTTTAATAATTGAACAGAATGTCATTGCGGATAAATTTTCAGCTGACAGCAGAGTATGTATTTCCTTGTGCAACCCAGGAGGGGAGATAAGGGGAACACACAGCAGTTCCAACAGAGGCAGGACAACACTATCCAAGGCCTGAAACAGTTTTATGCCATCCCGCCAGCACTCCCCCCCCCCCCCCCGATGTGCAGCCTAGTGTCACAAGGCGGGAACATTTTTGGAAGATGGTGAAGTAGTACATAGCAGACCGTGATCCCTCTGTGCCTTACAACTATTAGGTGTCCAAGCTGGTCAACTCTACAACTCAGAGGTGCTGGCCTGCCCGGCTGCCAGTGTTTTGTCAGAGCGGGTATTTAGTATTGCTGGGGACATACTAACTGATAAGCGCATCCGTCTGTCAACTGAAAATGCTGACAGGTCGACTCTTATAAAAATGAACAAGTCCTGGATTGCCCTTGACTTCTCTACTCCTCCTCCTCCATCATATCAATCTGCTTTTTAGGCTGCGCTCCCTCTTAATCTTTTAGAGGGTCAGCTCACCTGCAGGCCCTAACATATAATTCTTTACAGGGTCAGCTCACCTTGTGATTGGACCATGTGATGTGACGTCATCACAGGTCTTTTAGCTGGTAGCTAAAGCTTGAAGAGAGAAGACAGATCACCAACTACGCGATCAAGTGGCTAAGGTAAGTTTTTTATTTTTAACCCCTTCATCCTCATTTTACAAAACATTCTTTATTAAGAATGCTATTATTTTCCCTTATAACCATGTTATAAGGGAAAATAATAAAGATTGGGTCCCCGTCTCCTAACAACCATGCGGGAAAATCGCACCTCATCCGCACTTGCTAGCGGATGCTTGCGATTTTCCCACAGCCCCATTCACTTCTATGGGGCCTGCGTTGCGTGAAAAACGCAGATTATAGAGCATGCTGCAATTTTCACGCAACACAAAAGTGATGCGTGAAAATCAACGCTGATGTGCACAGCCCCATAGAAATGATTGGGTCCGGATTCAGTGCGGGTGCAATGCGTCCACCTCACGCATTGCACCCGCGCGGAAAACTCGCCCGTGTGAAAGGGGCCTTACAGTAAAGAAGCTTTGTCACCTTTGTACACTGAAATTTTTCTTCTTCAGACCGAGGCAGTGTCTCTTGTCTTTTGACAGGATTTTACATAGAACAGCTTTTCATCATATATTACTAAAGGACAGTTATGGATTTATATAGGCTAATCATTGTCTGTCTTCAACACCTCTACTCAAGACTAATTATTTTAATCTTTCTTCATAACTAAGACCATCCCTGCCAATTATCAGTTTAGTTGGTCTACTTTGTAAAGTGTTAATATTACACTGATGTCCCATGAGTCCATACCTTTTTTAATAGCAGCTGTTTGACATTGCATGCTGCTATTTAGTCTATGATCTACACGTACACCCAAATCCTTCTCTACAAGTGACTCCCAGTGTTACAGGATGTAGGATGCATGCAAATTATTTGTACCCAGATGTTTACCTTTACATTTATCCACATGGAAAATCATTTGCCAAGTTGATGCCCAATCACTCCCTGCCTTCTATCACTTTGGACCCAACTACAAAATGGGGCCACTTTTAGTATTTTTTCCAGGGCCACTTTAAGTTCCCAGTCCGCCCCTGCTTAGTGTTATCTGCAAAAATAGAAACAATGCTATTAATCCCATTCTGTACATCATTAAATGGGTTCTCCGGGAATTAGGAAAATTAAAATGCTTAAATATTACTTTATTATAAATATATTCTCAAATACCTTTCATTATTTATAATGGCTCATTTTGTCTGGGGAGCAATCATCAGGGGAAACAAAATGGCCATTGTTTCATTAGTTCACACAAAACCTGTCCTGATCATACATGAGGACAAGTTACTTTACAACAGTGATCAAAAGAGCTGACTCATCTTCCTCTCTGTTCTATTTAAACAAAGCAATAGCTGATCTTAGGGAGACCAGCTACAAAAATACCGTGGAGCCTCACTTAAGAGTCTCAAACACAGCAATCCAAAGTGCAAAGCTCCCTGGGAAACATAAAATGCAAAAAAATTGTGGAGCCCCAGTTATGGGTCTACAACACAGTGAAAGCCAGATATCCCTCAAAGGAAGGAAAAACAAGCAAAGGGGTGTCTCCATTACAGAGATCACCAAAACCACCATATTAAGTGGCCCCTATGTCAAGATCCCGCTCTTTTACAAGCTTTAAGGATATGACCGGGAAGACCTAAGCAAGTTATCCATCCACAGACAGCTGTTTCGGGGTGTTGCCCCTCATCAGTGTGGAGTAGGATTCTGGCTAACCAGGAGCAATGCTTTGGTGACTACTCAAACAAAGCAATAGCTGATCTTAGGGAGACCAGCTACAAAAATACCGTGGAGCCTCACTTAAGAGTCTCAAACACAGCAACTGGGGCTCCACAATTTTTTGCATCTCTGTTCTATTTGTCAGGGATTATGATCCTGAATACAGATGATTATAACTTTAGCTGCATCTCTTGGAATTTAGTTCATGAGGAGACATGAAGTACAGAGAGGATGGACAGGACAGTCTGTGGTAATGTGTTGCTGTGGTAATGGAGACTGTAAAAAAGTGCTGCTGCTCATTAGCCACACCTCGCTCTCCTCATCATCTCCATTCCCACAGAGATACACCTATTTTCAGCATCATGATTCTTGACAAGCATGGCAGAGAGGAGGATGAGGCAGCACTATGGCTTATTGTGGTGAAGTAACTTGTCCTCCTGTGTGATTAGGACAGGTTTTGTGTGTACTGATAAACGGCCATTATATTTCTCCTAATGATTCCTCCCTAGGCAAAACAAGCTATTCTAAGTAATGAAAGGTATTTGGGAATATATTTATTATAAAATAATGTTTAAGTATTTTCCTTTTTTTAATTCCTGGAGAACCCCTTTATATAGGTGTGGAAATTGGGACCAAACAGGGCCAAATGGAACCAGAGACAGCGGCACAGGAGTCCAGTGCAAACAAGGCTTTGTAATTTTTTATTTAAAAGCACAAACTAAACATATAGCTTTCACACTTAGGCCAACCTCTGCTCATTTTACGCGCCTGAAAGGCACAAGAAAAAAAAACAAAAAAGACTAATAAAACAACAATTAATTTTTTTTTTTTTTTTTTTTAAGGGGTCAGAACCGTCTGTCTATGTATTGCTTGTAATCTCCCTCCATTCGTCTGTTTGTTCAGCTGTTGCCTTGCCCATACTGGCCCCATGTTTTTCCTTGTTTTCTACCGAACAGCCGGCCACCCAGCAAGGAAATGTGCTGCTTGTTAACCTCTTGGCCTTATTAGAATGTTGAAGTTACCCGCAGACACTTTCCCAAATTAGAACGTGAACTGGGTGGTCTTCATTCGCATGCCGACCACAAGGCTGTGGCCATCTTGGACACACAAATGCCGACGATTCTATGGAACGCAAAACGGATACTATGTCTCCTGAACATCACTGAAAGCCACCGGTCTCCCTTCTTGGTTCGTTCCTGCATACGAACGCCGGACTGTCCGGTACTTACCACACAAAAGACATTACCGTCAGATAGCTGTGACATGGAGCCATGCATACCGAAAGACTTTGGTTCCCTGGCCATTGGATCTGAGCGCTATTCGGTCATAATGTGCGCTCAGATCCAAGCTATCTGGAGATATTATGTGTCACTATTTTGTTCAGTACTTTGTGTTTTATATATTTTTATGCTCTTTTTCACCCACTATAAAAATGGAGTTTTATCTCCATCCTGGGAGATAGTTGGATTACTTCCCAATTTTCTCCGGGATAGAGGGAAGGGCTTGTGTAACTAAAGGGGAAGGGTTATGCCTGTGCCCCTGTGATTGGCTACTGTATCTCCTGTGTCCCAGTCTTCCTTCTGGTCCCCTAGACGAGTGTCCACCAGGTGGTAGACCTGCATAAATACCGGGCAGGTAGCTCTCAATAAACAGATTCCTTTTTAACCATCAATACGGAGCCTCGTCTCGTACTTGGGGGGAATTGCTACTTTGGAATGTTCTTTTGCCTGTTCCAGGAAAGGAGGATTTTGTATGGTTCCAGTTCGGTGGATTCGAGTGTTCGTGGGTTGCTGCTCTATTGGCCAGGTGAATCGACCGAACGTTATTAACCCTCACTATACCGGGTTATACCGTAACAACTGGTGGCAAGCGGCAGGATGGTCCTCACAGCCTAGAAGGTCAGCAACACAATCCAGACCGATGGAAATAACGTATGAGAAACTAAAGTGTGCTACCCTCAAGGAGCTACCCTCAAGCCATTAACCTGAAAAAGGGAGAGATTATTACAGTGCTAGTTTAGATGGACGGAGCATAAGGAACTGGGAGCGTTAACGTGCCCAGCATCATGGAACGGACACCCGAGGAAGCAAGCTTTGACCGGGCAGTCCAAATCAGGCTGGCACACTATGGTCCCAAACAGTGATGAGTGGCAGGTGCCATATTCGATTTTGACGAAATTCGCGAATATTCGAAAGAATATTCGTCTCATATTCGTCGAAATCGAATATTCGTCATTATTCTAGTTATCGCGATTAATATGCAATTTAAATAATCGCATATTGCGATTTTAACTTAAGGCTTTTATATCTAGAATTATAGCGAAGATGATGGATGTGACTAATGTATTCGTCATATTCCTCAAAACGAAGATAACGAAGTATTCTACATCTTCGTTTTAGCTACCTATTTGTCAACTTCGCTAATTCTAGCAATCAAATAGGAAGGTTGACTATAGAGACATCTGTGTTTATTTCGCTATGTGATTATATATATATTTTTTTTAATAAATAGAATAATTATAATAATTATATCAAGTAATATAATTATTCTATAAAAAAAAAAAATAATAATCGCATAGCGAATTTAACACAGCTGTCTCTATAGTCAACCTTCCTATTTGATTGCTAGAATTAGCGAAGTTGACGAATAGGTTGCTAAAGCGAAGATGTAGAATACTCGTTATCTTCGTTTTGAGGAAGATGACGAATACATTCGTCATATTAAGCTATTCAGCTAATTCTACCAAGCCAACCATAAACTTCCTTGCTCATGGAGCGTCCCCATCACCATGGGAACGTCTCCATATACTAAAATGTACTGTCGGATTTGAGGAATTACGTTGAAATCGCAATGCGATTAATTCAAGTTATATTAATCGCATTGCGATTTCAACTTAGAGCTGTGTTTATAATGGGTCAGCTTGCTAGAATGAACGAAGTTAACGAATATGGAATATAGCAGCAGTGCTAAGTTGAATTCGCAATGCGATTAATTTAACTTGAAGTAATCGCATTGCGATTTCAACTTAGCACTGCTAGTGCTATATTCCATATTCGTTAATTCTAGCCTATGTAAGATAGCAGTGCTAAGTTGTAATTGCAATGCGATTAATATAACTTGAATTAATCGCATAGCGATTTTAACGTAATTCCTCAAATCCGACAGTACATTTTAGTATATGGGGATGCTCCATGGGACCATGAGCACGGAAGTCGGCAGAAGCGGCAACGGGCACTGACTAGAGCAGCCAGGAAGCCAGGAATCCTCAGGACAGGTAAGAACTACTTTTGGGAAGTGGGAAGAAAAAAATATAACTAAAAAAAACGAATATTCGAAATAGCGAATTTATAGCGCTATATTCGAAATATTTGCGAATTAGCGAAGTGCTGATATTCGCTAAAAAAATTCGCTATTCGCTCAACACTAGTCCCAACCCACCCCAGAGATCGTCAACCAGGTCATGGCAGCCGGAGATGCTAACCGGGCACTTCAGCAAAGGGGTTCTGCAGCAGCGGAGGTACCCAACTATAACAGAAGGAAGAAGGTAAACTTTGCTGCATTTAGTGGGGGAGATCGATGGGTACCTAGCTGACTTTGAAAGACAATGTGCCCTACACCAGGTGCCTACAGACGAGTGGGTCACCATTCTCTCTGGGTATCCGGTCAGGCAAGCAAAGCTTTCTGAGCCATCCCTGATGAGGAGATTACAAGTTACCTGTCTGTTAAAGAAGCCCTCTTATCCAGGTATGCTGTGACCTCAGAGGCATACCGGCGAAGGTTCCAGGACACTAAGAAGCTGAGTGGGGACTCATACACCGAGTGGGCATGCCGTATCCATCACACAGCTGCCCACTGGGTCGCTGGAGGCCAAGCGGTGACTGGGGAGGAGGTGCTACAGCTGTTCATGAACAATTCTACAAAAGGCTGACTGCCGGGGTAAGATAATGGGTCAGGGATAGAAAGCTGCTCACCCTACCAAAGGCACCTCACTTAGCTTAGGACATGTTCATGTGGGGGTTATGAAGGACTTACCTGCTGATGTATTACTGGGAAATTAACCCGCTGCTTATTTCACCTTACCACCCACAGACTAACGGTCTCTGCGAGCGCTTTAATGACACCCTCAAACAAATGCTGAAGACCTTTACAGACGCTTGCAGAGACTGGGAGAGATTTCTGCCTCACCTGTTATTTGCCTGCAGAGAGGTACCCCAGGAATCTACTGGGTTCTCTCTCTTCGAGTTGCTCTATGGGAGAAGGGTCCGCAGACCCCTAGATCTCATTAAAGGACACTGGGAGAGAAAGACAGAGAAGGAGGGGACCCCCATAGTGCCATATGCTCTAGGACTCAGGGACCACATGGAGCAACTGTCTCTGATGGTTAGAGAGAATCTCCAGGTGGCCCAGCGGAAACAGGGGTGGTGGTATGAGCGGGGTGCCCGGCAGTCCATCTTCCAAGTGGGGCAGAAAGTTTTAGTGCTCAAGCCTGTGAAGACAGACAAGATGCAAGCATCTTCGCAGGGCCTGTACCAGGTAGACGCCCAGGTATGTGACATTACCTATGTCGTTGCCAGCTGTGCCTATGAAAGGATCCAGCGATCCTTTCATGTGAACATGCTGAAAGAGTACCAGGAGAGGCAGGAGTATGTCGCTGCAGTGTGTGCCCCAGCTACAGACGACTTAGAGGGGTTACCTCTACCCGACTTACTGGAAAGGGATCCCTAGACTGACTAGACGAGAGTTGTACAGCTAGGGGACAGGTTAAGCCCTGTAGAAAAGGAACAGGCATAGAGGCTGCTGTGGGAGAAACAGGTGACTTACTCCCAAGAGCTGTGCTATACGACCCTGGCTGTACATAGAGTAGAGACCCCCAGACAGACTCCCCTCCGACAGACTCCCCTCCAACAGCCCCCTTTCCGTATCCCTGAAGAAGTCTGAGAAGGAATGCAGAACGAGATACAGGAGATGACCCAGCTTGGGGTCATCGAGCCCTCCAACAGTCCTTGGGTTTCGCCTGAAGTCCTGGTGCCAAAGAAAGATGGGACCACTTGGTTCTGTGTGGACTACAGGAGGTTAAATGAGAAGACCACCACTGACGCCTACCTGATGCCCCGGGTAGATGAATTACTAGATCATATCGTCAGGGGATGTTATCTGACTACAATAAACCTGTGTAATGGCTATTGGCAGATTCCTCTGGCCGAGGATGCTATTCCCAAGTCTGCCTTCGTCACCCCGTTTGGCTTGTACCAGTTCAAAGTCTACATCAATTTGGGATGTAGAATGCCCTGGCTACCTTCCAACGTATGGTGGATAGACTCCTTGAGGGCTTCCAGGTATTTGCTTGTGCATACCTGGACGACATTGTGATCTACAGTGGGTCTTGGGAAGAACACTTGGTCCATGTAGGGGTAGTTCTAGATAAGATTCGGACTGCTGGCCTGACCTTGAAGCCAGATAAGTGCCATCTGGGTATGGCTGAAGTGCAGTACCTGGGTCACCAAGTGGGGTGTGGAAACCAGAGACCGGAGGCAGCCAAGGTAGAGGCAGTGGCTAACTGGCTCACACATATCATTAAGACCCAGGTGCTAGCCTACTTGGGGATGGCAGGGTACTATAGACGTTTTGTCCCTGACTACAGTGCCATAGCTAAGCCCCTGCCTGACCTGACTAAAAAGAACTTACCTAAGCAAGTCCTGTGGTCTCCAGCTTATGAAGCCGCGTTTCAGACACTGAAGCAGGCTCTTGTGAATGCTCCGGTCTTGGCTGCCAAAGTCCCTAACAAACGTTTCCTCGTCCATACAGACACTTCCATGTTTGGACTGGGGGCTGTACTGAACCAAGTCGGGGAGGATGGAGGAAAGCACGCTGTCAGATATCTCAGAAGAATGTTACTACCTTGAGAAGTGAGTTATGCGGCAGTAGAGAAAGAATGTTTGGCCCTGTTCTGGGCACTGAAAAAGTTAACCCGCTACCTGTACGGGCAGGAATTTTCTCTTATCACAGACCACAACCCACTGGTCTGGCTTAACCGGGTCTCCGGGAACAATGGCAGGTTGCTACAGTGGAGTCTGGCCCTGCAACCTTACAATTTTACAATCAATTTTACAATAGACTAAATATATAGTGAATGCCATAAAAACAAAACCCATAAAACTGTGTCAGAATTGCATAGAAAGTGCAACTTGTCCTGCAACACTGCAACATTTACAGTAGAAATATATATATCTCTTTTGGAATCAGGGCTACAATTTATGCATATTATGAATTTTTATCTCTGAATTATGACCTTTTTATCCTTCATTTTTGTTTTTAAATAGGATTACAGTTTAAAATGTGCATATAAAGAGGATATGTCACCTCTTCTGACATGTTTTAGTTGATACTTGCATTTCCCTTATAATTGCAACTCTGGAGAATATATTCTTTTGACTTGTGTTAACCCAATATTATTCCTACTAGATATTTGTGAATGAATTTCTAGTGTTCTGAATTGGGTATTATCAGTTGGGGATGTGTCCCTGCACAGTCTGACACTGGCAGAACTGATTGGATAATGTTAGAGTAGGGGCTCGCCCCCAACTGGTAACACCTAGTTGTACCTTTATTATTCCAGAAGGAATAATAGAGGAATGCTATAACAGAGTTTTAAAAAGAGATACTTCAGAATTCTTATTACATGGGAGATACAAGTAATTAATAAAATAGTTATGAGTCAGTTAAAATCTCTGCTTAGTTGCCCATATGGACAGTTTTATCAGTAGTTTAAAAAAATATACTTAAATTTTGTGTCAATAGCATTTATTTTCCAAAATTGGAGCATGGTTTGTGCCGGCCCATCAGCCCTGGGAGACTTATTATTATTTATGCCAGTGTAGAGCTGGTGTAGATTTCTTTCTAGATTCACAGACTGGAGAAAAATGTGCTTAATGTGGTGCAGAAAATATTAAGATCAGCATTGAAAACACTGACCTTGCTAAATGTCTTCATATACAGTATATCATTCTGCTCAGTGTCTCCTGCTTTGCATTATGCTGCCTGCAGATTACACTGTATTTCATGGTGACCAATTCCCTTTATTTGCTTTCCTGATGTTTTACCCCCCAAAAAAAAAAAAAAAAAAAGAAAAAGACAAGAAAAAGCTTGAAAATATTTATACCAATTTTATATAGCAGTTCATAGAAAAAAGAGCCAGCTGGAGACTTAAAGGGTACTGTAGCAATTTTGTAAGCCTAAAAAGTCATCCAAAATAGTATAATTATCTACAAATGAAAAATGTGCTGCATTGAAAAATTATGATTCCATTACAGAGCCAAATCTGACATCATAAAACATAAATAGTTATTCCCATAGCACTTTTCAAATGGCCCATGTAGGAAGATTTATGTCAATGTTAATACATAAGTGGCACATATCTTCATTGGCAAAGAATTTCCTTCATTAGGTAGGATTTGAGGAATAATATAACTCCATCTGAACTAAACTGAGTAACAAAGTATCCTTTCTATCCATTGATTTTGGATTTGTTTTAGTAGTTAAATAAGGCACACAATGGGGAGCAATATCCATTTGCATTAAAATCATATTTTAACAACCCCAGAAGTTCTCAGCATGACAAATGGAAGGGATTCAGTCTGTTAACAATGTAGGCTATTATTACTTGTATTTAAAAGACGAGGTCATGGCACCTTGCAGGGCACGACATTTGTTCATACTCACCTTCTGCTTTTACCTTTTCCTCCAATTTTTTAATACAACTCAAATTAAAACAAACTGAGTTCAAGCCTCATTTTCAACGTGTAGGATTATGTCAAATGCAGGTTAAAAAAAAGTGATCCCAGAATGAATTTATTTTAAATATTTCTCTGCTAAGGCAAGGAAGGGTTTCAAGAAGATGGGAATAGGACTCTTGTGATGTGACCTGATGCAGCTGAGTGATTTCCAAAGTCAGAAGTCAGTCTCTGACTGTAAAATAGACATCTGATCAAATTGTCATGCTTTATGTTTAATGGAGTGTTAAAAGGACTTTGACACAAACCATTACCCACTATTTACTTATTCAGAGCAGAAACCTACTGGAAAATTGAAGGCAATGATCAGTACTTTGAATGCAGTGCTTTGGAGAGATTGAACCAATTAAATTACATTTTCTACAATGTGTCTTTTTAAGCTTGAGATTTTGTATTTCATACTATGACTTGAATTATGTCCCTTTTATGTAGCACTCAATGAGTTCTGTCTTTCAGCTCCAGCATTTTAGGTTTGTTTTCAGGTCATAAAGTAGTTTAGTATAATATATTTAATATGGTTGCCAGTGATTATCACTTTTTTCATATGTGAAGCATGAAAGTAAAATATATTATTTGGTCTGACTTTCCATAGCAGGTCTGTCAGATTAGAAAGTAGCAAATGCTTTCTTCCTTCAATCACTATAGTAAAAGACACGTATCAAATCACAATATTTGTGCAGGGAAAATGGTGTTATAGGACATCATTGTATGCTATTCTGTTCTTTAATAGTACAGTATGCTAAACTCATGTATGCTATACTGTTCTTTAATAGTATTGAGCGGGAGATGCCATATTCGATTTCACGATATTTCGCTAATCGCGAATATTTGCTTTAATATTCGTCTTATATTCGTCAATCAAATATTCATCATTATTCTATTTATTGCAAATAATATGCGATTTAATTATTCGCGTATTGCGATTTTAACTTTGAAGGAGGTTTCCTATCTAAAAATAACGAAGATAACGAATATAGCGCTATATTCAAATTTTTTATCTTTGTTAATTATACCAATTCAAGTAAACTGGCCTATGCACAGCTCCAAGTTGGATTCTCAATGCGATAATAATACATTGCTTATTTTTTTCCATTAAATCGAATAATTATTATAATTATTTTATTTATTTAAAAAAATAGGCAAACTAAAATTATCGCATTGCGAATCCAACTTAGAGCTGTCTATAGCCAACTTTCCTATTGGATTGCTAGAATTAACGAATATAGAGAATATAGCGCTATATTCTCTATCTTCGTTAATAACAATGAAAGAGAATATTTTAATATCTTCGTTATTGATGAATAGGAAGATAACGAATATAGCGCTATATTCTCTATCTTCGTTAATTCGAGCAAGCAAACCATAGTAAACAAGGTCAATGTTGGATGCGCAATGTAAGTAATTCGTTATATTATTCGCATTGCAAATTAAACTTAGAGCTAGGTTCCTAATGGTCAGCTTGCTAGAATTAACGAAGATAACGAATATCGAATATAGCACTATATTCTCAATCTTTGTTAATTCTACACAGCTGCAAGTTGAATTCTCAATTCGAGTAATACAAGTTATATTATTCGCATTGTGATTCTCACATCCAACAGTACATGATGATGGGGAAGCTCCATGAACACAGAAGTCGGCAGAAGCGGCAACAGGCACTGACTGGAGCGGCCAGGAAACCAGGAATCCTCCAGACAGGTAAGAACTGCTTTTTTGGAAGTGGGACAGGAACAAGGATAACAACTTAGAAAAAAAAAAGAAAAAACGAATATTCGAAATAGCGAATATATTGTGCTATATTCAAAATATTTGCGAATTAGTGAAGTGCCGGTATTCGCTAAAAAATTCACTATTCGAATATTCACACTCAACTCTATTCTTTAATGCCACAGATATAAATTAAATTGTCTTTTATGTCGACAAAAAAAGTGTATTAGTCTACAAGGACATATGTTTTTTTGTGGTGGACCATTTTTAGTTGGGCTCACGTTAGGAGAACGAAGTCGGCAGGGTACAAATTATTTGACATGCTTTAGCAAACATATGGAAACACTTCAAGGTCATTTGCATAAAAATTAAGTAACATATAATTTACCACATAATATAATTCTGTAATTGTCCTGTATATAATGATACTAAATGTCTTACTTGTACATCCATGCAGCTATTGCTGCCCAAAATAAAAGCAGGGTTTAAGACTGGTCCCTTAGCTGGCAACTATGTGGCATTTATATGTGACTAGGGTTGAGCGAACCCAAACTGTTCATTTTGGGTGAAAAAATCTATATATTTTTTTGCCATAAAGTACCTTTGCGGCCTGCACTGTATTTGCGATAGAGAAAGAAAACCAGTAAATCCATCTGTTTCATTGTTTGTGAAAAAATTATCTTTTTTTTGCCAGAAAGTACCTTTGCGGCATGTAATGCATTTCTGATAGTGAAATATAATCATTAAATCCCTTTATGACATTGTGGTTGAAAAAATTACCTTTTTTTGGCCATAAAGAACTTTTGCGGCCTGCACTGCATTTGTGATAGATAAAGAAATTCAGTAAATCGATCTGTTTCATTGTGGGTGAAAACATTATCTGTTTTTTGGCCAGAAAGTACCTTTGCGGCCTGTGCTGCATTTCTGATAGGGAAATATAATCAGTAAATACAACTGTGACATTGTGGGTGAAAAGTTCACCTTTTTTTTGCTAAAAAGTAACTTTGCGGTCTGCACTGCATTTGTGATAGTAAAAGAAAATCAGTAAATCCATCTGTTTCATTGTGGGTGAAAAAAAATCATGTTTTTTTTGCCAGAAAGTACCTTTGCGGCCTGTGTTGCATTTGTGATAGTGAAATATAATTAGTAAATACAACTGGGACATTGTGTTCTAAAAAAATCATCTTTTTTTACTAGAAAGTACCTTTGAGGCCTGCACTGCATTTCTGATAGTAAAATATAATCAGTAAATACAACAGGGACATTTTTCAAAAACATTTTTGGCCATAAAGTAAAATTGCTGCCTGCACTGTATTTGTGATAGAGAAAGAAAATCAGTAAATCCATTTGTTTCATTGTGGGTGAAAAAAACATATATTTTTTTTTTTTGCCAGAAAGTACCTTTGCAGCATGTGCTGCATTTCTGATAGTGAATTATAATCAGTAAATACAACTGTGACATTGTGGGTGAAAACATCCCTTATTTTTGGCTAGAATGTACTTGTGTGGCCTGCACTGCATTTGTGATAGTAAAAGAATATCAGTAAATCCATCTGTTTCATTGTGGGTGAAAAATCCACCTTTTTTTTCGCTAGAAAGTACCTTTGCGGCCTGCACTGCATTTATTATTGTCAAGAAAATCAGTAAATCCAGCTCTTCGATTGTGGGTGGGCATTTCCACGGATATCAGGCCAGTCATTCACAATTGGCTTGGAGGGTGTGTTCCTGTTTCACTGCATACCTGGCAGGGAAATATATTCTATAAATTCGGTGTTTAGATTGCTGGGTGATCTGTACCCCTTTTTTCTTTCAAAGTACCCCTGCACTGCATACCTTACTGGGAAATACATTTTGTAAATCGTGGTTGAACGCAAACAATGAGGAAAGCGTCAAATAAGGGATGTTGCCCTGGTCGTGGTGCTGCTGGTGGTGATGGAGCTCCTTTTGCAGGGAGAGGACGTGGTTGATCTGTGCCAGCTACACGCACAAATGAAACACATTCCTCAAGTGCGCGTAGGCGACAGAATGTTCAGCGTTATTTTGTAGGCCCGAATGTCGCTCTACGAATGGTGAGTCCAAAACACGTACAGGTGATAGTAGATTGAGTGGCTGACAGTGCCTCCAGTTCCTTCACATTGTCTACCACCCAGTCCACTGCTGAAAGCTAAGAGTTGGCACCTGCAGGCCATGGCCATCTGTCTTTCACCTCACCACCTTGCAAATCAGCCAAGCAGTCTGATCCCCAAGTCAAGCAGCAGTCTCTTATGCTTTTTGATAACTATGCTGGCAGGGTTTCCCTGGGCCATCCACATAGTGCTGAATGCCAGCATTTCAAAATTCCTGGCCATTGAAATGCTGTCATTCCCTCTGATGAACACGGACACTTTTAAAAACCTTTTGGATGTGGCTGTCCCACAGTATGTGGTTCCCAGCAGCCACTACTTTTCCAGACGAGCCATCCCTTCTCTGCACAACCAAGTGGCAGACAAACTCAGATGTGCATTGCACAACGCCATCTGTAGCAAGGTCCACATAACAACCGATACTTGGACCAGTAAGCACGGGCAGGGACATTATATCTCCCTAACAGCACACTGGGTGAATGCAGTGGGGGCTGTGCCTGTGGCGGATAGCAGTTTGGCACATGTCCTTCCGCCACCGAGGATTGCAGGGCATTTCTCTTTGCCTCATGTTGCCTCCTCCTCCTACTCCACTTCCTCCTCTACAACCTCTTCATCCGCTCAGTGTAACACCTTATCTACAAATTTAAGCACAGCCAGGGGGAAATGACAGCAGGCTGTTTTGAAACTCATCTGTTTGGTGGAAAAACCCCACACTGCCAGGAGCTCCTCAAAAACGACCCGATATGTCAGAGCTGCTGGGGGAAGAGCGGTCTGTATGTGCGTGTTTTCAGAGTTCTCCCACTGCTGGTGCTCACCTGTCTGCACTGCAGCGTAACTTCGGCCTTCCCGTTTGCCGCTTCATATGCGATGTGCCCACAAGGTGGAACTCCACCTTGCACATGCCGGGGAGACTGTGTGAGAAGCAGCAGGCAATGGTGGAGTTTCAGCTTCAGCACGCATGTGTGAGGCAGTCTGCGGAACAGCACCACTTCATCACCAATGAGTGGGCCTTCATGCGAGACCTGTGTGCCATGTTCCGCTGTTTCGAGTACTGCACCAACATGGCCAATGCCAATGACGCCGTGATCAGCGTTACTATGCCACTTTTTTATCTCTTGAAAGAAACACTTTGGGCGATGATGGAAGAGGATGTGGCACAGGAGGAAGAGGAGGATGAAGAGGGATGATTTCCACGGTTATCAGTCCAGTTATTCACAAGTGGCTCAGAGGGTGGGTTCCTGCACCAACATAGGCAAGGTACACAATTGTCCAGCCAGGGCACAGTTCTGGAGGATGAGGAGGAACAGTGTTCACAGCAGGGTGGCACCCAAAGCAGCTCACTGCAGCATGGCTGGGAGGATACGGAGGATTCAGACGATACACCTCCCACAGAGGACAGCTTGTCGTTGCCTCTGGGCAGCCTAGTAGAGATGAGCGAACACCTGGATGTTCGGGTTCGAGAGGTTCGGCCGAACTTCCGGAAAATGTCCGGGTTCGTGATCCGAACTCAACCCGAACTTCATCCCGAACCCGAACCCCATAGAAGTCAATGGGGACCCGAACTTTTGGGCACTAAAAAGCCTGTAAAAGACTCCCGGAAAGGGCTAGAGGGCTGCAAAAGGCAGCAAAATGTAGGTAAATCCCCTGCAAACAAATGTAGATAGGGAAATGAATTAAAATAAAATAAAATAAATAAAAATTAACCAATATCAATTGGAGAGAGGTCCCACAGCAAGGAATCATGCGTCATATCATCCACCACTGGAGAAGGCCACTCTCATTTATTTGGGACCAGCACCCAGACAGAGGATACAGGTCCCACAGCAAGGAATCATGCTTCATATCAACCACCACCGGAGAAAGCCACTCTCATGTATTTTGGACCAGCACCCAGACAGAGGATACAGGTCCCACAGCAAGGAATAAGGCGTCATATCAACCACCACCGGAGAAGGCCACTCTCATGTATTTTGGACCAGCACCCAGACAGAGGAGAGAGGTCCCACATCAAGGAATCATGCGTCATATCAACCCCCACAGGAGAAGGCCACTCTCATTTATTTTGGACCAGCACCCAGACAGAGGATACAGGTCCCACAGCAAGGAATCATGCCTCATATCAACCACCAACGGAGAAGGCCACTCATTTATTTTGGCACAGCACCCAGACAGAGGATACAGGTCCCACAGCAAGGAATCATGCCTCATATCAACCACCAACTGAGAAGACCACTCTCATTTATTTCGGCCCAGCACCCAGACAGAGGATACAGGTCCCACAGCAAGGAATCATGCCTCATATCAACCACCAACGGAGAAGGCCACTCTCATTTATTTCGGCCCAGCACCCAGACAGAGGATACAGGTCCCACAGCAAGGAATCATGCGTCATATCAACCACCACCGGAGAAGGCCACTCTCATGTATTTTGGACCAGCACCCAGACAGAGGAGAGAGGTCCCACATCAAGGAATAAGGCGTCATATCAACCCCCACCGGAGAAGGCCACTCTCATGTATTTTGGACCAGCACCCAGACAGAGGAGAGAGGTCCCACATCAAGGAATCATGCGTCATATCAACCCCCACAGGAGAAGGCCACTCTCATTTATTTTGGACCAGCACCCAGACAGAGGATACAGGTCCCACAGCAAGGAATCATGCCTCATATCAACCATCAACGGAGAAGGCCACTCTCATTTATTTCGGCACAACACCCAGACAGAGGATACAGGTCCCACAGCAAGGAATCATGCCTCATATCAACCACCAACGGAGAAGGCCACTCTCATTTATTTCGGCACAGCACCCAGACAGAGGATACAGGTCCCACAGCAAGGAATCATGCCTCATATCAACCACCAACTGAGAAGACCACTCTCATTTATTTCGGCCCAGCACCCAGACAGAGGATACAGGTCCCACAGCAAGGAATCATGCCTCATATCAACCACCAACGGAGAAGGCCACTCTCATTTATTTCGGCCCAGCACCCAGACAGAGGATACAGGTCCCACAGCAAGGAATCATGCGTCATATCAACCACCACCGGAGAAGGCCACTCTCATGTATTTTGGACCAGCACCCAGACAGAGGAGAGAGGTCCCACATCAAGGAATAAGGCGTCATATCAACCCCCACCGGAGAAGGCCACTCTCATGTATTTTGGACCAGCACCCAGACAGAGGAGAGAGGTCCCACAGCAAGGAATCATGCCTCATATCAACCACCAACGGAGAAGGCCACTCTCATTTATTTGGACCAGCACCCAGACAGAGGATACAGGTCCCACAGCAAGGAATCATGCGTCATATCAACCACCACCGGAGAAGGCCACTCTCATGTATTTTGGACCAGCACCCAGACAGAGGAGAGAGGTCCCACAGCAAGGAATCATGCACTCATATCAACCACCACCGGAGAAGGCCACTCTCATTTATTTTGGACCAGCACCCAGACAGAGGATACAGGTCCCACAGCAAGGAATCATGCGTCATATCAACCACCACCGGAGAAGGCCACTTTCATGTATTTTGGACCAGCACCCAGACAGAGGAGAGAGGTTTCCACAGCAGAGAATCATGCATTTAGATCACCCACCACAGGAGTAGGCCACCATTTAATGGGACCCCGGCAACCATGTCAGATGGCACAAACATCAGCTTCACATCACCCAGCACAAGAGAAGGCCACTTTGAGAGACTTTGACCCCTGCACCCAGACGGAGGAGAGAGGTTTTCACAGCAGAGAATCATGCATTTAGATCACCCACCACAGGAGTAGGCCACCATTTAATGGGACCCCGGCAACCATGTCAGATGGCACAAACATCAGCTTCACATCACCCAGCACAAGAGAAGGCCACTTTGAGAGACTTTGACCCCTGCACCCAGACGGAGGAGAGAGGTTTTCACAGCAGAGAATCATGCATTTAGATCACCCACCACAGGAGTAGGCCACCATTTAATGGGACCCCGGCAACCATGTCAGATGGCACAAACATCAGCTTCACATCACCCAGCACAAGAGAAGGCCACTTTGAGAGACTTTTACCCCTGCACCCAGACGGAGGAGAGAGGTCCCACAGCAGAGATTCAGGCATTTATATCAGCCAGAACAGGAGAAGGCCGCTTTCAGTGACTTAGGCCTTAGCACCGACACAGAGGAGACAGGTCAGATAGCACAAGCATCAGTTTCACATCAACCACCACAGGAGAAGGGCACTTTTAGAGACTTTGACCCCTGCACCCAGAAAGAGGAGAGAGGTCCCACAGCAGAGATTCAGGCATTTATATCAGCCAGCACAGGAGAAGGCCGCTTTCAGTGACTTAGGCCTTAGCACCGACACAGAGGAGACAGGTCAGATAGCACAAGCATCAGTTTCACATCAACCACCACAGGAGAATGGCACTTTCAGAGACTTTGACCCCTGCAGCCACACGGAGGAGAGAGGTCCCACAGCAGAGAATCAGGCATTTATATCAGCCAGAACAGGAGAAGGCCGCTTTCAGTGACTTAGGCCTTAGCACCGACACAGAGGAGACAGGTCAGATAGCACAAGCATCAGTTTCACATCAACCACCACAGGAGAATGGCACTTTCAGAGACTTTGACCCCTGCAGCCACACGGAGGAGAGAGGTCCCACAGCAGAGAATCAGGCATTTATATCAGCCAGAACAGGAGAAGGCCGCTTTCAGTGACTTAGGCCTTAGCACCGACACAGAGGAGACAGGTCAGATAGCACAAGCATCAGTTTCACATCAACCACCACAGGAGAAGGGCACTTTTAGAGACTTTGACCCCTGCACCCAGAAAGAGGAGAGAGGTCCCACAGCAGAGAATCAGGCATCATGTCAACCACCACAGGAGTAGGCCACCTTTTGTTTCTTTGACCCCTGCACCCAGAAAGAGGAGAGAGGTCCCACAGCAGTGAATCAGGCATTTATATCAGCCACCACAGGAGAAGGCCGCTTTCAGTGACTTTGGCCCCTGCACCCACACAAAGGAGACATGTCAGACAGCACAAGTATAACATTCATATCACCCAGCACAGGAGAAGGACACTTTCATGTACTTTGGCCCCGGCACCCAGACAGAGGGAAGGTTCATTCAACTCTGGGTTGCACCCCAAGATCCTACTTAATTTCAAAAATTGATTTTTCAATGAAGAAGTGGCCAGGAGTACAAGACAACATGGTTTAAGGCAGTTATTAAGGACTACTCTGCACAAGGGAGGGTCAGGTCTTGTGGGATCCATGCCTGGTTCATTTTTATAAACGTCAGCTTGTCCACGTTGGCTGCGGACAGGCGGCTGCGCTTGTCAGTAATGACGCCCCTGCCGTGCTGAATACACGTTCAGATAAAACGCTGGCCGCCGGGCAGGCCAGCACCTCCAAGGCATAACATGCTAATTCTGGCCACGTGGACAATTTGGAAACCCAGAAGTTGAATGGGGCCGAACCATCCGTCAGTATGTGGAGTTGTGTGCAGATGTACTGTTCAACCATGTTAGTGAAATGTTGCCTCCTGCTAACACGCTCCGTATCAGGTGGTGGGGCAGTTAGCTGTGGCGTGGAGACAAAACTTTTCCACATTTCTGCCATGCTAACCCTGCCCTCAGAGGAGCTGGCCGTGACACTGCTGCGTGGGCGACCTCTAGCTCCTCCTCTGCCTTGGCCTTGGCCTTCCACCTGTTCCCTGTGACAGTTGGGAATGCTCTCAGGAGCGCGTCTACCAGTGTGCGCTTGTACTCGCAAGCATCTTCCTATCACGCTCCAGTGCAGGAAGTAAAGTGGGCACATTGTCTTTGTACCGTGGATCCAGCAGGGTGGCCACCCAGTAGTCAGCACACGTTAAAATGTGGGCAACTCTGCTGTCGCTGCGCAGGCACTGCAGCATGTAATCGCTCATGTGTGCCAGGCTCCCCAGAGGTAAGGACAAGCTGTCCTCTGTGGGAGGCGTATCGTCATCATCCTCTGTATCCCCCAGCCACGCACCAGGGATGTGCCTGCGCTGTGCTGGGTGCCACCCCGCTGTGAACCTGCTTCATCCTCATCCTCCTCCACCTCCTCCTCATCCTCCTCATCCTCCAGTAGTGGTCCCTGGCTGGCCACATTTGTACCTGCCCTCTGCTGTTGCAAAAACCTCCCTCTGAGCCACTTCTAACAGACTGGCCTGAAAGTGCTAAAAACGACCTGTCATCCTCCTCCTCCTCCTCCTGGCCCTGGCCCACCTCCTCTTCCATCATCGCCCTAAGCGTTTTCTCTAGGAGACATAGAATTGGTATCGTCACGCTGATAACTGTGGCATCGCCACTGGCCATGTTGGTGGCGTACTCTAAACAGCGCAACAGGGCACACAGGTCTCGCATGGAGGCCCAATCATTGGTGGTGAAGTGGTGCTGTTCCGCAGTGCGACTGACTCGTGCGTGCTGCAGCTGAAACTCCACTATGGCCTGCTGCTGCTCGCACAGTCTCTCCAGCATGTGCAAGGTGGAGTTCCACCGGGTGGGCACGCCGCATATTAGGCGGTGAGCGGGAAGGCCGAGTTCCGCTGTAGCGCTGACAGGCGAGCAGCGGCAGGATGTGAACGCCGGAAGCGCGCACAGACGGCCCGCACTTTATGCAGCAGCTCTGACATGTCTGGGTAGTTGTGAATGAACTTTTGCACCACCAAATTCAGCACATGCGCCAGGCAAGGGATGTGCGCCAAACCGGCTAGTCCCAGAGCTGCCACGAGATTTCGCCCATTATCGCACACCACCAGGCCGGGCTTGAGGCCCACCGGCAGCAACCACTGGTCGGTCTGTTGTTCAATACCCCGCCACAACTCCTGCGCGGTGTGGGGCCTGTCCCCCAAACATATGAGTTTCAGAATGGCCTGCTGACGTTTACCCCGGGCTGTGCTGAAGTTGGTGGTGAAGGTGTGTGGCTGACTGGATGAGCTGGTGGAAGCAGAGGAGGAGGAGGAGGAAGCCGAGTAGGAGGAGGAGGCTACAGGAGGCAAAGAATGATGCCCTGTGATCCTTGGCGGCGGAAGGACGTGCGCCAAGGAACTCTCCGCCTGGGGCCCAGCCGCCACTACATTTACCCAGTGTGCAGTTAGGGAGATATAGCGTCCCTGGCCGTGCTTACTGGTCCACGTATCTGTGGTTAGGTGGACCTTGCCACAAATGGCGTTGCGCAGTGCACACTTGATTTTATCGGACACTTGCATGTGCAGGGAAGGCACGGCTGTCTTGGAGAAGTAGTGGCGGCTGGGAACCACATACTGGGGGACAGCCATGGCCATCAGCTGTTTGAAGCTGTCTGTGTCCACCAGCCGGAATGACAGCATTTCAAAGGCCAGTAGTTTAGAAATGCTGGCATTCAGGCCAAGGGCTCGAGGGTGACTAGGTGGGAATTTGCGCTTCCTCTCAAAGGTTTGAGAGATGGAGAGCTGAACGCTGCTGTGTGAAATAGTGGAGACGCTAGGTGACGGTGGCGGTGGTGGTGGTGGTGTCGGTGGCACATCCTCTGTTTGCTGCTCGGCAGGTGGCAACATTCCTCTCGAGGCGGAAGCCGAGGCAGCAGCGCTAAAGGGAGCAGGGGAGCCTGAGCGGGTTCCTTGTTTTTAAGGTGTGTACTCCACTGCAGTTCATGCTTTGCATGTAGATGCCTGATCATGCAGGTGGTGCTCAGGTTAAGAACGCTAATGCCTCGCCTCAGGGTCTGATGGCACAGCGTGCAAACCACTCTGGTCTTGTCCTCAGCACATTGTTTGAAGAAGTGCCATGCCAGGGAACTCCTTGAAGATGCCTTTGGGGTGCTGGGTCCCTGTTGGCGCTGGCCAATAGCAGGCGAACTCTCTGGACGGCGGCTGTTCTGCTTTTGCCCCCTGCTCCCTCTTTGGCTTCGCTGTTGTCTCGGTCTCACCACTGCCTCTTCCTCTGAACTATTTAAGTCAGCGGCACGACCTTCAGTCCATGTGGGGTCTAAGACCTCATCGTCCTCTGCATCGTCTTCCACCCAGTCTTCCTCCCTGACCTCCTCCTGTTCAGTCTGCACACTGCAATAAGACGCGGCAGTGGGCACCTGTGTTTCGTCATCATCAGACACTCGGTCACTCTGCTGTGGTGGTATTCCCATGTCCTCATCATCTGGATACATAAGTGGTTGTGCGTCAGTGCATGGAATGTCTTCCACCGCTGGGGAAGGGATAGGTGGACGCCCTGGAAAACCGTGGGAGCAGAGTCTTCAAACAGAAGAAGAGACTGCTGCATAACTTGAGGCTCAGCCAGTTTCCCTGATATGCATGGGGGTGATGTGACAGACTGAT
Source organism: Bufotes viridis (assembly GCA_033119425.1). Classification (NCBI taxonomy): domain Eukaryota; kingdom Metazoa; phylum Chordata; class Amphibia; order Anura; family Bufonidae; genus Bufotes; species Bufotes viridis. Next base: position 346,628,523 of record CM065591.1, read on the forward strand.
GGGCTTGGTTTTCAGGTGCCACCTGTGCGCTTTCCGCAGAAGACTGGGCGGAAGACAATGTGGTGAACGTGCTGGAAGCACTGTCGGCCACCCAATCGACTAATGCCTGTACCTGCTCAGGCCTTACCATCCTCATAACGGCATTGGGCCCCACCAAATATCGCTGTAAATTCTGCCGGCTACTTGAGGGAGTTGTTTCACTACTTTGTGCGCCTGAGGCCGAACGGCCACGCCCTCTGCCAGCAACAGAGGCTCCACGGACACCACCACGACCGCGCCCTCGTCCCTTAATAGAATGTTTCCTCATTGTTGCGATTCAACTCGCACCACAATAAAATATATTATTTTTTAGCCCCAAAATTCCCACACTGGAAGATATAATTCCTTTTTCCGGTATTAATTACAAGAACACTGCTGCTAATTGGACACCAGATTTTTTATAATGCTAGTTTTGGTACATAGATTCCACACGGGAGATATAATTCCTTTTACAGGAGTAAAAACGTGAGGCCTAGTTTTTCTGGTCTACCAAACACCAGATTGATTAAATTGGCCTTTTTTTCAGCAAAATTACAACACTGGACAATAATGCCTTTTGGCGGTATTAATTACAAGAACACTGCTGCTAATTGGACACCAGATTTTTTATAATGCTAGTTTTGGTACATAGATCCCCACACGGGGAAATATAATTGCTTTTTAGAGGAGTGAAAACGTGAGGCCTAGTTTTTCTGGTCTAACAAACACCAGATTGATTAAATTGGCCTTTTTTTCAGCAAAATTACAACACTGGACAATAATGCCTTTTGGCGGTATTAATTACAAGAACACTGCTGCTAATTGGACACCAGATTTTTATAATGCTAGTTTTGGTACATAGATCCCCACACGGGGAAATATAATTGCTTTTTAGAGGAGTGAAAACGTGAGGCCTAGTTTTTCTGGTCTAACAAACACCAGATTGATTAAATTGGCCTTTTTTTCAGCAAAATTACAACACTGGACAATAATGCCTTTTGGCGGTATTAATTACAAGAACACTGCTGCTAATTGGACACCAGATTTTTTATAATGCTAGTTTTGGTACATAGATCCCCACACGGGGAAATATAATTCCTTTTAGAGGAGTGAAAACGTGAGGCCTAGTTTTTCTGGTCTAACAAACACCAGATTGATTAAATTGGCCTTTTTTTCAGCAAAATTACAACACTGGACAATAATGCCTTTTGGCGGTATTAATTACAAGAACACTGCTGCTAATTGGACACCAGATTTTTATAATGCTAGTTTTGGTACATAGATCCCCACACGGGAAATATAATTCCTTTTAGAGGAGTGAAAACGTGAGGCCTAGTTTTTCTGGTCTAACAAACACCAGATTGATTAAATTGGCCTTTTTTTCAGCAAAATTACAACACTGGACAATAATGCCTTTTGGCGGTATTAATTACAAGAACACTGCTGCTAATTGGACACCAGATTTTTTATAATGCTAGTTTTGGTACATAGATCCCCACACGGGAAATATAATTGCTTTTTAGAGGAGTGAAAACGTGAGGCCTAGTTTTTCTGGTCTAACAAACACCAGATTGATTAAATTGGCCTTTTTTCAGCAAAATTACAACACTGGACAATAATGCCTTTTGGCGGTATTAATTACAAGAACACTGCTGCTAATTGGACACCAGATTTTTATAATGCTAGTTTTGGTACATAGATCCCCACACGGGAAATATAATTGCTTTTTAGAGGAGTGAAAACGTGAGGCCTAGTTTTTCTGGTCTAACAAACACCAGATTGATTAAATTGGCCTTTTTTCAGCAAAATTACAACACTGGACAATAATGCCTTTTGGCGGTATTAATTACAAGAACACTGCTGCTAATTGGACACCAGATTTTTTATAATGCTAGTTTTGGTACATAGATCCCCACACGGGGAAATATAATTCCTTTTAGAGGAGTGAAAACGTGAGGCCGAGTTTTTCTGGTCTAACAAACACCAGATTGATTAAATTGGCCTTTTTTTCAGCAAAATTACAACACTGGACAATAATGCCTTTTGGCGGTATTAATTACAAGAACACTGCTGCTAATTGGACACCAGATTTTTATAATGCTAGTTTTGGTACATAGATCCCCACACGGGAAATATAATTGCTTTTAGAGGAGTGAAAACGTGAGGCCTAGTTTTTCTGGTCTAACAAACACCAGATTGATTAAATTGGCCTTTTTTCAGCAAAATTACAACACTGGACAATAATGCCTTTGGCGGTATTAATTACAAGAACACTGCTGCTAATTGGACACCAGATTTTTATAATGCTAGTTTTGGTACATAGATCCCCACACGGGGAAATATAATTGCTTTTTAGAGGAGTGAAAACGTGAGGCCTAGTTTTTCTGGTCTAACAAACACCAGATTGATTAAATTGGCCTTTTTTCAGCAAAATTACAACACTGGACAATAATGCCTTTTGGCGGTATTAATTACAAGAACACTGCTGCTAATTGGACACCAGATTTTTATAATGCTAGTTTTGGTACATAGATCCCCACACGGGGAAATATAATTGCTTTTTAGAGGAGTGAAAACGTGAGGCCTAGTTTTTCTGGTCTAACAAACACCAGATTGATTAAATTGGCCTTTTTTTCAGCAAAATTACAACACTGGACAATAATGCCTTTTGGCGGTATTAATTACAAGAACACTGCTGCTAATTGGACACCAGATTTTTTATAATGCTAGTTTTGGTACATAGATCCCCACACGGGAAATATAATTGCTTTTTAGAGGAGTGAAAACGTGAGGCCTAGTTTTTCTGGTCTAACAAACACCAGATTGATTAAATTGGCCTTTTTTCAGCAAAATTACAACACTGGACAATAATGCCTTTGGCGGTATTAATTACAAGAACACTGCTGCTAATTGGACACCAGATTTTTATAATGCTAGTTTTGGTACATAGATCCCCACACGGGGAAATATAATTGCTTTTTAGAGGAGTGAAAACGTGAGGCCTAGTTTTTCTGGTCTAACAAACACCAGATTGATTAAATTGGCCTTTTTTCAGCAAAATTACAACACTGGACAATAATGCCTTTTGGCGGTATTAATTACAAGAACACTGCTGCTAATTGGACACCAGATTTTTATAATGCTAGTTTTGGTACATAGATCCCCACACGGGGAAATATAATTGCTTTTTAGAGGAGTGAAAACGTGAGGCCTAGTTTTTCTGGTCTAACAAACACCAGATTGATTAAATTGGCCTTTTTTCAGCAAAATTACAACACTGGACAATAATGCCTTTTGGCGGTATTAATTACAAGAACACTGCTGCTAATTGGACACCAGATTTTTATAATGCTAGTTTTGGTACATAGATCCCCACACGGGGAAATATAATTGCTTTTAGAGGAGTGAAAACGTGAGGCCTAGTTTTTCTGGTCTAACAAACACCAGATTGATTAAATTGGCCTTTTTTCAGCAAAATTACAACACTGGACAATAATGCCTTTTGGCGGTATTAATTACAAGAACACTGCTGCTAATTGGACACCAGATTTTTTATAATGCTAGTTTTGGTACATAGATCCCCACACGGGGAAATATAATTCCTTTTAGAGGAGTGAAAACGTGAGGCCGAGTTTTTCTGGTCTAACAAACACCAGATTGATTAAATTGGCCTTTTTTTCAGCAAAATTACAACACTGGACAATAATGCCTTTTGGCGGTATTAATTACAAGAACACTGCTGCTAATTGGACACCAGATTTTTATAATGCTAGTTTTGGTACATAGATCCCCACACGGGAAATATAATTGCTTTTTAGAGGAGTGAAAACGTGAGGCCTAGTTTTTCTGGTCTAACAAACACCAGATTGATTAAATTGGCCTTTTTTCAGCAAAATTACAACACTGGACAATAATGCCTTTTGGCGGTATTAATTACAAGAACACTGCTGCTAATTGGACACCAGATTTTTTATAATGCTAGTTTTGGTACATAGATCCCCACACGGGAAATATAATTCCTTTTAGAGGAGTGAAAACGTGAGGCCGAGTTTTTCTGGTCTAACAAACACCAGATTGATTAAATTGGCCTTTTTTCAGCAAAATTACAACACTGGACAATAATGCCTTTGGCGGTATTAATTACAAGAACACTGCTGCTAATTGGACACCAGATTTTTTATAATGCTAGTTTTGGTACATAGATCCCCACACGGGAAATATAATTGCTTTTTAGAGGAGTGAAAACGTGAGGCCTAGTTTTTCTGGTCTAACAAACACCAGATTGATTAAATTGGCCTTTTTTCAGCAAAATTACAACACTGGACAATAATGCCTTTGGCGGTATTAATTACAAGAACACTGCTGCTAATTGGACACCAGATTTTTTATAATGCTAGTTTTGGTACATAGATCCCCACACGGGAAATATAATTGCTTTTTAGAGGAGGAAAACGTGAGGCCTAGTTTTTCTGGTCTAACAAACACCAGATTGATTAAATTGGCCTTTTTTCAGCAAAATTACAACACTGGACAATAATGCCTTTTGGCGGTATTAATTACAAGAACACTGCTGCTAATTGGACACCAGATTTTTTATAATGCTAGTTTTGGTACATAGATCCCCACACGGGGAAATATAATTCCTTTTAGAGGAGTGAAAACGTGAGGCCGAGTTTTTCTGGTCTAACAAACACCAGATTGATTAAATTGGCCTTTTTTCAGCAAAATTACAACACTGGACAATAATGCCTTTGGCGGTATTAATTACAAGAACACTGCTGCTAATTGGACACCAGATTTTTATAATGCTAGTTTTGGTACATAGATCCCCACACGGGGAAATATAATTGCTTTTTAGAGGAGTGAAAACGTGAGGCCTAGTTTTTCTGGTCTAACAAACACCAGATTGATTAAATTGGCCTTTTTTTCAGCAAAATTACAACACTGGACAATAATGCCTTTTGGCGGTATTAATTACAAGAACACTGCTGCTAATTGGACACCAGATTTTTATAATGCTAGTTTTGGTACATAGATCCCCACACGGGAAATATAATTCCTTTTAGAGGAGTGAAAACGTGAGGCCTAGTTTTTCTGGTCTAACAAACACCAGATTGATTAAATTGGCCTTTTTTTCAGCAAAATTACAACACTGGACAATAATGCCTTTTGGCGGTATTAATTACAAGAACACTGCTGCTAATTGGACACCAGATTTTTTATAATGCTAGTTTTGGTACATAGATCCCCACACGGGAAATATAATTGCTTTTAGAGGAGTGAAAACGTGAGGCCTAGTTTTTCTGGTCTAACAAACACCAGATTGATTAAATTGGCCTTTTTTCAGCAAAATTACAACACTGGACAATAATGCCTTTTGGCGGTATTAATTACAAGAACACTGCTGCTAATTGGACACCAGATTTTTTATAATGCTAGTTTTGGTACATAGATCCCCACACGGGAAATATAATTCCTTTTTAGAGGAGTGAAAACGTGAGGCCTAGTTTTTCTGGTCTAACAAACACCAGATTGATTAAATTGGCCTTTTTTTCAGCAAAATTACAACACTGGACAATAATGCCTTTGGCGGTATTAATTACAAGAACACTGCTGCTAATTGGACACCAGATTTTTATAATGCTAGTTTTGGTACATAGATCCCCACACGGGAAATATAATTGCTTTTTAGAGGAGTGAAAACGTGAGGCCTAGTTTTTCTGGTCTAACAAACACCAGATTGATTAAATTGGCCTTTTTTTCAGCAAAATTACAACACTGGACAATAATGCCTTTTGGCGGTATTAATTACAAGAACACTGCTGCTAATTGGACACCAGATTTTTATAATGCTAGTTTTGGTACATAGATCCCCACACGGGGAAATATAATTGCTTTTTAGAGGAGTGAAAACGTGAGGCCTAGTTTTTCTGGTCTAACAAACACCAGATTGATTAAATTGGCCTTTTTTTCAGCAAAATTACAACACTGGACAATAATGCCTTTTGACGGTATTAATTACAAGAACACTGCTGCTAATTGGACACCAGATTTTTTATAATGCTAGTTTTGGTACATAGATCCCCACACGGGGAAATATAATTCCTTTTAGAGGAGTGAAAACGTGAGGCCTAGTTTTTCTGGTCTAACAAACACCAGATTGATTAAATTGGCCTTTTTTTCAGCAAAATTACAACACTGGACAATAATGCCTTTTGGCGGTATTAATTACAAGAACACTGCTGCTAATTGGACACCAGATTTTTATAATGCTAGTTTTGGTACATAGATCCCCACACGGGAAATATAATTGCTTTTTAGAGGAGTGAAAACGTGAGGCCTAGTTTTTCTGGTCTAACAAACACCAGATTGATTAAATTGGCCTTTTTTTCAGCAAAATTACAACACTGGACAATAATGCCTTTTGGCGGTATTAATTACAAGAACACTGCTGCTAATTGGACACCAGATTTTTATAATGCTAGTTTTGGTACATAGATCTCCACACGGGGAAATATAATTCCTTTTAGAGGAGTGAAAACGTGAGGCCGAGTTTTTCTGGTCTAACAAACACCAGATTGATTAAATTGGCCTTTTTTTCAGCAAAATTACAACACTGGACAATAATGCCTTTGGCGGTATTAATTACAAGAACACTGCTGCTAATTGGACACCAGATTTTTATAATGCTAGTTTTGGTACATAGATCCCCACACGGGAAATATAATTGCTTTTTAGAGGAGTGAAAACGTGAGGCCTAGTTTTTCTGGTCTAACAAACACCAGATTGATTAAATTGGCCTTTTTTCAGCAAAATTACAACACTGGACAACAATGCCTTTTGGCGGTATTAATTACAAGAACACTGCTGCTAATTGGACACCAGATTTTTTATAATGCTAGTTTTGGTACATAGATCCCCACACGGGGAAATATAATTCCTTTTAGAGGAGTGAAAACGTGAGGCCGAGTTTTTCTGGTCTAACAAACACCAGATTGATTAAATTGGCCTTTTTTCAGCAAAATTACAACACTGGACAACAATGCCTTTTGGCGGTATTAATTACAAGAACACTGCTGCTAATTGGACACCAGATTTTTATAATGCTAGTTTTGGTACATAGATCCCCACACGGGAAATATAATTCCTTTTAGAGGAGTGAAAACGTGAGGCCTAGTTTTTCTTGTCTAACAAACACCAGATTGATTAAATTGGCCTTTTTTTCAGCAAAATTACAACACTGGACAATAATGCCTTTTGGCGGTATTAATTACAAGAACACTGCTGCTAATTGGACACCAGATTTTTTATAATGCTAGTTTTGGTACATAGATCTCCACACGGGGAAATATAATTCCTTTTGAGGAGTGAAAACGTGAGGCCGAGTTTTTCTGGTCTAACAAACACCAGATTGATTAAATTGGCCTTTTTTCAGCAAAATTACAACACTGGACAATAATGCCTTTGGCGGTATTAATTACAAGAACACTGCTGCTAATTGGACACCAGATTTTTTATAATGCTAGTTTTGGTACATAGATCCCCACACGGGAAATATAATTGCTTTTTAGAGGAGTGAAAACGTGAGGCCTAGCTTTTTCTGGTCTAACAAACACCAGATTGATTAAATTGGCCTTTTTTCAGCAAAATTACAACACTGGACAATAATGCCTTTTGGCGGTATTAATTACAAGAACACTGCTGCTAATTGGACACCAGATTTTTATAATGCTAGTTTTGGTACATAGATCCCCACACGGGGAAATATAATTCCTTTTAGAGGAGTGAAAACGTGAGGCCGAGTTTTTCTGGTCTAACAAACACCAGATTGATTAAATTGGCCTTTTTTTCAGCAAAATTACAACACTGGACAATAATGCCTTTTGGCGGTATTAATTACAAGAACACTGCTGCTAATTGGACACCAGATTTTTATAATGCTAGTTTTGGTACATAGATCCCCACACGGGGAAATATAATTGCTTTTTAGAGGAGTGAAAACGTGAGGCCTAGTTTTTCTGGTCTAACAAACACCAGATTGATTAAATTGGCCTTTTTTCAGCAAAATTACAACACTGGACAATAATGCCTTTTACGGTATTAATTACAAGAACACTGCTGCTAATTGGACACCAGATTTTTATAATGCTAGTTTTGGTACATAGATCCCCACACGGGAAATATAATTGCTTTTTAGAGGAGTGAAAACGTGAGGCCTAGTTTTTCTGGTCTAACAAACACCAGATTGATTAAATTGGCCTTTTTTCAGCAAAATTACAACACTGGACAATAATGCCTTTTGGCGGTATTAATTACAAGAACACTGCTGCTAATTGGACACCAGATTTTTATAATGCTAGTTTTGGTACATAGATCCCCACACGGGAAATATAATTGCTTTTTAGAGGAGTGAAAACGTGAGGCCTAGTTTTTCTGGTCTAACAAACACCAGATTGATTAAATTGGCCTTTTTTGCAGCAAAATTACAACACTGGACAATAATGCCTTTTGGCGGTATTAATTACAAGAACACTGCTGCTAATTGGACACCAGATTTTTTATAATGCTAGTTTTGGTACATAGATCCCCACACGGGGAAATATAATTGCTTTTAGAGGAGTGAAAACGTGAGGCCTAGTTTTTCTGGTCTAACAAACACCAGATTGAATAAATTGGCCTTTTTTCAGCAAAATTACAACACTGGACAATAATGCCTTTTGGCGGTATTAATTACAAGAACACTGCTGCTAATTGGACACCAGATTTTTATAATGCTAGTTTTGGTACATAGATCCCCACACGGGAAATATAATTCCTTTTAGAGGAGGAAAACGTGAGGCCTAGTTTTTCTGGTCTAACAAACACCAGATTGATTAAATTGGCCTTTTTTTCAGCAAAATTACAACACTGGACAATAATGCCTTTTACGGTATTAATTACAAGAACACTGCTGCTAATTGGACATTAGATTTTTTATAATGCTAGTTTTGGTACATAGATCCCCACACGGGGAAATATAATTGCTTTTTAGAGGAGTGAAAACGTGAGGCCTAGTTTTTCTGGTCTAACAAACACCAGATTGAATAAATTGGCCTTTTTTTAAGCAAAATTACAACACTGGACAATAATGCCTTTTGGCGGTATTAATTTCAAGAACACTGCTGCTAATTGGACACCAGATCTTTTATAATGCTAGTTTTGGTACATAGATCCCCACACGGGGAAATATAATTCCTTTTTAGAGGAGTGAAAACGTGAGGCCGAGTTTTTCTGGTCTAACAAACACCAGATTGATTAAATTGGCCTTTTTTTCAGCAAAATTACAACACTAGACAATAATGCCTTTTGGCGGTATTAATTACAAGAACACTGCTGCTAATTGGACACCAGATTTTTTATAATGCTAGTTTTGGTACACAGATTCCCACATGGGGAAATATAATTCCTTTTTAGAGGAGTGAAAACGTGAGGCCGAGTTTTTCTGGTCTATCAAACACCAGATTGATTAAATTGGCCTTTTTTTCAGCAAAATTACAACACTGGACAATAATGCCTTTTGGCGGTATTAATTACAAGAACACTGCTGCTAATTGGACACCAGATTTTTTATAATGCTAGTTTTGGTACATAGATCCCCAGACGTGGAAATATAATTGCTTTTTAGAGGAGTGAAAATGTGAGGCCTAGTTTTTCTGGTCTAACAAACACCAGATTGATTAAATTGGCTGTCACAATACTGGTGTAACAGAACTGGAATCCGATGGCCAGGACTTGAGAGTATATATAGTACGGATGTAGCAGAACCCACGTTGTTGTGCCCCGCACAGATGAGGCAGAGTCAGTAGACAAGAACCGAGGTCAGGATTAGCAGAAGTCAGGGCAGGCGGCAAGCTGGCAGGAAGGTAGACGAGCAGAAGGTCAGGGCAGGCAGCAAGCAGGTACAAATGTCCAAGAACAGTCCGGGTCGGCAACAGGAGGTAGCAGGGAGAACCGCTAGGGCACAGAACACACGGAGGAGTGAGTTCCAGCAAGAGGATTGCGGACAAAAGCCAAACACAATACTCCAGCAAAGACAGGAAGGTCTGGCCAGTTTAAAAAGGAACAGGAACAGGAAGTGAGATAGCAACCAGGAAACACATAATCCACCATCTTGACTGAGGGCAAACTTGAGGGCAGAGTAAACTATATCAGGCGGTTTCTGACAGAAGGTCTGGCCAGTTTAAAAGGAACAGGAACAGGAAGTGAGATGGCAACCAGGAAACACATAATCCACCATCTTGACTGAGGGCAAACTTGAGGGCAGAGTAAACTATATCAGGGCGGTTTCTGACATTACTCCCACCTCAACAGCGGCCTCTGGACGGGACCTGACTTGGTCTTCCAGGATGTGTTTGATGGAATTGTCTAATCATTCGAGGAGCATTAATGTTGTTTATTGGTTCCCAGGAATTTTCTTCAGATCCGCACCCTTCCATTTGATAAGGTACTGTAGCTGATTCCTGAAAATCCTAGAGTCCAGAATCTCTTCTACCACGAACTGCTCCTGTCCATCTATCTCCATTGCTTCAGGAGGAGGAAGGGTACGTTCAGGAAACGGATTGGGCACTGCAGCCTTAAGTAAGGACACGTGGAAGACAGGATGTATCCTCATGGATCGTGGGAGTTTAAGTCGAACGGCCACTGGGCTGATTATGCCCATTATTGTATAGGGCCCAATAAACTTTTGTCCCAGTTTTGGTGAGGGGACCTTAATTTTTAAATTCCTCGTAGAAAGCCATACCTTGTCGCCCACTTTAAACATTGGTGCTGGTCTACGGAATTTATCAGCGGACCTCTTATAATTCTCCTGAGCACTTTCTAAGGTCTCTCTTAGTAGTAGCAAATTTTGCTGAAGTGTGGAAATTCTTTCCGCCACTGCTGGTATAGGCGAAGTAACAGGAAATTTGGGGAGAATGTTCGGATGGTACCCCAAATTTACAAAGAAGGGGTCTGTTTGGTTGATGCATTTTGGGAATTATTGTATGAAAATTCAGCCACTGGAAGAAGGTCAACCCAGTCATCCTGTAAGTGACAGATATAACATCGAAGGTATTGTTCCAAAGTCTGGTTTGTGCGTTCGGTCTGTCCATTAGACTGGGGATGAAAGGCGGTTGACAGATTGATATCGATTTCCAAAGATGTGCAAAAACTGCGCCAAAACTTTGAAGTAAACTGTACTCCACGATCCGAGACAACTTCATCTGGCACCCCATGTAGACGAAACACATTTTGTATTATAAGGTCTGCAGTTTCTTTAGCAGATGGTAGGCCATTACATGCAATGAAGTGTGCAGCCTTAGTGAGACGGTCTACCACTACTAAGATTGTATTCTGTCCCTTGGATGTAGGTAGATCCACAATAAAGTCCATGGAAATGGAGCCCCAAGGACGGGAGGGGACCGGCAAAGGCTGTAGTAAACCTACTGGGAGAGAGCGTGGAATCTTGCATCTAGCACAGATATCACATGACAGGACATATTTCTTCACATCCTGTCGAGAATTTGGCCACCAAAAGAAACGAGATAAGAATTCCTGAGTCTTCTGCACGCCCCTGTGACCTGCGACCTTAGAGTCATGGACTAGTCTTAGAACCTTAAGTCTTATAACCTCGGGTATATATAACTGTTGTCCATGGGTCCATACCCTGTTTTTGTATATTAATTGCAGATCATCGGGTGGTTCCGCCAGGAGGGAGTCAGTGACATAGGCTTCTTTGATTTCTTCAAGTAGGTCCTTATTATGGATTACCCCCATAAATCTAGACTCTGGAATGATGGTCTTAGGTGGAGTCGTAGAAACAGCATCATTGGAAAAGATTCTGGATAAGGCATCTGCCTTGCCATTCCGAGAACCCGGCCTGTATGAAATCACGAAGTTGAATTGGTTTAAAAAAGAGTCCAACGGGCCTGGCGAGGAGATAGACATTTGGCTGATCTAACGAACTCCAAGTTGCGATGGTCGGTGAGAACTATTATTGGCTGGGAGGCTCCTTGAAGGTGATGTCTCCATTCTTTAAAGGCTGCTATAATAGCCAGTAGTTCTTTGTTTCCCACATCGTAATTCTTCTCAGCCGGAGATAAACGTTGGGAGAAGAAAGCGCAAGGGTGTAACAACCCCTTGTCTCCTGTTCTCTGTGATAAAATGGCTCCTATAGCAGAATCTGAAGCATCTACTTCCACGATGAATGCCAATTCCGGGTTGGGGTGAACCAATACAGGGGCTGTGGTGAACCTGGTCTTTAATAAACAAAAGGATTCTTGTGCTTCAGGTGACCAAACAAATTCCTTTTTGTCTTCCTGGTTAGTTGTGTAATTGGGGTGACTATTGTTGAAAAATTTTTGATAAAGCGTCTGTAAAAATTGGCAAAGCCTATGAAGCGTTGGACCTCTTTTAGGTTACTGGGGACAGGCCAGTCCACAATTGCTTTAATTTTGTTGGGGTCCATGTGTAACCCTTGGGGTGAAATTATGTAGCCGAGAAATTGGATTTCAGTCCGATGAAACTCACACTTTTCAAGTTTGATATATAATTTATTCTTCCTAAGACGTTCCAAAACGAGTCTTACATGTTGCTGATGTTCTTCTGTTGAGTTAGAGAAGATCAGAATGTCATCCAGATAGATGACCACAAATTGGTCCAGAAGATCCCTGAAAATGTCGTTGGCCAGGTGTTGAAAGGTGGCTGGAGCGTTGCAAAGACCAAAAGGCATGACAAGGTATTCAAAGTGTCCGTACCTTGATCTAAAAGCTGTCTTCCATTCATCTCCCGATCTGATACGGACCAAGTTATAGGCGCCTCGTAGGTCTAACTTTGAGAAAATTTTGGCGTGACGTACTCTCTCCAATAACTCTGGGATTAGTGGTAGGGGTAGCGATTCTTAATTGTGATTTTATTAAGTTCGCGGTAGTCAATACATGGTCTTAGAGACCCATCCTTCTTTTTGACAAAGAATATAGGAGCCCCTGCTGGTGAGGAGGAGGGACGGATAAATCCTTTAGCCAGATTCTCTTCTATATATTCCTTGAGGGCCTTTAGTTCCGGACCTGCCAAGGGGTAGATATTCCCGAAGGGGATGGAAGCACCAGGGAGCAATTCTATGGGACAGTCATAGGGTCGATGTGGGGAAGTTTGTCTGCCTTTTGTTTATCACCAACGTCCATAAAATCCTGATATATGAGGGGTAGTTCCATCACCTTATCGTTCTGGGATGTGGCTTCCCCCTTGTTCTGACTGTTTTGTTGGCATAGCATCCTTCCCTGGAAATGTTATCTCTTTGGTCTCCCAGTTGATGTCGGGGTTTTGTGCCTGTAACCAGGGCAAGCCTAGGATAACAGGAAAATGAGGAGAGGAGATCAGAAGAAACGATAGAACTTCGTGATGTTGTGGTGTTATACAGATGTCGAGGGGTTCCGTTTCTTGATCTACAGGGCCCGAATTTAAAGGGGTACCATCTACCGTTTCCATAATCATAGGTGAGAGTTTTTTATGAATCTTTACCCCATGTCTCTTTGCAAAGGAATAGTCCATAAAATTGCCACTCAGCCCCGGAATCCACCATAGCAGAGGTGGATATCCACTGGGAATTAATTGAAAATTTGATGGGGAGGAAACAATGAGAGTTTCTGTCTTCCTTCTTAATACGAGGGGCCACTGAAGAGATAGAGCGGATGGTTGTTTCTTCCAATGATTCTGTTTCAGATGTCACAGAGTCTTCATCTGAGAGATCGGGGTCTGTAATGGCTGCCACCAGTTTTCGTGGACGTCTGGGACAATTAATCAGAAAGTGATCGGCTCTTCCACAATACAGACATAAGTTCTCTCGGAGTCTATGTTCCTTGCGATCAATACTTTCGCGTTTTAAGATGGAGTCTATTTGCATTGGTTCACTTTCTGATTCCTTGTAGATTCTTTTTGGAAATTCTTTTGAAGTGGGGGCAGACGAAGAAAGTGCCTGCTTCGTAGTATAGTTCAATGTGGCCCATCTTTCTTGCCGTCGTTCAGCTAGTCGTGTATCAACTCGGATGCAGTGGTTGATAAAAGCATCAAGCTCTAAGGGGGCCTCTGCACGGGCCAGCTCGTCCTTTAGGGAACTACACAGTCCTTTCTTGAAAAAGATAATTTTGCTGCATCATTCCAGTTAGTGTCGACGGACCATCTTTTGAAGTCCATAGCATATTCCGTGACGGGACGTCTGCCCTGGCGCAAGGCTAGTAAGGCTGCCTCTGCTGTAGCACCTCGGTTAGGGTCATCGAACATCTGGCTCATGGCCTCAAGGAAATCCTCCAGATTGTTTAGTCGGGCATCCCCAGTCTCGATCAACGGACTCGCCCAGGCGATAGCCTTGTGTGTTAGTAGCATAATGATGCATAGCACTTTAGATCGATCAGTAGGAAACTGGGAGGAGTTTGCGTCAAAGTAGAGGCGACACTGATTGATAAACCCTCGGTATTTGTCGCGGTCCCCGCCAAATCGGAATGGAGGTAATTTAGGAGTTGATGTAGGAGACGGTGCAGGAGCTGCATTCTCAAACTGTGTTATGCGATCAGTCAGTGCTTGCACTGTATCACGGAGTTCGTGGATCGTTTGTCCATAAAACTGAATGCTGGGGCCGGTCTGGCCCTCAAAGGCATCGAATTTCTTCTTTAAGGTTTGCAACTCTGCGTGCATACTAGATACCGCAGTCTGCAACTGCTTAATACGGGTCTCTACAGATCCAGTCCCGGCGGAATCCATGGTGGCTGGAGTATTCTGTCACGATACTGGTGTAACAGAACTGGAATCCGATGGCCAGGACTTGAGAGTATATATAGTACGGATGTAGCAGAACCCACGTTGTTGTGCCCCGCACAGATGAGGCAGAGTCAGTAGACAAGAACCGAGGTCAGGATTAGCAGAAGTCAGGGCAGGCGGCAAGCTGGCAGGAAGGTAGACGAGCAGAAGGTCAGGGCAGGCAGCAAGCAGGTACAAAGGTCCAAGAACAGTCCGGGTCGGCAACAGGAGGTAGCAGGGAGAACCGCTAGGGCACAGAACACACGGAGGAGTGAGTTCCAGCAAGAGGATTGCGGACAAAAGCCAAACACAATACTCCAGCAAAGACAGGAAGGTCTGGCCAGTTTAAAAAGGAACAGGAACAGGAAGTGAGATAGCAACCAGGAAACACATAATCCACCATCTTGACTGAGGGCAAACTTGAGGGCAGAGTAAACTATATCAGGGCGGTTTCTGACAGAAGGTCTGGACAGTTTAAAAAGGAACAGGAAGTGAGATGGCAACCAGGAAACACATAATCCACCATCTTGACTGAGGGCAAACTTGAGGGCAGAGTAAACTATATCAGGGCGGTTTCTGACATTGGCCTTTTTTCAGCAAAATTACAACACTGGACAATAATGCCTTTTGGCGGTATTAATTACAAGAACACTGCTGCTAATTGGACACCAGATTTTTTATAATGCTAGTTTTGGTACATAGATCCCCACACGGGGAAATATAATTCCTTTCAGAGGAGTGAAAACGTGAGGCCTAGTTTTTCTGGTCTAACAAACACCAGATTGATTAAATTGGCCTTTTTGTCACCAAAATTACAACACTGGACGATATAATGCCTTTTGGCGGTATTAATTACAAGAGAACTGCTGGTATTTCAGAACACCGGAATTGTTAAAATGCTAGTTTTGCTAGATAAATTTCCCACACTGGGAGAAATATTGCCTAAGCCTTTTTACAGTATTAATTACAACAGGAGTGCTTCTTCTGGTCTAACACCAGAATAATTTTATTATTACGGTGAAAGCTTTTTCTAATTTATATTTCTGACACATAAAAAAAAAATATTTCTGGCTGGAATCACAAAAATAAACGTGGCCTAAATGGGTGGGACTGCTCCAGACCCCAAACACTGTGGCGTGTTTCTAACTGGGGGGGCAGTTCCTCCGCATGTGGTTCGCAGTATTGGACAAAGTAGTGGCACTGGCTAGCCTAGCTGGAACAGCACATTCATGGGATTTGCTATCCAAGTGGGTTACTTTCAGTTTCACCACTGATATATTAAATATCTTTGCAGTTAGTATGGGTGACACAAGCACAGCCAAACCCCTGATGTATTATATCTATGAAAAAATCGACTATTACATTAGATTAATGGACGTTGTGGCAGCTTTTGCTGTAGCACCACAAGTCCCAAAATGGCCACCGCCTATCAGCCAAGTAACATGTGCCAGAAAACAGTCTGCCCAGCCAGAAAAAAAATTGACTTTGACTGAGCAGCTGAATCGCTGTTGTTCTGATTCACAGGTGTAGATTTTTAACTTCTTTGGAGCTTTGGTTTACACTCTGTGGCAGCAAGTGCTGGCGCACCACAAGTCCCAAAATGGCCACCGCCGGTCAGCCCAGTTACATGTGCCAGTAAAAATCGCTCTGGCCAGTCTCAACAAAATAGCGACTTTCAGTGAACAGCTCAGCTGAGTTGTTCTGATGCACAGGTGTAGAAAGGTAGATCACTTCTTTATCTCGCCCTCACAGAAGCTGCATCCTCTCCCTACACTAGTCAGAGCAGTGTGACGTGCGGCGCTACGTGACTCCAGCTTAAATAGAGGCTGGGTCACATGCTGCACTTGGCCAATCACAGCCATGCCATTAGTAGGCATGGCTGTGATGGGCTCTTAGGGCAAGAAGTAAAACGCTAGCTGATTGGCTGCTGTGCAGCCCTTCAGAAAGCAGGAAGTAATCGACGAACACCGGACCCGAACCCGAACTTTTTTGAAAATGTCCGGGTTCGGGTCCGTGTCACGGACACCCCAAAATTCGGTACGGACCCGAACGATTCTCGAACTGTTCGCTCAACACTACAGCCTGGCACACATGAGTGACTAAATGCGGCAGTGGCTGCGCAATGACCGCCGAGTTGCCCACATTCTAACCGGTGCTGATTACTGGGTGGCCACCCTGCTGGATCCCCATTACAAGGACAATGTGCCGTCCTTTATTCCCTCACTGGAGCGCGATTGGAAGAGGGGCGACTACAAGTGGACGCTTGTAGACGTGCTGCTGATGGCATTCCCACTTGACATTGGGGCTTCAGCACAAGGCAAAGGCAGAGAAGGAGGAAGAAGTTACCAATGCAGCTGGTGAACCGCCAGCACCTCAGAAGGCAGGGTTAGCATGGCCAAAATGTGGAAAAGCTTTGTCAGCACTCCACAAGAACTAGCACCACCAGCTGATATGGAACGTCTGAGCATGAGGCAGCATGTCAGCAACATGGTGGAATAGTATGTGTGCACACGCCTCCACGTACTGACTGATGGGTCTGCCCCATTCTACTTCTGGTTCTCTAAATTGGCCACATGGCGTGAGCTTGCCCTTTACGCCTTGGAGGTGCTGGCCTGTTCTGCAGCCAGTGTATTGTCTTAACGTGTGTTTAGCACGACACAGGCGTTATCACAGACAGCCAATGTGGACAAGCTCATGTTCATTAAAATGAACCAGACATGGATCCCACGGGACTTGTCCGTAACCTTGTGCAGAATAGACATGTATACCGACCTCACCCAGCCTTTGTTATACTCCAGTGCACTTTCTCTTTGTTTTCTTTTCTATATTTCCCAATGTTTTGGGGTCTACCCAAATAAAAAAACAAAAAACAAAACAAAAACAAAACAGTGTTGGCGACTATCTCCTCCACCACCGCTTACACCTACACTGCCAATTCCACTTCCTCCTCAACCTCCTACTCCTTTATGGACCTCCTCCTAGTTAAAGATTATTATTTTTAATGTTTAGGTATTTTATGTTATTTTAAGTCATTTCCCTATCCACATTTGTTTGCAGGGCAATTGTCCAGCTCTTTCCCCCATTTTGTTTCCTTTTGCAGCCATCTAGCCCTTTTCATGACTTTTTTTAGAAACAATTTAGTGCCCCAAAGTTCGTGTCCCCATTGACTTCAATGGAGTTCGGGTCAAGTACCGCTCAAGTTCGGGTCCCGAACCCAAACTTTGTGGTTAAGTTCGGCCGAACCCGAACTTCCAGGTGTCCGCTCAACCCCATATGTGACCGGTCACACTTGGCTGTGAAAATAAAAAAGTTTTTCATCTTCACTAGGGGTAACAGAGGAAAAAGGACTACCAAATTTTTTTACGCATTTTCTTCTGAATACAGCAACACCCCATATGTGCTCCTAATGTGCTAATATGTGCTAATATGTGCAAAGGGTTCAGAAATGAAAGAGCATCATGTGTATTTGAGGCCTAGTTTGGTTATTTATACAGCACTGGCTGACAACTGCAGAGGCTCTGAGGTTGTTAGTGTGAAAAGCAAGCCCTCTTATTATCATACCATGCTTCCTAAATTTAAAAACACCCTATATATGTCCCTAATCTTTTTCCTGGACATACAGCAGGGCTCAGAAATAAAACCAGACCATGCACATTTGAAGCCCAGTGTGGTAATTTACACTGCTTGCGATGACAACTGGAGAGGCTCTGGGATGAAATAACAAAAGGAACCCCCAAAAATTTACCCCATTTTGGAAACAACACCTCTCAAGATATTTATATGTTTTGCAGAAATTAATGAGCAGGCGACGGTGCAAAATAAAAATTGCAAGTTTTCCCACAGATATAGCATTTCAGTGCTCAATATGATGTGCGTAGCTTGTTCCAAGACTCCACAGCTTGTTAGGCGGGTTGGTTCCACTAGGAACTAAGATGCCATAAATGTGGACATAAACTGCTGTTTTGGTATGTTGCAGGATTCGGGATAGACCCCCTTTTGGATCTTGCCGCACATATTTTGATGGATTTGTTTATGGGCACCATGTTGCTATTGAACAACCTTTGGAGTAGTAGTACAGCCATTTTCTATGTTAACTATGTCAAGAAATTTGATTACTTTGTTACAAATTGCTTTTCATTGTATGGAGCAGGCGCAATGATTGGGTATCGCGTTCGCGTTGGCTCCCCTCATTTAATCCCTCAACTGAATGCGGCATCTAAGAGTCATATTCAGGTGGTTAATACGGGGTTAAAAAAAATGATACTGACCTCATCCACACTCATCACTGATGACATCACCGCACAAGGCCAGTGTGATCACATGGTGACGTCTTCGTGCTTGCAGCAGGTCCCTTGGTGAGTTTTCTTCAATCAAGATGGAGCTGACTACATCTTCACGATCAATTGGATGAGGTAAGTATAATTTATTTATTTTCAGCCACCATTTTAGGAAAAATCGATTTGTTACCACAAAGCGCAAGGAATCAAATGTTTACAAACTTCGGATCGAATTCAGCTTTGTATACTTCGATTCACTCAACACTAATAATAGTACTAATAATAGACTCCTGAAAGGGCACATATACCTGGAAAGGCATTATAAAACTGCTCACCAATTGTAATCTGTTTTACATTCTATAGGGCAGCCATTTCAGAATCAGGGTTGTCAATATGAATATTTTACCTTGTGATGCATTTCATTTTAATTTCTTCTGCATGACTTAATTACATATCAGGCTATTTTAAATGAAGAAAGAACTCACCAATAGACATTCTCAAGCATAGTATTAATTGGAGACAGCCTTCGGCACGCTGCAGAAGATTTCAGCCTCAGTTATTGTATGCTTTTATCCATGACTAGTCAGGTAATTCAAGAGTTTGTTTATCAGATTAAACTTTAGTATGGTGTCAGAGATCAAGCTCGTTCTTATTCATACAATCTATTTCCATTAGCGGGAGATGTGAGGGTTAATCATATCAGCCAAAGCACAAACACTCGAGCAGGATAAAAAAGGCCATTTCAAACTAGTGGCATTTCAAATAATTGTAAAATTTTCAACCTATGATAAACCGAAAATAAAGAAGTAAACACTAAGCATATAATTGGATATTTTTTCTATGCCCAGCAGTGCAACACGTATTTACAGTTCACGGAGGGATTTTGAAAGTCAATTTTCATAAATATGTTAATGCCATGGCAAATGTTACAGAACAAATGCTTTCCAATGTATTACTATATTAACAAAGGAAACTGATGTCTATTATGTGGTGAGAACAGTAACCATACCTATATTAATATTAACACACAATATTATATGCTCTTTCTTTGCATTGAGCTATCCTGCTCAGTTCTGCTATGTTCTGTACGTTGATTAGTGTGGATAAAAAAAAAGAAGGACCAATAACTGACTCCCACTGAAAATAATGGGAGGTAGATTTGAGATGTTTGTCCACCCTCCCACATCGTTCTGTTTTTTCTCTTTTCTGAGAATCAGACATCCCTTTAAACAGAATGTATCAGGTATTAATTTGTATATTAGTTTTATTAACAAAAGCTAAGTATTAAAGAGAAATCATGTTAATTTTTGAAAAATTCCATGGGGTGACCTGACGATATTGGTCATATTGTTTTTTTTTTATATTGGCAATATATTGAAATTAACTGAAAAACAAAGCTCATAGACTTCTTACAGTTACTAGGGAGTGGTGGAACAGAACCCCCTCTCCTAGAGACAGGGGAAATTTTATCAAAACTGGTGTAAAGGAAAACTGGCTTAGTTGCCCATAGCAATTAGAGATGAGCAAATGTCTAAAAAATTTGATTAGGCCGGTTCGCCAAATTTTCCGAAAAGATTCAATTCGATCAGAATTTATTTGTGGCAAATCACGTTAAAAAACAGCTATTTCCTTGCTACAGAGCATGTATAGTGGTGTAGAACACTGTGCCTTGCAGTAACACGCATAGGGAGTCTGCTGTGGTAGTAAAACAATACTGACAGTCAGTATGAAACGCACATGACAGACGTCTCTCTTAGAATCACTGCACACTTCACTTATTTGGGCAGTAACGGGGCCAGAACTGACCAAATAACTTAAGTGTAAACTCAGCCTTACAGGTCAATGTTAGCACCAGGTATAAAGAACCGTGCAGAGGCCTAAGATCCTCCTGTAGCATGAAAGAGCGCACTCCTTCTACACCATCGTCAACTGATTCCACATAGATGTCAACAAAACCTGTTCTATTAAACGCTTATACAAGTAGAGTCCCCCTGACAGAGTGGAGAGGGTGTCAGCAGTAAGTTTGTGTTGACATCACTGATTAGTTTGCCCTTCCTGTGATCCGTCAGAACAATAACCCCTACAAAACGGATCCTGTCTGTTGAGCATCCGCCTTCACTCGAATAGCATTCGGTCAGTAATCCATCAGTATTGCTAAAGCCCAAAAAAACAGGAGTGGATCCAAAACAGAGATGACACAAGAATGGAATAGTTGCATATCTTCTGTGTTTTGTACTCACTCCTACTTTTGGCTACCAAATCATAAGCCAATTCTGATGCAAAATAGGGACCATATCATGCAGGCCTTACAGCTGTTACATAGACAGAATCATTCTGAAAGATCAGAAGAAGGGTCAAATAAATGATGATGTCAGCAAGAACGAAAGGCAAAATAATGGCCCAGTCATGAAGTGGGGAGGGTGGGAACAGCATGAGAAGTCCACAAAGACATAGTGACCCTAAGACATAGTGATGAGGTGGAAGCAGCATGAGGAGATGACAGAGTGGCCAAATAACAGAGTCTGAAGGTGGCAGCAGCATCAGGAGGAGGCCACAGAGTGGCACAATGACAATGTGGAGGTGACAGCAGCATAAGTAGGCAACAGAGTGACACAATGACAGAGTGTGGAGGTGGTAGCAGCAGCAGCATCAGGAGGAAGCCACAGGGTGGCACAATGAAACTGTGGAGGTTGCAGCAGCAGCATCAGCAGGCCAGAAAGTGGAACAATAAAAGTGTGGAGGTGGCAGCAGCATCAGGGGAATGCCACAGGGTGGCACAATGACAGCATGGAAGTGGCAGCAACTGCATCAGGAGGCCACAGAGTAGCACAATGACAGTGTGGAGGTGGTGGCAGCAGCAGTATCAGAAGGATGCAGGAGGGTGGCACAATGACAGTGTGAAGGTGCAGCAGCAGCATCAGGAGGCCACAGAGTAGCACACTGACAGGGTGGAGGTGGCAGAAGCAGCATCAGGAGGCCCCAGAGTGGCACAATGACAGAGTGTGGAGGTGGCGGAAGCAGCAGTATTAGGAGGAGACCATAGTGTGGCACAATGACAGTGTAGAGGTGGCAGCAGCATCAGGAGGCCACAGAGTGGCACAATGTATATATTTATAAATGATCTTGTAGAAGGCTTGCATAGTAAAATATCAATTTTTGCAGATGACACTAAACTGTGTAAAGTAATTAACACTGAAGAGGACAATATACTGCTACAGAGGGATCTGGATAGATTGGAGGCTTGGGCAGATAAGTGGAAGATGAGGTTTAACACTGATAAATGTAAAGTCATGCACATGGGAAGGAATAATGCAAGTCACCCGTACATACTAAATGGTAAAACACTCGGTAACACTGACATGGAAAAGGATCTAGGCATTTTATTAAACAGCAAACTAAGCTGCAAAAACCAGTGTCAGGCAGCTGCCGCCAAGGCCAATAAGATATTGGGTTGCATCAAAAGGGGCATAGACACCCCTGATAAGAACTAGTGATGAGCGGCAGGTGCCATATTCGATTTCGACGAAATTCGCGAATATTCGAATGAATATTCGTTTCATATTCGTCGAAATCGAATATTCGTCATTTTTTCTAGTTATCGCGATTAACATGCGATTTAAATAATCGCATATTGCGATTTGTACTTAAGGCTACTTTCCTATTGGTTTCATATCTAGAATTAGCGAGGATGACGAATATGACGAATGTATTCGTCTATTCCTCAAAACGAAGATAACGAAGTATTCTACATCTTCGTTTTAGCTACCTATTCGTCAACTTCGCTAATTCTAGCAATCAAATAGGAAGGTTGACTATAGAGACAGCTGTGTTAAATTCGCTATGCGATTTTTTTTTTTTAATAAATAGAATACTTATAATAATTTTATCAAGTAATATAATTATTGTATTAAAAAAAAAAATCGCATAGCGAATTTAACACAGCTGTCTGGTAAGTCAACCTTCCTATTTGATTGCTAGAATTAGCGAATAGCTAAGTTGACGATGACGAGACGAATAGGTAGCTAAAACGAAGATGTAGAATACTCGTTATCTTCGTTTTGAGGAATATGACGAATACATTCGGTCATATTCGCTATTCGCTAATTCTACCAAGCCAACCATAACTTCTGTGCTCATGGAGCGTCCCCATCACCATGGGAACGTCTCCATATACTAAAATGTACTGTCGGATTTGAGGAATTACGTTGAAATCGCAATGCGATTAATTCAAGTTATATTAATCGCATTGCGATTTCAACTTAGAGCTGGGTTTATAATGGGTCAGCTTGCTAGAATTAACGAAGTTAACGAATATGGAATATAGCAGCAGTGCTAAGTTGAAATCGCAATGCGATTAATTTAACTTAAAGTATTCGCATTGCGATTTCAACTTAGCACTGCTAGTGCATAGCATTAGCTATACTCCATATTCGTTAATTCTAGCCTATGTAAGATAAGCAGTGCTAAGTTAGTAATCGCAATGCGATTAATTTAACTTAAAGTATTCGCATTGCGATTTCAACTTAGCACTGCTAGTGCATAGCTATACTCCATATTCGTTAATTCTAGCCTATGTAAGATAGCAGTGCTAAGTTGTAATCGCAATGCGATTAATATAACTTGAATTAATCGCATTGCGATTTCAACGTAATTCCTCAAATCCGACAGTACATTTTAGTATATGGAGATTCTCCCATGGATGGGGACGCTCCACATGAGCACGGAAGTCGGCAGAAGCGGCAACGGGCACTGACTAGAGCAGCCAGGAAGCCAGGAATCCTCAGGACTGGTAAGAACTACTTTTGGGAAGTAGGAAAGAAAAAAATATAACTAAGAAAAAAAAAAAACAAAAAAAAAAAAAAAACGAATATTCGAAATAGCGAATTTATAGCGCTATATTCGAAATATTCGCGAATTAGCGAAGTGCCGATATTCGCTAAAAAAATTCGCTTTTCGAATATTCGCGCTCAACACTAATAAGAACATAGTCCTACCACTTTACAAACCGCTAGTCAGACCACACATGGAGTACTGTGTATAGTTCTGGGCTCCTGTGAACAAGACAGACATAGCAGAGCTGTAGAGGGTTCAGAGGAGGGCAACTAAAGTAATAACTGGAATGGGGCAACTACAGTACCCTGAAAGATTATCAAAATTAGGGTTATTTACTTTAGAAAAAAAGATGACTGAGGGGAGATCTAATAACTATCTATAAATATATCAGGGGTTAGTACAGAGATCTCTACCATCATCAATTTATCCCCAGGACTGTGACGAGGGGACATCCTCTGCGTCTGGAGGAAAGAAGATTTGTACACAAACATAGAAGATGATTCTTTACGGTAATAGCAGTGAGACTATGGAACTCTCTGCCTGAGGAGGTGGTGATGGTGAGTACAATAAAGGAATTCAAGAGGGGCCTGGACGTATTTCTGGAGTATAATAATATAACAGGCTATAGCTACTAGAGATGGGTCATTGATCCAGGGAGTTATTCAGATTGCCTGATTAGAGTTGGGAAGGAATTTTTTATTCCCCTTAAGTGGGGAAATTTGGCTTCTACCTCACAGTTTTTTTTTTGCCTTCCTCTGGAACAACTAGCAGGATGACAGGCTGAACTGGATGGACAGATGTCCTTTTTCGGCCTTAGGTACTATGTTACTATGTTACTAATGAGAGAGTGTGGAGGTGGCAGCATCAGCATCAGGAGGAGGCTACATTTTGGAACAATGACAGCGTAGAGGTGGCAGCAGCTGCATCAGGAGGCCACAGAGTGGCACATTGACAGAATGTGGAGGTCCAAGAGTGGCTCATTTATATAGTTGAGGGTGGCAGCAGCATGAGGAGGCCACAGACTGGCCCAGTTACATAGTGTTGATTTAGCAGCAGCATGAGGAGGTCACAGAGTGGCAAGGTGACATAGTGTATAGGTGAAAGCAGCAGTAGTATGAGGAGGCCACAGAGTGGCAAGGTGACATAGTGTGGAGGTGGCAGCATCAGCATCAGGAGGCCAAAGAGTGGAACAATGACAGAGTGTGGAGGTGGCGGCAGCAGCAGCATCAGGAGGATGCCACAGGGTGGCACAATGACAGTGTGGAGGTGGCAGCAGTAGCATCAGGAGGCCACAGAGTGGCACAATGACAGAGTGTGGAGGTGGCGGCAGCAGCATCAGCATCAGGAGAATTCCACAGGGTGACACAATAACAGTGTGGAGATGGCAGCAACAGCATCAGGAGACCTCAGAATAAACCGTTGACAGAGTAGGAAGGTGGGTGGCAATACCAGTACCAGCTGAAGATGGTGGGTGAAAGAAGAAGCACTTGGCATCAGATATATGGCTTCAGGAGGGTGGCAGCATCAGAATAGTAGCTGAGGCTGGTAGCCAGAAGAAAACTGTCTTTTTTGTCAAAGTGTTGGTGTTGCACCATGAATTATCTAGTCTGATGTATCAGGCATTGGTGGGTAGAAATCCTGGCTGATCCACACCTGATTCATCTTGACAAAGGTCAGTCTCTCCACATTTTGGGTGGACAGGCGAGTTCTTCTTGGGGTAACTATGGCCCCTGCCGCACTAAACACCTGCTCTGATGCAACAATACTGCCAGGTAGGACAGCTTTTCCAGGAAAAACTCTGCCAGTTGCGGCCACAAATCCAATTTGGCTGCTCAGTAGTCCAGCAGATCTTTAATGTGGGGTGGCAGGGTGCTGTCCAAGTATGCCACCACCTGCTGGTCCAGGTCCTGATCTAGGTCTAGCTGCTGCTGGTGGTGAGTAGTTTCTTTACTAGTTGGGTGAAGAAAGCTGCTCATCAGTGACTCTAGACTCAAGTTGCTGCTGATGGAGCTGGAACTGCTCATACCCCCCCCCCCCCACCCTGCCACAGCAGCCATGGAAGAGGAATGTGAGCGCAAAGTCCCCCCCCCCCCAGTCAGACCTGCGGGAGGATGAAAGATGGCGCAGATAGGCAGCGGCCAACTGACTACATAAGATGTCGCTATAGTAGTTCAGTTTGTCCTCCCTCTCAGCGGGTGTAAAAAAGGCCTACATTTTGGACCGGTAGTGAGGGTCCAACAAGGTTGAGAGCTAGAAGTCACCCCTCGGCCAAATGCTGACAATTTGGCACTATGCAAGCAAGTGAGCATGCATAGGGTCATTTGTGCAAGTGACTTGGAAGGACTCCCTGCTTCCATCTCCACTGCAGACTGCCACGGTGAGTCTGGGTCCTCTGTCTTGTCTTTCTCATCACCCTATAGCTCCTCTGGCTGCTCCTGCTCCTCCTCTCCTATCACCTGTGTATAAAAACACCAATTTTTCTACAAAATGATTGTGCTCCAATGTCCTCCTCCTCCTCCTCCTCCTCCTCCTCCTCCAGTTCAGCCCCCACAAGGCTTATGTGGCCATGAGATCTAGGCACCACGTCTCTAGTCCCCTGACCAGTCAGATTTACCTGAATCTGTTTCAGTACATGAAGCAGTGGAATGACATTGTTCCTCCCGTAGTCCTGGTGACTGACAAATAATATGGACTCCTCAAAGGGCCTGAGCAAATAGCAGGTGTCACGCATGAGCTGCCACTGTCTGACATCGAAATTACACAGGGGAGTACTCCTGTCTGCTTGGATCAACAAGAAATTGTTTATGGCCTTTCTCTGTTCATATAGTTGGTCTAACATATGGAGGGCGGAATTCCAATGGGTGGAAACGTCGCATATCATCCTATGTTGGGGGATGCCGTTCTGCCGCTGCAGCTCAAGGAGGGTGTACTATGTAGTGCAAGAGTGGTTGAAGTGCATGCAAAGTTCTCTGGCCATTTTTAGGATGTCTTGATGTCTTGACTTCAGGAACAGCTTGACAACCAGATTAAACACGTGTGCCATGCAGGGCGCATGGCTCAGTCCTCCTTGACACAGCTCAGACACCATGTTCTTCCCGTTGTCACCATGGTTCCGATTTTGAGTTGTCGCAGAGAAAGCCAGGATTTGATTTCTTGATGAAGGATACGGAGCAGTTTCTGTCCTGTGTGACTCTGTTCACCCAGGCAAATGAGGTGCTAAACAGTGTGACACTGCCATGCCCTGCACATACGGTAAGAAGTCTAGAAGGCTGTACCGGCCGATACGTGTCCTCAATATGTATCTGCATTGATGAAATAAAGAAAGAGATGTTTTGAAGACAAAGAGCATCCGCTGGGATTTTTTGCTGTATTTCCTTTAGAGTGCTTCCTTTCCCTTGCCGACGAACTGGAAGTCAGGTGCTAACCATTATTGCAATTTACTGCACATGTGGTATACTGGCGGGGCACTGTGAATTGTCCCTGCAGTAGAGGCTGAAGACACGGTGGAGGATGAGGAGGAAGAGGCGGACATTGTCTCAGGACCAACGGCGCGAGAACGTGGAGGCAGAAGCGGTGTCAACTGGCCAAGTTGCTGGTGTGGCTTTGCAGGAACCACATTCACCCAGTGGGCCATAAAGGACATGTATTGTCCCTGACCGTTGTTACAGGTCCACACATTGGCACTGCCTTGCACTTTGGCAGACAATGACAAGCTCAAGCACTGGCTTGGGACTCTCCACCTCAGCTTGGTACAAGCCATCAGTTCTCAGAAAGGTGAAGAGTCCACCACTTGGAAAGGGAGGAACTGCAGCACCAGCAACTTGGCCAGGAGCACATTCAGCTTCTGAGCCATTGGATGAGTGCACGCAAATGGTTGTCTCTTGGCAATCGCTTCGGTGATCGCTTGCTGAGTGACTGACGAGGAGTAGGAGGAGGAAGAGCAGGAGCTATAGGACCAGCAGATGATGGGAAGACAGCTCCCTTCAGCTGAGGTGGTGGAGCCTTGACTGCCTGCAATTGGGTGTGTGCCACTGGGTGATGCAGCGGTTGCTGTGGCAGGCTGGACCACCATATCGGAGCAGTGGTTCTCCCAGGCCACTTTATGGTGACGCTGCATATGTTGACGCAGGGCCATGGTGCCAACATTGGCACCCTGGCCACGTTTCACCTTCTGCCCACAGATTCTACAAATGGCCATGTTCACCTCCTCTGACGGCTTAACAGAAAACTGCCACACCTCTGAGTAGGTGATTTTTCCCCCAGCGCTCTGCACTGACTGACTGCTACGGTCGTTGGTTCCGTGAACCCCTGCACCACTACTTTCCAGGCAGGTAGGCTCCTGCGAAGAGGGTTGTCAGCATGTTTGGCTACCGACATCCCACTGCTGCCACCCTGCTGACTTCGATGTAATAAACCCTGTTAATGGCTGTATCAAACAGCACTTGCACCCCAGTAACATGAACGGTTTGCTGGAATTACAGAGCTCTATAATGCCAATTTGGATCCCCTGTCAGTGTAGCAAGGTGTAATAGGATTGTTCTTATTACCCAGGCCGTAATCTCCCCTACTGAACCCTGCTCTGCTTAAATACTGTGGAATGATTCCTCCCTATCCTTTCCCTGAACTTCTATACAGCAAAATAAAAGTTTTAAAGTCTTTTCTACCACTGTCCCTAGCGTCTGCTGACGTCCCTCCCTGCACTAAGTACACTGGAAAATGGCTGAATCCAAGATGGCTGAGGCTATTTTTAGGGCTGTGACATCCCTCGGCTGGCTGGCTGCTGATTGGCTGCATGCATGGAATTGTGGGTGAGCCCTCGTTCCCAGAGTTCCTTGCTCCATGTCCTAACACATCAGCAGCCATTTTAGGAAAAAATGCAATTAGTTACCATGAAGCGTGAGGAAATTTGGATTTGGTGCAAATCAAGTTATTCCTGAAATTCGAATCGAATACGACTTCATCAACTTCGATTCGCTCAACTTTACTGTCAATCCTGGACCCAACGATGATGCTCGGGGCCCCGACCCCTCCTCTTCCCCCAATACCAAAAGACATTAGATTACCTGTCGCGGCGAGGTCTGAAATCCTAGATGACGCCCATCCACAGACACCGTTGAACTCTCCCTCCGGCAGCCCGCTGAAGCAAAGGCCATGACTGGATTCCTCAAATCCCCCAAAGGTTAGTGCATCATCCTGCACCTCTCCACAGGGTACTGATGACACTGACCCCTTTCACAGTTACCCCACTTCCGATAAACCCCTTTTCGTGGGAAGCAAATGCTTTTAGCTCTCAAGGCTTTTCTTCACACTGATATTGTGGACCTGATTAACCCCATCTCTGCCAAAGTATAAGAAGTGGAAGACAGGGTTCTCCACATAGAAACAAAAATGGATGAATTTGCCACCTCACAGAACTCCATTATTGATTCCCACAATGATATGGAGGATGAGTTGGAGGCCATAAAGCTCAAGATGGCAGACTTTGAGTACTGGTCGTGGTGAAATAATATAAAATTTAGGAGCATACCCGAAGAGAACGCACCTCGAGAATTGCAGTCATTCTTATAAGGCTTGATGTCTGTGCTTCTCCCAAATTTCTCCCCCTAAAACATGATTATTGACAGGGCCCACATAGTCCCTAAACCTCAACATCTGGTCCCTGGATTCCCAAACTCGCTTCTTTCTGGCAACAGGTTTTTCACTTAGTATCGGAATTGACATTGGCTAACAGCCCCATCCCCGGAGCTAGCACTGTTGTTCGTGGGTATACAGTCAACTGGCCCTACTAATAGAAGTCTCATAGGACATGTGCTGCTGAGCGCCAAACTGATGATAACCCACCACTGGAAGGAAATTGCTTCCCCAAGCATACCAGAAGTGCTTCAGGAGCTAAATGCTATTTGCCAATATGAAAGATTGTTGCCGGACACAATGATTTCCCCCAAATTCAGAAACAACAATTGTACGCCTTGGCTATCACACCCTAAATATAAGCCGTAGAATCACTTAATAAACCAGAAAAGCTTCTTTGTTGTACCTAACTGACTAACCTCAATTGCACTTATATGCACACCTTCAGGTAATGCAAAAACTATATATGCTGCCCTCTCACCCAGGGCTAATATTTATCTGTACACCACAATGTGAATTATAAACAATTGTCAAACCTATCTTTGTACAATGTATACCGAACTATGCTGTTTCAGCGCTCAAATGACAAAGATGTATTTCTTTTTTCTTTTGTGAAAAACTAATAAAAACTGACTATTCTAAATACTGTAAATACTGTATAGTACCATCACATATGTTATGTTTTTTCACATTCAAAAGCTTCCAAAAATTGTGCCTTATCAGGAGCAGATGGTGTTATGAGATAAAAAAAGAAGCAGAAGCAGCATGGCATGGCATGGAACATACAAAGCAGTAGCTCGGCTGTCTATGGGATTTTTCCAGAAATTTGCATCAAAGTCAATTCTTTTCACTTTGATTTGCTCAATACTAATGACAAGGACACTGAATAGGATCACTCTGGCTGCCACAAAGAAGACTGGGAGAAGAAGTACAGATTTTGTCCGATATAGAATGCTGGATACTTCAATTTTCCCCTAGGATCTAGTGATGCTGCTTCATGCGCTGTGATACAACCCTGGTAACTATGTTTGTGTTTGAATGTCCACAGCTTATCTTTATCCTGCAGATCTTGCACATGGCTGTCGCTTTGCATGCCGGCCTTGTGGAAAAAAAAAAAAAACTCCATATGGGAGATACTCGCCCTAAGCTGGGGCATCTGAGATTGGATAGGTATGGCACATTTTGAACCTGTGCCCACAGTATTATCAGCATCACCACTTCCCAAGCTGACCACAATAGAAGCAGATTTGGCCCTGAGAGGTTTTGGACATATATTGCCTCCACTCTTTATTGCCTATATGGCTGCAACCTTTCTCCTCTGATCTCTCCTCCTTCTCAGCACCCTTATCCAGCTCCCAGGTCCTGTCTAAGAAACAATCATCATCATAGTCCACACCCTTCCCGCCATGTTTGGACAAGGTCAGCACCCTCTGCAATTCAGTGTACTTTTTCAAAAAAGCATTGCACGGCTAAATTAATCACTTGCGCCATATACGGAGCAAGTGTTATTTCCCCCAAATGCAGCATGGCCAAGATGTTTTTGCCATTGTCGCTGACCATATTGACCAGTTGGAGTTGGTGTGGAGACAGACACTGGGATGTGTGCTGTTTGATGCAGCCAGTGATCAGCTGTGTGATTACTCTTGCCAAAGCTAATCTGATAAGGGGGTGGGGGTGGGAGCAATGCTCTGCCCTGATGCTAGTGGGGATGGGAGGATGTACATGCAAGAGGAAGTAGATAAGCAGCTGGTCTGGGAATCAGACTGACACAAGCATAGGGGTGTCAATAGGACCTGGCCTTCTTGCCTTAGTGTTGCCTCTCAGCAAAAAACATTGATCAGTGGGCCATGAAAGATATGTACTGTCCCTGCCCATAATAACACCCTGGTGTACATCTTACTGCACAATGAGTATTGCAAGGAGCTGCCCAAGTTCTCCACCAAGTGACATTACAAAGCAGGGAACGCACGCAATTACCTCCCTAAAGACAGCAGAATAAACAAAGTGGTATGGCAGAAACTGCACCTCTGGCAACTTGGCCAGGAGAGAATTAAGCTTGCGTACCAACAGATTGCTGGGTGTGTAGAATTATTTCTTTGCCACAAATTCCATTATCGATGGTTGATGGTGGAGAGGTGTAGGAGAAGTAGTATGAGCAGAAGAAACAGTAAGTGATGATGATTATTAGTGATGAGCGAGCATGCTCGGCCGAGTATCGGTTCGGCTCGAGCATCGCTATGCTCGGCCCATGGCGGTACTCGGCCTAGTACCACGTGTGCTCGAGTGAAATGCTCGAGTCTCCTCCCCGCACGTTTGGCGCCTCCTAAGCAGCCAATCAACGTTCAGGGAAGTAATGCCCCTCAGTGTAATGTCATAACCATGTTAGCTACTGGCATTACACTGATTGGCTGGCTGGAACGCGTCATCGGGTGCTATATAGCACCCGATGACACGTGTTCAGCTCATACAGAGTCAGAGAGAGCAGAGTGTAGGCAGGGAAAGATAATCTGTGAGGTCTGTGTCCCGCGCTGTACAGCGATGATGACTGCACAGGCCTCTGATAGGCTTTCACAATATGAAGAAAGTGAGCACTAAGGGACAGGGAAGTGGGCGTGATGCTTATGGCCCTGGGTGCAATCAAACTGTGCCTTCTGCCTGTGCACCAGAAAAAAAAAAAACATCCACTGTACCCAGCTTCATGTCCAACTTAGCTGGGCGGCACACGAAAACACTGTCCAAGTCAGACCAGTGCAAACAGTTGGTCGGTTGGATTGCTTAAGATAATGCTTCAGGTCGGTTAAGCACCACCCTCTCTTCCACCAGGTCCAGTCTCTGTATTCTGTGTATGGTGCCCTCCTTTATGTGTAATAAAGGGTGTATTGTAGTGCCGATTCCTTGTAATTTTGGCATCCCTTTCACTTAGTACATAAGCTTGATAAGTCTAGGGGTTCCACTACCTGAACAATTGTACCACAATGCCCTCCTTTATGTGATATACAGGCTGTTTCGGAGTGCCTCTTGCTTGTCATTTTTTGTCAGCACTTGCACTTTATATACATTTGGATATACAGGAAAGAATGTTTCCTAACAATTTTTCCTGTGAAATAGATTTTTTTGGGGTAGGGGGTTTGTGCGTATTTTTGTCAGTCTGTAAAAGTGGCGTACAACTTGGACAACATGGTTTCCAGCAGCGACCTGGGAGCGTAAGATGCATCCAAACATCGTCCCTATGCTGTTCCCGATCCATTTCGGTGGTGTTTGTCCCTTTCTGACCTTTTACAATGGATAAGGCACCCTCCCCTCTTCAGAGCAGGGGGTGCCTGGTTGTCTCCCATTGACTTCCATTATACTCGAGTGCTCGGCTGAGTACACAAATATAGCAATGTGTTCGGGCCAAACAGCCAAACACCCAAATACTTTGGTGCTCGCTCATCGCTAGTAATTATGACAAGGACACTGTACTTCATGTGGACGTGCCTTGCTGATGCAGAGAAGATTGAGAAAAGGAGGACACTCTTGTTGGACCAGCTGGTGATGCTGCATCATGTGTTTCAATAGAGCTATGGTACTTATGTTTACGTTTGAATGCCTACAACTTATATTTAACCCTGCAGATCTTGCACATGGCAATGCCTTTGTCATCCAGTACTGTGGAGAAAAACTGCCAGACTAGAGATGCATGCACACAGCTTGGCTTAATTTTGGCACATTTTAAACCTGTGTCCAAAGTATCATTGGCATCACTAGCCCTGTGGTGTGCCCATACAACTGTTTATGACAACATATTAGGTTTTTCTGTAAACTGCAGAATAGTGGCGTAGCCAGAGTTCTATGCGCCCCAGGGCAAACTTTGAATTGTGCCCCCCCGGCCCGACCCCCAAATAGATACCCCCCACCCCCACCCCCCGGTCGCACCCTCTTCAACCTCGATCGTTACGCCCTTGCTCCCATCACTACATAAATACTGGGTAATGCAGCCCCACATACCTCTTACATCCAATGATGTCTCCTTTGAAGTAGATGTTCTCTTTCCTCATCTTCTCCTTTCAGACCTTCAGACCAGACCACCATTTCTCAGCCATTTTTCGTCTCTGCAGTTTGACAAAAATAAAGAGAGATCTTAGTTTCCTGCTTTTCCATCATCCTCCCATCTTTTGAACAAATCATCCTACTACCCCCAATACTGTGCCGCTGTGCTCCCCAATACTATACTGCAGAAACAGATAGACCCTCTGATAATACTAGGACTACACAGAGCCCCCCCATATAAAATACCCCTTCACTGTGGCCTCCGTAGAAGCCCCCATAGTGCCCCCCAATAATGTGCCAGTAAGAAGTCCCCCCATAAATGCCCCCCAACAATGTGCCAGTAAGAAGTGCCCCATAGATGCCCCCATAGTGCCCCCCAATAATGTGCCAGTAAGAAGTGCCCCCATAGATGACCCCCAATCATGTGCCAGTAACAAGTGCCTCTCCATGACCCCACCATCATGTGCTAGTAACAAGTGTCTCTCCATGCCCCCCTCCAAATTATGCGCCAGTAACAAGTGCCTCTCCATGCCTCCCCCAATCATGTGCCAGTAACAAGTGCCTCTCTATGCCCCCCCATCATGTGCCAGTAACAAGTGTCTTTCAATGTCCGCAAATCATGTGCCAGTAACATGTGCCCCCCATCATGTGCCAGTAACAAGTGCCCTCCATGCCCCTCCCATGTGCCAGTAACAAGTGCCTCTCTATGCCCCTCATCATGTGCCAGTAACAAGTGCCTCTCCATGACCCCACCATTATGTGCTAGTAACAAGTGTCTCTTCATGCCCCTCCTCCAAATTATGTGCCAGTAACAAGTGCCTCTCCATCCCCCCCCAATCATGTGCCAGTAACAAGTGTCTCTCCATGCCCCCCCATCATGTGCCAGTAACAAGTGTCTTTCAATGTCCCCAAATCATGTGCCAGTAACATGTGCCCCCCATCATGTGCCAGTAACAAGTGCCCTCTATGCCCCTCCCATGTGCCAGAAACAAGTGCCTCTTCATGCCCCCCATGTGCCACTAACAAGTGCCTCTCCATGGTCCCCCCATCATGTGCCCAGTAAGTGCCTCTCCATGCCCCCCCGCCACTCATCATGTGCCAGTAACAAATATAGTCCCGTATAAAAAAAATAAACACTTATACTTATCTCCATGGCAGCAATGAGATGCAGGCCTCTTCCGGCCTGTATCCCACGCTGTAAGGCTATGACGCCTGCACCAGCCTCTGATAGGCTGCAGGCCTTGTGCCGGCAGCATATCAGAGGAACAGGGAAGGGAGACGCCTCCCTCCCCTGCCTGGCCGCAGCACAGCCATTTGTATCGCTGTCCTGAGGACGGCGAAACAGATGACTATGGAGATAAACGCTTCCACAATGGCTCATGTCCCTGTGCCCTGCCGCCGCCGCCACTGCTGACAGCCTGTCCAGATTAAATTATTGTGGCGGGGCTGCGGGCCCCCTTCACTGTCGGGCCCGGTCGAAGTCGAACACTCTGCGACCATGGTCGTTACACCCCTGCTGCAGAATCAGGGTAATATATTTTTAGATTTGTTTTGCTGTTAACCTTTGCTGTGTTACAGGAAAATGGATTAAAATGGAATATCTACAGAAAAAAAAAATTTAAATTTCAGTTTTCCTTTAATTCTGGTGGAACACCAAAAGTTTCTCAAATCAGTTTTCAATAAAATGAGGAATGCCACTTAAAGTGACTTCAAAACTGAATTGGTCCTTTACAAATCGTTTTGGAAATTTTGTTGAAAATTTAAAAAATTGCTTCTAAAATTCTAACCCTTCTAACATCCTAAAAAATAAACTGACATTTGCAAAATGATGCCAACATAAAGTAGACATATAGTGAATTTTCAGTAATAACAATTTTATGATGTGTCACTATCCGTCTGAAAGGCAGAGAAAATTAAATCATTCAAATGTTTAAAATTATGAATTTTCCATAGATTTTGGATTTATTTTTATAAATAATGGTAAACATATCGACTCAAATCTACCATTAAATTTAACAACAAGAATTATGATATGGCTCGAGAAAAACATTCTCAGTATTGGTTAGATAAGTAAAAGCATTCCAAAGTTATTACCACAGAAAGTGACAGGTAAGATTTGCAAACATAGACCTAGTAATGAAAGATAAAAATGGCTGTCTTGAAGGGGTTAATGTAGATACAAGCCATTTTACTATATAAACATCTGAATCGCAATTTTTGTACTATAAAACACACAATTATGCCTCGGCAACCACCAATATAATGAAGCAATGTTGGCTATGAAATTCACTGGTTTAACAATGGAATGTTTGTACTATAAAACACAAAATGTGATCTAATAATGCACCTTTTACCACTGATATAATAATACAGTGTTGGAGGTGAATTTTCTTTGATTTATGTATGCATTTAATATCACTGGACTGTGATGTGATGCTATAATACTCCTGCTACCACCAATATAATTATCTAGTGTTTTCTGTGAAATTTGTTTGAGCTATGTGTTTAATATCACTTGTTCAGCAAGGAAAGTTTTGTATTATGAAACACAATGTGCTATGCAATAATGCATCTGCTACCCCCAATATAAAGTGTTGGAGGGGAACTATGTACGTGTTTAATATCACTGGACTGGTTCAAGAATTAATTTTTTGTAGTTTAAAACACACTGGGGGAGATTTATCAAGGCTGGTGTTCGAATATGCCAGTCTTGATCTCCCTGCGCTGGAGTAAGATGCACCAACTTTATTCAGAGGCAGAGATGCCTCTCAATAAATTAGTTACATCTCTGGCATCCTTTGCACCAGGGCCTTGCAAAGCCCTGTCCCTCCTGCTAAGCCCTGACTCTTTTCTTGACACTTTAGAAATGTGCCAATAAGCTTAAAAAGTCACAAATAGTGTGCGCCATAATTTGCAACTTTTTTGCTCCACTATTGTGGTGTAAAGACATTGATAAATTACCCCCACTGTGAGATGCAATAATGTGCCTGCTACCACCAATATAACGATGCAGTGTTGCCAGTGAAATTTCTTGCAACTATGTATGCATTTACTATAACTGGATTTGTTCAACAATTACATTTTGTAGTATACAACACACAGTGTGATATAATAATGCGCACACTAATACCAGTATAACAGTGCAGTGATGCTAGCGAAATTTCTTGTAACTATGAATGTGTATAATTCAACAATGACATTTTTGTACTATAAAACACACAGTGTGATGAAATAATGTACCTGCTACCACGAATATAACAATGCAGTGTTAGCAGTGAATTTTTTTGAACTATGTATATGTTTAATAATACTGGACTGGTAGAGTTGGTGGTCAAATTTCTTTGAACTCTGCATTTAATATCACTTTTATAAAAATAGGGCTATAGTTTCAAAATGCTTTTGCTATAATTCAACACAGTTAATAACTCTGACAGATATATTGCACTGACAAAAAATATATATCTTCTCAACGTTTTCAGCAGAATGCTATTGGGGTGCTTTGCTGGCAATAATGAACTGTAGAAAGTTAAGGATTAAAAAAAAAATAGCTAAGTTGTCTCAGCGGTAGTAGGCAGCCAATGCACAGTGTTGGGGGAAAATGGCATACTTGGCAGTGTGGCAGTTTTTTGTTAAGCCGCCGGGGGAGGTGAACATGGCCATTAGTGGGCAAAAGGTAACGCATGGCCAAGGTTCCAAAGTTGGCGCTGAGCAAAGATGGAGAGTCCCAAGCCGTCATTTATTTGCCAAGAAGGCAGTACCAGCCCTGAACACATACTGTATATATAACAGAAGGTGGGCCAATCCTTGAGCCTGTTGGTGTCTGCCAAAGTGCATGATAGCACCGACGTGTCAAGCTGTAACTACGGTTAAGGACAATATATGTCCTTTACAGCCCAATAGGTAAATTTGGTTCCTTCCCTGCCACACCAGCAACTTGGCCAGGTGACACAGCCTTTGCCTCCACGTTCTCACACCATCTGTAAGAAATCCTGAGAATTGCCAGGATACTTTGCATGCACTTCAGCCACTCGTACACCGAAAAGCCCACCCTCCTTTAGCTGCAAAGGCAGAATGGCATCCCCCAGCACAGGCTGATATGCAATGTTTCTACCCGTTGGAATTCCACCCTACATTTGTTGGGCCGATTATACTGCAAGAACAGAGAAAGGCCATAAACTATTTTTTGATGGTACAGACGGACAGAGGCACTTCCCTGTGTAACTTCGATGTCAGCCAGTGGCAGCTCATGCGTGAAACCTGCCATTTGCTCTGGCCCTTTTGAGAAGGCCACCTTATTTGTCAGTCGCCAGGACTAACGGATAAACAAGGTCAATCCACTGATTCATGTACTTGAACAGATGCTGCTAATTCTGGCTGGCTTGGCGACCAGAGACGTGGTTACTACATCTCATGGCCACATAAGCCTTGTGGGGGCTGAACTAGAGGAGGAGCAGTAGGAGTACATTTGAGGCAGATGACCCAGACACACCATGGAAGTATGCAGTGGAGATGGAGGAAGGGAGTCCCTCCGAGTCATTTGCGCAAATGGCCCGATGCATGCTCAGTTGCTTGCGTAGTGACAGCCAAATTGTCACCATTTGGCAAAAGGATGACTACTGGCTCTCCACCATCATAGACCCACACTACTCATCCAAAATGGGCGCCTTTTTTCCACCCACTGAGAGTAAGGACAAACTGAACTACTATTGAGACATCCTATGTAGTCAGTTGGCTGTCGCCCATCCTCTCATGCAGGTCTGACCAGGGAAGCCCTCTATGCTCATGTTCCACTGCCACCGCAGCTGGGGGGTGGGGGTGGGAGAGCAGGAGCAGTAGCAGCTCCATTAGCAGCAACTTAAGTCTAGAGTCGCTGATGAGTAGTTTTCTTCACCCGCCTATTAAAGAAACTACTCACCAGCAGCAGCAGGTAGACATAGAGCAGAACCTGAACCAGCAGGTTGTGGCATACTTGGACTGCACCCTGCCACCCCACATCGAAGATCCCCTGGACAACTGGGCTGCTAAACTTGATGTGTGGCCGCAACTGGCATCGTTTGCCCTAGACAAGCTTTCCAGACGGCTAGCAGTGTGCAGCGGGAGCCATAGTTACTCCAAGGAGAACTCGTCTGACCCCCCAAAATGTGGACAAACTGACCTTTGTGAAGATGAATCAGACAGGCATCAGCAGGGATTTCCACATACCAGTGCCTGATACATCAGACTAGATCATCCATGGTGCCACACCTAAACTTTGTCAAAAGAGACCTGTTTCTTCTGCCTACCTGCTTCAGCTACTATTCTGATGCTGCCACCCACCTGATGCCACACACCTGCTGCCAGGTGCTCCTACTGCCACTTACCATCTTCAGCTAGTACTGGTATTGCCCCCTCCACCTCACTGCTATGTCACTGTGCAACTCTGTAGTCTCCTGATGCTGCTGCCACCTCACCACTATGTCACTGGACAACTCTGCGGTCTCCTAATGCTGCTGCCAGCTCACCACTCTGTGGTCTCCTCATGCTGCTGCCACCTCAATACTCTGTCGTTGGGCCACTCTGTGGTTTCCTCATGCTGCTGCTGCTTAAATACTTTGTCATTGGGCCACTCTGTGGTCTCCTCATGCTGCTGCTACCTCACCATTCTGTGGTCTCCTCATGCTGCTACTACCTCACCACTCTGTCACTGAGCAACTCTGTGGTCTCCTCATGCTGCTTCCACCTCACCACTATATCACTGGGCCATTGTATGGTCTACCTATGCTGCTGCCACCTCACCACTATGTCACTGGGTCATTCTGTGGTTTTCTCATGCTGCTGCCACCTCAACACTTTGTGGTCTCCTCATGCTGCTGCTATCTCAACACTCTGTCACTGGGCAACTCCGTGGACTTATCATCCCACACTCCGCACTCCATGACTGGGCCATTATTTTGCCTTTTTGGCCTGGTTGACATCATTATTCATGTGACCTTTCTTATGATCTGTCAGAAGGAAGGAAAAATAATACACACAACAGATCCGATAGTAGCTGTAAGGCCTGTATAAAATGGTCCCTATTTTGCATCAGAATTGGCTTATGATTTAGTAGCCAAAAGCAGGAGTGGGTACAAAACACAGAAGACATGCATATATTCCACTCACATGTCATCTCTGTTTTGCATTCACTCCAATTTTGTTTCAGCTTTATCAATACTGATGAATTACTGACCAAATGATGAACGAGTGAAGGCGGATGCTGAACAGACAGGATCCATTTTTTGGGGCTTATTGTTCTGATGGATCAGAGGAAGGGCAAAATAATCAGTGATGTCAATACAAACTTACTGCTGACTCCAGGGGGGCTGTCAGGGGGCTTTACTTATAAAGCGGTTAATAGAACATGTTCTGTAGAAATCTATGTGGAATCAGCTGACGACGGTGTAAAAGGAGTGCGCTCTGTCGCAGTAGGATCTTGGGCCTTTGCATGGTTCTTTATACCTGGTGTGAGTAGGCTAAAACTTATACTTTTATTAGCTCAGATTAAAATGCTAGGAGAGTGATATAAATATCCAAGTATAATTGTCTCAGTTATGAGTAGTTCTGCTGATGCCACACAGAGGACCTTAAACAAATAAGTCAGGAGGCATCCGCAGACTCATTGAATGAGCGTAACACCACCCGGCTCTCTGGGGCAGAAAGTGCCCTATGCAATGTGATAGGGAAACACAGGTGTGTTATGAGGAATATGCACCCTGTGTTGCCTATGCTGGTATACTCTCCCTTGTTCAGGAACAAGGGGGGGATATCCACGCAACTAGAGCGACTCAGAAACGTCAGTGACAACCAAAATGTCACAGGTCTGGCGTCTCCTATTAAATGGGTGATCTTACAGCCAGATCCGACATATGAATCATGCCACTTAACACCGAGTCCCCTCACCATACACTTAGGTTATCTGTGACTGTAAATGTTGAGTGGAAACATTACATTTCCACTTGGATCTTTTTCCTTAAATACAAACATATTAGACTTTATTTATGATATATGGGTTAATCCCAGAAAAAAATTGTCCTCTGATGGTCCAACCCTGCTCTCTGACGTTTATAGAAAAGGTCCCCAGGGCAAACAACCCCTTTAAGTCACATAAATTGTGTATTCATAAGGACATGATTGTTGTAACCATAATTTTGCCCAGTATTCTTGAAGCAAAATTAGGTGTGTATGCTTTACATATTGCAATAATGAGTACGTAGATTTTTATACTGTAAAGGGGCTTTCATCTATATTAACCCCATTAAGACACAGCCAGTTATAACCTTCATAAGCAGGCCTATTTTTGCAAATCTGAAATGTGTATTTCTAAATTTGAATTTCTCTGCTTTAACGACTGTAATACTTTAGATAATAGTTAATAATTAGCATACAACATATGTCTCCTTTATGGTGTCATCATTTTGTAAATGTCATTTGTTTTAGGACATTAGAGGTCTTAGAATTTAAGAAGCAATTTTTCAAACTTTCTACTAAATTTCCAAAACTCTATTTTCTTAAAGACTAATTAAGTTATGTAGTGACTTTCAGGGGCCTACATAATAGAAAATAAACACACAAATTATGCAATTTTACAAACTACAACCCTCAACTTATTAAAAATTATCTTAAAAACTTTTTATAAGCCTAGGTGTTCCCCAATCAATCAAAGGGAACTGGAGGTGAAATTTCTGAATTTCACTTTATTTATTTTTTTGCAGATATTCCATTTAAATATTTTTTTCTGTAAAGCAGCAAGGGTTAAAAGCAAAATTATCTTAAATATTTATGAACATGATTATGCAGTTTGCAGAAACAACTCATATGTGGTTGTAAACCGCTGTATGGGCACATCACGAGGTTCAGAATGTAAGGATGTTCATAGGGTCTTTGGAGGGCAGATTTTTCTGAAATAGTTTTTCGGCTCCATGTTGCATTTAATGAGACGCTGAGGTACCCCTAGAGTGGAAACTCCCATTTTGGAAACTGCACCCCTAATGGAATTTATTGAGAGGTGTAATGTGTACTTTGATTCCACAGGACTTTCATTACAAAGACTTAACTGTGAAAGTGAAAATATATATATTTTTTCTAATAGAATGTTGCTTTAGCCCCAGATTTTTTATTTACTCAAGGGGTAACAGGAGACAAAGAACTTCACAGTTTGTTATGCATTATCTACATACGGCGACATCTCATATTTTGTCTTTGGCACACTGCAGGGTTCAGAAGAGAAAGAGCACCATGTGCATTTGAGGCCTGGTTTTGTAATTGCTACTGATCAACAAGGACAGAGACTCTGAGGTTAAGGTAAAAAAGAAACCCACCAAGATGTGGCCTCATTTAAAAAAACAAAACCCTCACAGAATTTACCGAGGGGTGTAGTTAGCATTTTAATCCACAGGTTTGCAAAAATTAATTCACAGCAGATGGTGCAAAGCAGGGGCGTTACTATAGGGGAAGCAGGGGAAGCGGTTGCTTTGGAGCCCTGACCCAGAAGGGGCCCATCCAAGAGGAGGAGGAGAAGTACTAAAAGATTTTGTCAGGGCCCCTCAACAGTATTACACAATGAAATTATATACAACGGCAGTATAGACAGTGTAGAAAACGGATGGAGCAGCTGCCAGGCCGGGTCTGAGAGAGCGATCTTTACTAGCCACAGGAAAGGGGGCGGCATGAAAGATAGGGGTTGTGAAAAATACTGGGGGAGGGGGCCCCATTCAAAAATTTGCTGTGGGGCCCAGTCATTTCTAGTTACGCCACTGGTGCAAAGTAAAAACTGCATTTTTTTTAAGATATGCCATTTCAGTGCCTAATATGTTGTTCCCAGTATGTCAGTGTAAAATACGAGCCCTCATATTACTGAGATGTGCTTACTGGATTACTGGTTTTCTACATGGGGCCCTAATCATTTGCCTGGGCATACAACAAGGCTCAGGAGCACATTTGAGGCCCAATGTGGTGATTTACACATCTTGTGCTGCTAACTGTAGAATCGAATCCCTAAGAAGTGACCCCATTTTGGAAACTCTACACATCAATTCATTAAGGGGGTGGATGGAGCATTTTGATGACACAGATGATTAATGTGGTAGCGAAAATTGCAAGTTCCCTTCATACATTGGCAATTTTATATCGTTTTTGTTACACTTTTACACAAACCATTTTTGAAAAAAAAAATACATGCTTTTGCGGCATCATTTTCTGAAAGCAATTTTTTTTTCTGACAATGGTCTAGTGTGTCGGATTGTTTTTTGCCAGATGAGGTGACTGTTTTATTTGGACCATTTTATGGTACATACGTACTTTAGATTGCTCGATATTAGGATTTTTGGGAGGCAAGGTGGTTATGGACACATCAGTACCAAATATGTGCATTATTTAATTTACATTTTTTCGGTTTTTCACAATTAAGGCATTTAACATAGTAACATAGTAACATAGTATATAAGGCCGAAATAAGACATTTGTCCATCCAGTTCGACCTGTTTCCTGCAAGTTGACCCAGAGGAAGGCAAAAAAAACCTGTGAGGTAGAGCCAATTTTCCCCACTTAAGGGGAAAAAATTCCTTCCCGACTCCAATCAGGCAGTCAGAACAACTCCCTGGATCAACGACCTATCTCTAGTAGCTATAGCCTGAAATATTATTACGCTCCAGAAATACATCCAGGCCCCTCTTGAATTCCTTTATTGTACTCACCATCACCACCTCCTCAGGCAGAGAGGAGAGAGAGATTTAAAAAAAAAAAATCATATTTTTGTGTCACCATTTTCAGAAAGCCAGATTTTTTTTACATTTTTTAGAAAAAGGTGATGTGCTAGGGTTCTTTTTTGTGGGATGAGTTAATGTTTTCATTGATATCATATTGCGGTACATGGTACTTTTTGTTTGCTCAATATTTTATGCTTTTTGTGAGACGAGGTGACCAAAAAATGGCTGACTGTTTTTATTTATTTTTATTACAGCATTCACTTGATGGGGCACAATATCTAATATTTTTATGCAGCAAGTTGTTATGGACGCAGTGATACCAAATATGTGTACTTTTTGTGGCTTAGTTTTACACAATAAAAGCCTTTTTGAAAAGAAAAAACAGTTATGTTGCCATTTTCTGAAAACCATATATATATATTTTTTCCTGGTAATGGTCCTGTGTAGGCTGATTTATTTGTGGGACGAAGTGATATTTTCATTGGTAGTATTTTTGGTTTGCTTTTTTAGTGGCTGTTCTGACACCAATAAGACACACCAGCCCATAAGACGCACCTAGGTTTTAGAGGAGGACAATAAGAAAAAAAATATTTTTCATTAGACCTCAGGTCAGACCACCAATCAGACCCCTAATGTTAATCAGACCTCAGCTAACAGCCCCAATAAGACCCCCAATGTTAATAAGACCCCAACAAGACCTCAGATCAGACCTCCAATCAGACCTCAGCTCAGACCCCAATGTAAATAAACCACAATCAGACCTCAGATAAGAGCCCCATGCCTCTCATAAGCCCCCATATACCTCTTATCAGCCCCCAGCAGTCTCATATTAGCCACAATTGCCTCATATCAGCCCCCAGCAGCCCCCATTGCCTCTCATATTAGCCCCCTGCAGCCCCCATTGCCTCATATCAGCCCCCATTGCCTCTCATATTAGCCCCCATTGCCTCAGATCAGTTCCCAGCAGCCCCATATTGCTCCAGATCACCCCCCAGCAGCCCCATATTGCCTCAGATCACCCCCCAGCTGCCCCATATTGCCTCAGATCACCCCCCAGCTGCCCCATATTGCCTTAGATCATCCCTCAGCAGTCCCATATTGCCTCATGTTTTATTAAAAAAAAAAAAAAAAACATTTCTTCTGTTCCAGATGCTGCAGCTCCTCTGCTCCGCTCCTGTGCTCTATGACCTCACGTGCACAGCATTTTTCCCCCACTGAGTCTTATGTGGCAGCAAATACAGTATTTATTTTTTAGGGTATAGAGCCAGATGTTACACACAAGGTAATACCGACTATAAATTTATTATTTTTTATTTATTTTTAATTGTACATGGTTTGATGATGGGAAAAATTTATTAAACCTTTTTTTTGTCCCACTTATGAGACTTAAATTTTTCACTGTCTGATCCCGTTTCCAATGTTGTACTGTACTGCATTGGAACTGTCAGTTTTACATTT
The DNA here is from genome assembly GCA_033119425.1 of Bufotes viridis. Classification (NCBI taxonomy): domain Eukaryota; kingdom Metazoa; phylum Chordata; class Amphibia; order Anura; family Bufonidae; genus Bufotes; species Bufotes viridis. Next base: position 346,673,299 of record CM065591.1, read on the forward strand.
GATTATAAGACCAAGCCTCTCAGCCTCATAGTCTTCCATAGCTTGCAGGCCCCAATGCCTTTGGATGGCCTGGGGCTGTCATAGCAGCCATCAGCATGGAAAGCCAATGTTCTAAGAGATGGAGCTCCATCCCTTTGTAAACCTTTTAGATGCTTTGACCATTTGAGTTTTCACCAATGCCAGCTGTTATAGCAGGGGCCCCTGGCACTGGTTGGGAACTCACTTCCTTTAGTTCGGTACATATAAAGGCTAGTTTGGAAGGGGTTAATGCAATATAGATAAAAAGGAAGCACTTATCAAATAATTAGTTTAACTCCCATCCCATTATCCCTATGTTTGCAGCAGAAAAAGTTTTTGTTTTCTTTTTTTTTACATTTGCATTAGAGGAAATATAAAAGACGATCACTTCAGTGAGTAGCATTAATCATATGTAACTGAGGAAAAAAAATTGTGAAAAGAACATTCTTTAGATTTCACACTACTTCAGCTCACAATTATCCTGTCAGTAGATTGGTGAGGTCAGTAATTTCAATGCTAAGCACTGAGGAGGTTTTGCTACTCCAATAAACCTTAATTTGAGAGGGAGTTTTCACTGCCAGAGGTTATGATTGGAATGCAAGATATATGCATGATGACAGCTATGTATTTAGCCAGCATGACTCAAACCATAACAAGCTAAGACCTGAGCAGGTTTTCAAATTGCTTTTAGTTTACAAAAGTGTACGTATGTTCAGTCTGAGTATATACAGTATGTAGCCCTGTAATCCAACGCAACTATAATATAATATAAATAAATACACAGAAAATTCAAAGATGATTAAATTACATGTAAAGCGAGACCAACAACTTAAATGAACTTGGGCTGGATGGGAAAATGTACTTTCTTGAAAGAAATTATGCTTATTTTTTATTTTTTTCTGCTTTTATTCCTTTAATATTCAGTTGATTTTATAATGTGCTAAAATAGGTATTTTCCATATAAAAAGCTAATGCCCTGCCACTTCTGCCCCCAAAAAAACTTAAAAAATAATAAATAAAGCAAATAAATTCACATTAACTTGTACTGATTTGAAAAGAGCATATGTTGAATGCAAATAGAAGTGCAAGAACCATATGCAGAGTAAGATGAAAGATCATAAGTAGTGATAAGCAGCATAGACAATATTTGAATTCATGATATTTTGTAAATTTTTAGCTGAATATTCACCATAAATTCACTAATTCATAACTGCAAAAATCAGCAATATAATATTTGCATATTGCATGCACAATTTTATTGCCAGTAACATATAACCAACAATCTATTCTTAAGACAAGCATAGTCAGCCTAACTTACAATGGCAGCTTTGTGCACTATAAGACATACAAGACTAGCTCTCTAGCCAAAAAGAGAGAGCCAGCAAGCCTCAAAGTTGCTTGACTTGCGTTGGATGGCTTGGGGGACCTACGCACCTATATCATTATCATTAGGGTGACAAAAATTGTAAATTGTCATGTAACCTCCTTTGAATAGATTAGGGCATATGGTAAAGACATGCAAATTTGCAGACTCTGCCTTGTTTTTCAGCTGAAACAGAATTTGTATGTCTTTCCCATATGCCCAAGTTTATGCAAATGAGTTTACATGACACAAAAGTATAGAAAGGTTATTGAATATAATGTGTGGGCAATTAGAAAACTGAACATTTTATGCAGTCCTCCTATGCAGTGAGAGAAGAGTTAGCTGGCATCCAAAAAATAAATAAAACAATTTTTGTCACCTTAATGATAATGATCTAGGTGCACAGGTCCCCCAAGCCATCCGACTTAAATCAGGTAACTTTGAGGCAGACAGCCTTTGTGTGATTGTCTGTTATATATTGTATGGTCTAGATAATTTAGTTTAAAATTAAAATAGCATCTTTAAAAAGAAATTATTAATGACTGATAGGAAAGTGTTTACAATAAAAGTAAATTAATGATAGGTAAAATAATAACTGTAAAGGAATACAAAGGTATGGGTAATAAATAGCATGATAAGGATAAAGAGAAGCTATATACAATAAGTGAGAAAAGATTATAGGTTTATCTAGTGATAAAAAAAAAAATCTAGAATATTTGACATTATGAAGATATAACACTATATTCTAGAGCTTTGGGAATTCTTGAAGTGCCGACAAAAATTCACAATTAGAATATTCTCGCTCGACACTAATCTTAAAATGGTTTTGTCGCATCTTCAGAATAAAATAAGATAGGCTGGTAGTCCTTACATTAGAACAAAGATGACATTTATAATCATTGGACAGTTGAAATAACATTTCTAAATTTTATGTATGTTGGTAAATATGTGTTGTTTGACATATTTGTTAAAGCATTCTAAAACACTATATGCATACATTTCAAGGAGGAATATTAGAGGAATGTAAGAATATAGAGTTCTAAGAAAATATTCTCCGGTTATGCTCCAGAATTATTCATTATTTGGAGGAATATTTTCTAAAACATACAGGAGATCTAGCAGAACTTAAGAAATACTTTTCTTGTACCAGCAGGCAAAACAAGGTAGTGAACATAAGGTTGCACACATGATAACTTTATGTACCTCTCTTGTCTTGTTTCTGCAACTCTGTTAAAATGGCAAGCACACAATAAAAATTAAATTAAAAATTGGATAGATTCTTCTTAGATTCAGTGGGGAAGGAAATATTTTATAAGTGCCTGCATAAATATACCTTTAACAAGATAAATACTTCAACATGTACAGTGTATAGAATTCAACTGTTACTCGACATACCTCAGTAAGTAACCTCTCCAACATACTTGTCATTCGACAGCACCTGTGATGCTCTTATTACTTTGTCAGGCATTTTTATTTTTCAGAAGCAAATCCTTTAATTAACTGAAATAAGCACAGATGCTATAGAAATTGTGAAGCTGCAATCTCTACGTAGCCTCAATTTGTTTCAAAGTGCTGAATAAAATTGCTTTGTAAAGAATTCAATAAAAGCAGTCACTTCTAGAGGCAAAACAAAATAAATAAGAGTAGCAAGAAGTGAAACTACGCCCTCGAAAATAACGCAATTATTATTGAATAGTGAATGTTTTATCCTTTCTGAAGCATTTTTTTGATGTGCATAAATACAGCTTTTTGGTACTTATAAGTCCATATAAACAGCTGCAGTGAAAACCTGCTTTCAATGTCTTCTTTTTATTTGTGAAATTATTTTATTAAAATCATAGAGTAAATGGATTTATGAATTCACTTGTAATAAATATTTTGTAAACAACCACGTTTGTAGAAATGGCAAACCATGGCCTAGAATTGCTACATTGTAGTGTTACATACATTATAAATATTATGCTGTGTTTTTAGGTACAGTTGACTTATGTTTGGCCTCCAATGATGAATCATTCACATTACTATTCCATTACTGAACAACAACAAAAAAAGGTTGCATATTGGATGAATATGAATCACAGCTGTGACAAAATACACAGTCCAGTCACATTATTATGACGACTTCCTACTTTCGACTTTTTGAGCACAAAGAGGTCACCGTGGCCATCTTGATTGAAAACCTAGCGCAAAATCTTGCACGGTGAGTGAAGATGTCATAACGCTTGCCTCCGTGTTGACTTCATACGTCACCACGGATAAAATTTTGCACTGTATCGTCAATCAAGATGGCCATGGAGGCCTCTTTGCGATCAAATGAATAAGGTGAGTATGTTTTTTTTTTTTTTTTATGCCATTTAAAGCAAAATTAATTTGTTACCATGAAGCACAAGGAAATTCGAATTTGCGGCAAATCGAATTTTCCCCGAAATTCAGATTGAAGTCCACTTTGGATTCTTAGATTCGCTCAATCCTAAGTATTAGCTTTCAGGCCAAGGGTGACAGTGTTTCTTAAACTGTGCAGTTTGTGAACTGTTCGCGTTCTCCTTTAGTAAAAGTGCAATGTGAGTGGACAAATGGCACCATTGTAAATAAGCAACGTGAAAACAGCGGAGAACCACATGCCATTGATGTGAGAGGTGAATGTCTGCTACAGAGGTGCACAAGGACAGACCAACGCATTGCAGTGGAGCAGCTCACCACCTAAATGAAACAGGGGGTTACCACACGTAAGTCTAAAGCAACAGTTCAGTGAACCCTACTGTGCATGGGACTCTGAAGCAGATGGACCATTTACATTTTCTCAGCAGTATTGAAATTGGACCTCCTCTGATTTGCAAAGGATTACCTTCTCCTATGAGTCACATTTTCTGATTCATCAAATGGATGGACATTGGTGTGTCAGATAAGAAAAATCTGAAAACAAACACACTGTTGAAGTGTCTGGTTGCCATGACAACTGTCAAACTGTCACTCCCTTATGTCTTACTGGCTGGTATACTATTTAAAAGTCAAATTAGGAGTTATTTAGCTACTGGTCTGACAGAAAAAATAGAAAATCCAAAGGGTGCTAGTAGAGCATCTCAGCTCTGTACAAAAAAAAGAACTACATATTCTTAATAAAAATCAATTAAAAAATATTTATTATTTTATTTAATATTAGCTCAAAATGAGTACAATGCAACAATGAAAGAATTTGCCCCCCCAAAGGTATATATAGCCTTTAAGGGTGGGGAACAGGGAACTTCTTCAACACTCCAAATTAGCCAGTGTCACACTAATTGTGGCGAAGAGGATCCAGTTCTCCAGTGGACATCATAACACTCACTAGACAGTTCATTGGCCCACCATTAGGCCTCTTGCACACGAACGTGTGCGCCCCGTGCCGGTATTGCGGACCACATTTGCGGATCCGCAATACACGGGCCCTATTCCGTGGCCATTCCGCATCACGGATGCGGACCCATTCATTTCAATGGGTCCGCAAATCCGGAGGCGGAATGGAATGATGGAACGGAACACTACGGAAGCACTACGGAGTACTTCCGCGGGGTTCCGTTCCGTACTTCCGTCCCTCAAAAAAATAGAACATGTCCTATCTTTTTGCGGAACGGGCAGATCGCGGACCCATTCAAGTGAATGGGTCCGCGATCCGCTGCGGCTGCCCCACTGCCGGTGCCCGAGCATTGCGGGCCGCAATTTGCGGCCCGCAGCACGGGCACGGGGCGCACACGTTCGTGTGCAAGAGGCCTTACTAATTTCATGCACATAGGTTTTGATATATTATGAGAAAGTTTCTGCACCTAGTTCAAAAAGAGCTGTGGCTTAACAGGAAAGGGGCATGGCTTAGTGGGAGTATGCTCTATGATGAAAAGTTTAGCAGCAAATTGTGCCACAATTCTGGCATACAATTCTGTCTCCAATTCAGTAGTTGGTATTAAGCTAGAGAAAAGTGTTTAGCTATGCACTTCATTTATCAGCCAGCATGTGCTACTGTGATAGATCTAGTGCAGATCTACAAAGCCTAAGTTTACACTGTCTAGAGGTTTAATAAATCTCCCCAACTAATTTAAATAAATAAAAAAAATACTTTTGTGAACAGGTGGAGCTCACTGCATACTTACTGTGGGACTGTGTACTGACAAGAGATGCTCATTGGATTGCATGAATAAATACCTTCTACTGGGCAGCAAGGGTGGAGAGGCACATTACGAAGTAGCACATTAAGGCCTCATGCACACAAATGTATTTTCTTTCCATGTCCGTTCTGTTTTTTTTTTGCAGACCATATGCAGAACCATTCATTTCAATGGGTCCGCAAAAAAAATGGAAGTTATTCCATGTGCATTCCGTTTCTGTATGTCCATATTTCCGTTCCACAAAAAATAGAACATGTCCTATTATTGTCTGTATTACAGACAAGGATAGAACAGTTCTATAAGGGGACAGCTGTTCCTTTCCTCAAAATACTGTATGCACACGGACGTCATTCGTATTTTTGCGGATCCAGTTTTTGCATGTGCAAAATACATACGTTCGTGTGCATGAGCCAAAAAAAAAATATTTTTTTGTATTTGCATTAAAGTTTAGTTGACTAGACTTTCAGTACAGTAACAAAAAGAGATAAAGAGCCATAACAGCTAAACCTATGAAATATGGAAATAGACATATACTTTAATATTTGAGATGAGTGAATTAGGCAATATTTGTTTCTGGTCTGCTTCGCTGAATTTTTGAAAAAGTTCGGTTCAGATCAAAATCGGTTTGGGACAGACTGAAGTTTCTCCAATTGCCCTGAAAGTTATATATGGCCTTTTAGTTATATAGGCCTTTTATGACTCTGACATGCATAGTAGAGATGAGCGAATCAAAGCTGACGAAGTGGAATTCGATCCAAATTTTAGGAAAAATTAGATTCGAACTGAAGCCGAATTTCCTCATGCTTAGTGGTAACGAATCAAATTTTTTCCTAAAATGGCTGTTGCACGTGTGAAGACATGGAGAAATGAACTCTGGGAATGCGGGATAACCCATAATGACATGCATGCAGCCAGCCAGCCCTGTGATGCCACAGCCCTATAAATAACAGCAGCCTTCTTAGATTCTGCCATTTACCAGTGTAATTAGTGCAGGAAGAGACGTCTGCAGGCCCTAGAATCAGTGATAGAAAAGACTTGATTGTGGTGAAAAAACGGTTTATAAGTGCAAGGAAAGGATAGGGAGGAATCGTTCCACAGCATTTATGTAGGACAGCGATCAGTAGGGGTGCTTACAGACTGGGTAATAGGAACAATCCTATTACACCTTGGTGCACTAACTGGGGATCCAAATTGCCATTATACAGCTCTGTCATTCCAGCAAACCATTCTTGTTATCGGGGTGCAAGTGCTCTTTAATACAGCCATTAACAGGGTTTATTACAAGGAAATATTTCTACAGTATGCCTTATTTGCCCTTGTGCGGTGCAGTTATCTGCTGTAAAGCCCTTTTTGCTGTGTATTATTGGCAAAAGAAACATATATTTGCCCTTGTGCGGTGCAGTGATATATTCTGAAACCCTGTTTGACGTGTATTAGTGGTGAAGTAAAAATATTTGCCATTCAGCACTGCACTTATCTGTTGAAAAGCCATTTGTGTTGTTTAAAAGTACAAAATAATTAGGGCCTAATTGCCGTTTAGCGGTGCAGTTATATATTCTAAACACCTGTTTGCCGTGTATTAGTGGCAAAAGAAAAAGATATTCGCCGTTCAGTGTTGCACTTATATGTTGAAATGCCTTGTGTAGTGTAAAAGTGGAAAAAAATAAGGGCCTATTTGCAGTTCAGCGGTGCAGTTATATGTGGTAAAGCCCTATTTGCGGTATTGACCGAATTACGTAGAGGTGAAATTTTTTATGTGAAATACAGGGAGCACAGAATTATTAGGCAAGTTGTATTTTTGAGGATTAATTTTATTATTGAACAACAATCATGTTCTCAATGAACCCAAAAAACTCATTAATATCAAAGCTGAATATTTTTGGAAGTAGTTTTTAGTTTGTTTTTAGTTTTAGCTATTTTAGGGGGATATCTGTGTGTGCAGGTGACTATTACTGTGCATAATTATTAGGCAACTTAACAAAAAACAAATATATACCCATTTCAATTATTTATTTTTACCAGTGAAACCAATATAACATCTCAACATTCACAAATATACATTTCTGACATTCAAAAACAAAACAAAAACAAATCAGTGACCAATATAGCCACCTTTCTTTGCAAGGACACTCAAAAGCCTGCCATCCATGGATTCTGTTAGTGTTTTGATCTGTTCACCATCAACATTGCGTGCAGCAGCAACCACAGCCTCCCAGACACTGTTCAGAGAGGTGTACTGTTTTCCCTCCTTGTAAATCTCACATTTGATGATGGACCACAGGTTCTCAATGGGGTTCAGATCAGGTGAACAAGGAGGCCATGTCATTAGATTTTCTTCTTTTATACCCTTTCTTGCCAGCCACGCTGTGGAGTACTTGGACGTGTGTGATGGAGCATTGTCCTGCATGAAAATCATGTTTTTCTTGAAGGATGCAGACTTCTTCCTGTACCACTGCTTGAAGAAGGTGTCTTCCAGAAACTGGCAGTAGGACTGGGAGTTGAGCTTGACTCCATCCTCAACCCGAAAAGGCCCCACAAGCTCATCTTTGATGATACCAGCCCAAACCAGTACTCCACCTCCACCTTGCTGGCATCTGAGTCGGACTGGAGCTCTCTGCCCTTTACCAATCCAGCCACGGGCCCATCCATCTGGCCCATCAAGACTCACTCTCATTTCATCAGTCCATAAAACCTTAGAAAAATCAGTCTTGAGATATTTCTTGGCCCAGTCTTGACGTTTCAGCTTGTGTGTCTTGTTCAGTGGTGGTCGTCTTTCAGCCTTTCTTACCTTGGCCATGTCTCTGAGTATTGTACACCTTGTGCTTTTGGGCACTCCAGTGATGTTGCAGCTCTGAAATATGGCCAAACTGGTGGCAAGTGGCATCTTGACAGCTGCACGCTTGACTTTTCTCAGTTCATGGGCAGTTATTTTGCGCCTTTTTTTCTCCACACGCTTCTTGCGACCCTGTTGACTATTTTGAATGAAACGCTTGATTGTTCGATGATCACGCTTCAGAAGCTTTGCAATTTTAAGAGTGCTGCATCCCTCTGCAAGATATCTCACTATTTTTGACTTTTCTGAGCCTGTCAAGTCCTTCTTTTGACCCATTTTGCCAAAGGAAAGGAAGTTGCTTAATATTTATGCACACCTGATATAGGGTGTTGATGTCATTAGACCACACTCCTTCTCATTACAGAGATGCACATCACCTAATATGCTTAATTGGTAGTAGGCTTTCGAGCCTATACAGCTTGGAGTAAGACAACATGCATAAAGAGGATGATGTGGTCAAAATACTCATTTGCCTAATAATTCTGCACTCCCTGTAGGCTTTTTTGGGGAAAATTGATGGGTGATTGTACACTTTCGTCTGTATGAACCGAATTCCATTATCCTTTGCATTGGTGAAATTTTAAACATGTTTTTTTGGGTGGAAAATTGATGGGTGCTATAGACCTCCTTTTGCTGTATGGGCCAAATTATGCAGTGGTGAATATTTATATTTGAACAGGCTTTTTTGTGGAAAATTGATGGGTGGCTCTAGACCTCCTTTTGCCGTATGGGTCGAATTACACAGTGGTGACATTTTTTATTTAAAACATGTTTTTTTGGGGGAAAATTGATGGTTGGCTGTAGACCTCCTTTTGCAGAATGGGCCGAATTCCATTATCCTTTGCATTGGTGAAATTGTTTATTTTAAATATGTTTTTTTCGGGAAAATTGATTGGTGACTGTAGACCTCCTTTTGCTTTATAGACCGAATTACATAGTGCTTAAATTTTCTATGAGAAACAGGCTTTTTTGGGGAAAAATTGATGGGTGATTGTACACTTTCTTCTGTATGAACCAAATTTTATTATCCTTTGCAATGGTGAAATTTTTTATTTCAAACTTTTTTTAGGGAAAATTGATGGGTGGTTGTAGACCTCCTTTTGCTGTATGGGCCGAATTACGCAGTGTTGAAAATGTATATGTGAAACTTGCTTTTTTGTGGAAAATTGATGGGTGGCTCTAGACCTCCTTTCGCCGTATTGGCCGAATTACATAGTGATGAAATTTTTTATTTCAAACTTTTTTTTTCAGGAAAATTGATGGGTGGCCGTAGACCTCTTTTTGCTTTATAGACTGAATTACGTAGTGGTGATATTTTCTATGTGAAACAGGCCTTTTTGGGGAGAAAATTGATGGGTGATTGTACACTTTCTTCTGTATGAACCAAATTCCATTATCCTTTGCAATGGTGAAATTTTTTATTTCAAGCATGTTTTTTTCTGGAAAATTGGTGGGTGACTGTAGACCTCATTTTGCTTTATAGACCGAATTACGTAGTGGTGAAATATTCTATGTGAAACAGGCTTTTTTGTGAAAAATTGATGGGTGGCTCTAGACCTCATTTTTCCGTATGGGTCGAATTACATAGAGGTGAAATTTTTTATTTCAAACATGTTTTTTTTTCGTGAAAATTGATGGGTGGCTGTAGACCTCCTTTTGCTAAATGGGCCGAATTCCATTATCCTTTGCAATGGTGAAATTATTTATTTCAAACATGTTTTTTTCAGGAAAACTGATGGGTGGTTTTAGACCTTCTTTTGCTGTATGGGCCGAATTACGTAGTGGTGAAATGTTTTATGTGAAACAGGCTTTTTTGGGGTAAAATTGATGGGTGGCTATAAACCTCCTTTTGCTGTATGGGCCGAATTATGTAGTGATGAAATTATTTATTTCAAGCATGTGTTTTGGGGGAAAATTGATGGGTGGCTATAGACCTCCTTTTGCTGTATGAGGCGAATTACGCAGTGGTGAAAATTTATATGTGAAACTGGCTTTTTTGTGGAAAATTGATGGGTGGCTCTAGACCTCCTTTCACTGTATGGGCCGAATTACATTGTGGTGAAATTTTTTATTTCAAACATGTTTTTTCATGAAAATTGATTGGTGAATTTAGACCTCCTTTTGCTGTATGGGCCAAATTATGTAGTGGTGATTTTTTTATTTCAAACTTGTTTTTTTGGGGAAAATTGATGGGTGGCTGTAGACTTCCTTTTGCTTTATAGACCGAATTACGTAGTGGTGACATTTTCTCTGTGAAACAGTCTTTTTTTGGGGGAAAAATTGATGGGGGATTGTACACTTTCTTCCGTATGAACCAAATTCCATTATCCTTTACAATGGTGAAATTTTTTATTTCAAAGATGTTTTTTTCATTAAAATTGATGGGTGACTGTAGACCTCCTTTTGCTGTATGGGCCCAATTACATAGTGGTGACATTTTTTATTTCAAACAAGGTTTTTGGGGAAAATTGATGGGTGACTGTAGACCTCCTTTTGCTGTATGGGCCAAATTACATAGTGGTGACATTTTTTTATTTCAAACAAGTTTTTTGGGGAAAATTGATGGGTGACTGTAGCCCTCCCTTTGCTGTATGGGCTGAATTCCATTATCCTTTGCATTGGTGAAATTTTTTATTTCAAACATTTTTTTTCGGGAAAATTGATGGGTGGCTATAGACCTCCTTTTGCTGTATGGACCAAATTACATCATCATGAGTTCTGCAGTAAACATAATGAAGACTCTGATGACAACACACCAGCAGACTTTGCCTTTACCATCTATTCACAATTAAATCAAGCAGCTTCAGTAAGTTACAAATATAAATATAAACATAATATCCGTAATTGATTATATATATGTGTATACATAGTAAGTTATAGTAGTTCCCTCATATAGGAAATATACAGCACCAACAATTATACCCGTTATTGAATCTGTATATAAATATATATTACATAAAAAATTAATTCAAATATATCACCATGAACATGATGTGCTAACATATATAGATAAGTGATAATTAAGTGATAGTAAAGGATAGACGCAATCATGATTACTTGTGTGAAAAAAATAAATAAAAAAAATAATAATTTATAAGTAGATTTTCTTTCTTCTCATCTCTTATATCCTCCTTCCTCCGTATCCATTATTTCATGTTTCTTATCAATTCTTCTTGTTCTTCCTCCTTCCCGCACTCCAACCATCCATCATAAGTTGACGTATTGCTGAATGCCATTCGTAATCTCTAGGTAGATATATAAACAAATTAGGACCACATCCAAATCGACAGGGATATTTTAACCCTCAATTAAAATTCACGTATTTTGCAAAAAGGATTTGAAACTATTATATTCATTTAGCCCTGTTGGGACCACTGTATCCAACAACGTGATCCACTTAGTCTCTCTCTGCAGTAGCATCTTTTTCTTATCTCCACCTCTGGCACCTAATCTCACTCTATCAATCCCTCTAATTCGCATTAGTCCTGGGTCACAATTATGATATTGTAAAAAATGCCTCGGTACAGTTTGTAGTTCCTCAATTGCATGTTCTGCTACTTGGGCTGCCATACGAATTTTACTGGCATGCTCCAATACTCGAACTTTGAGGGATCTGGTTGTCATGCCCACATAGATTAATCCACATGGGCATGTCATCCAGTATACAACCATCTCTGTGGAGCATGTAATAAAATGTACAATCTTATATTCCTTTTTATGTGAGGAATCACTAAAAGTGGTGGCTTGTTTTTTTTTGTTGTTTTTTTTCTCACACAAGTAATCATGATTGCGTCTATCCTTTACTATCACTTAATTATCACTTATCTATATATGTTAGCACATCATGTTCAAGGTGATATATTTGAATTAATTTTTTATGTAATATATATTTATATACAGATTCAATAACGGGTATAATTGTTGGTGCTGTATATTTCCTATATGAGGGAACTACTATAACTTACTATGTATACACATATATATAATCAATTACGGATATTATGTTTATTTTTATTCATTTTAATTATTTATTATTATATTTATTCACCTTCGCACTTTTATATGAGGTAATTATTAATTAGCACATGTAGTTTCATTGTAATTTTGTTTGTTTCGATGAGGAAGGTTTGTTATCATTAACACGTTGGTTAATTTACGTAGGGAAAATTTTTTTAGGAATTTTTTACAATTATGATTCACTATGAATTAGCACGGCTATTAGGTGTAGTAAGACAATCACGGGTTATTGTATTAATTTCTTCTTTCCCCCCCCTCCTTTTTCCCATTATACCTTGACTCATCTCTTTCCCTTTGTCCCGCTCCTCTAATTCTATTTGTTGCTTGAACCTTATGGATGCCGGTAATAATGTATACAGCATTTTGATTATGTGGTAGTTATTGTAGAATCGTGTACTACAACTATCTTTTAGATTCTCTAGGACCTGTGAATCAGATGACCACTCATGTGACGAGTCACATGATCGGTGGGGCGTGCGCTTTCCCGCGCATGCGCTGTCCTGACCGCTGATCGGACGCGCTCATTGTACGTCACTACATGTCGCGCTATCTTGCGTGTTGACGTTGAGCGCCGATGGAAGCGGTGGGCTAACATGCCGGGAATGCGCCGAGATACTCCCCCGACCAGGTGACTGTAATTTACTAATTGAAACCCATTAGACAGGGGTATAAATACCGCTCTTTGCATTTTAAAACTACCTCCTGACGAAGCTTTTCATAGCGAAACACGTGTCGAGGTTCTGTACTGTGGGGGTTCCGGGCCCTGTGTATCATTGATATGGGTATGTACCACTCTATCAGATCTTATCTTTAGATCACTAATAACATCTATACTGTGTACTACAGCCACCTTGTTTTGGGGCTTTGTATGGTTGATACCTATGTCTAGGACGAGTATTGGCTATAATCATGTTTTGGATTGATTCATGCTTTGCTAGAATCATGTTTTGAATTGATTGATCCCTGACTGTGTTCTATGGGTGAAAACCCTCAATTATATGTGGTATATTTTCACCATGCTTATGGCCAATACGGATTATACATCTGGGTCAAGTTAAATTTAAATCTAAATCAAATAGACCTGTTTGTGATACTTAGGCACCTAGACCTCCCGCAGTAGGTTTTCCACTATCATATACCTCACCGTTTTTTGATTTGTAAATATCTTGGTATAGAGAATTTTTATGAAATTTTGTATTATACTGAATAAAGGTGTAGCTCAATTTTACATAAGAGTCAGTGTTTTGTTTTGATCTCTTTTTAAAATAAAAAAAATATGTTCTTACCAGTTTAATCTCTGTTTTGTCCCCTATCAGGGGCCGGTGTATGGAATAGATTTTAGGAACCAGGAGGTGGAAAAAGATGGTTGGTCAGTCCTCTTCCTTCCAATTTGGGGCACTGCACGTGCGCCGTGCTATGTACTGCCCAACCTATATGAGTGGGGTGTTAAGTAGTACTATTCCTATCAGTTTAATCCCTGTTACATCACCTATCAGGGGCGTGTATCAAATAGATTTTAGGAAGTGGGAAATGGAAAAAATGATTGGTCGGTCCTCTTACTTCCAATTTGGGGCACTGCGCGTGCGCCACACAATGTACTGTGCCACCAATACAAGTAATGTGAACTACTATTCTTACCATTTTAATCTTTGTTAAGTCCCCTATCAGGGGACGTGTATTGAATTGAATCCTTGCATGGACAGCTTGCTCTGTCCACTTCCTTCTAATTTTGGGCACTGGCAATGGAATTTGCCAACAATGCAACTAATGTTAACTAAGTACTATTCCTATCAGTTCATTCTCTTTTTTGTCCCCTATCAGGGCCAGGGCCGGTGTAGAGAATAGATTTTTGGAACCGGGAGATGGAAAAAGACCCATGCTCGGTCCGCTTCGTTTGAATTTTAGGTGACTGCGCATGCGCCGTGCAATGTACTGTGACACCCTATATGATTAGTGGGCAGTGGGCACAGTACAGTCTGTGGGCCTGACACACATTGGCAGGCAACTGCAATTATATTAAAGGGTAAAAATTAAATGACTTTTTTATCTGCAAGGTACTGTGCCACCCGATATAAGTGGTGGGCACTGGCAGTGGACACAGTACAGTCTGTTGGCCTGACACACACTGGCAGGCAACTGCAATTAAATTAAAGGGTAAAAATTAAATGACCTTTTTATCTGCAAGGTACTGTGCCACCCTATTTGAGTGTTGTGCACACAGTACAGCCTGTGGGCCTGTGGGCTCTCACACACGGGCAGGCAACTGCAATATATATGTATATAAAAATAAATAAAAGCAGACTGATGTACCAGCCCTATAATGGGCTTTTTGGGGTGCTGTCAGGACGCTGTTCTTAAAGCAGATTGCCCCTTTCACACGAGCGAGTTTCCAGCGCGGGTGCAATGCGTGTCCTTAATATATAGCATCCGCACTGAATCCTGACCCATTCATTTCAATGGGTCTGTGTACATGAGCGTTTTTTTTCACGCATCACTTGTGCGTTGCATGAAAATCGCAGCATGTTCTATATTCTGCATAAAAGTGAATGGGGCTGCATGAAAAACACATTGCATCTGCAAGCAAGTGCAGGTGAGTTGCATTTTTCAGTGATGGTTGCTAGAAGATGTTGTTTGTAAACCTTCAGTTTTTTATCACGCGCGTGAAAATCGCATCAAAACGCATTGCACCCAAGCGGAAAAAACTGAACAACTGAACGCAATCTCAGGCAAAACTTAATGGCTTTGAGTGTGAAATCGCACAGTTCTCACTGAACGCATCCGGACCTAAGGCCCCAGTCACACATCTGCGATTTTTGCATCCATTCTGCAATTGATGTGGACCTATTCATTGTGAATGGGGCCAGACGTGATGCGGAGACCACACTATGTGCTCTCTGCTTCCGCATTTGCGGAGCCGCGGCCCCCAACTTCCGGGTTTCGGCCCCGAAACATCCGGCCACAGCTCCGCAAAAGATAGAGCATGTCCTATTCTTGTCCGCAGCCTGAGGACAAGAATAGGCATCTCTATGGGGAGTGCTGGCATGGTGTGTTGCGGATCCGCAACACACTACGGATGCGTGAGTGGGGCCTAATCCGGACACGCTCGTGTGAAAGAGGCTGATGAGTCTTTGAGGAATGGAGTGGACACAGAACACTGGCCTAGCTAACGCTTTCCCTATTAATTCAGCAGCAGCATTACTCTCCCTGCTCTAACTAACACTGCAGCTTAAGAATGAATCTAAGATGGATGCTGTCCTTCCTTTTTGATAGGAGGTGGGAGTGCTGATTGGCTGGAATATGTCTGCCGACACTGAGGTACAGGGTCAAAGTTTGCTCAATGATGACGTGTAGGGGGCGAATCGAACATCGCATATGTTCGCCCGCCGCTGCGATTGCGAACATGCGATGTTCGCCGGGAACTGTTCGCCGGCGAATAATTCGAGACATCTCTTGTGAAATAGGGCTGATTCCTTAAGGGGTTAATGCGGGAGTGGAATTCAACATTGCACAAGCTTGAGTGTCGGTACGAGCAACGGAAAGCCATAAATGATTTGGCCATGCACCAGAACACCTCAGCAGGGAGCATGTGTTGTTTCTAGGTTGAGCAGTGGCAACTCATGCCAGTCATGTTGCAGGTGTCCCTCATCCCCCTCATATGTATTTTTGAAGAGATACTCATGTTCATTCAACAGGTGGCGACTAAGGATGAGGAAGAAGAACAGCTAACATATCTTGCTGTCCGCACTGTAGATGTCCCATGGGCAAGGAGGTGCCAGAGGAGTCAGAGGAGAAAGATGATGGTGATGATGATGTAACACCAGCCAAGACACCAGTCATTTCAGTGTGGTGTTGAAGTGGAAAGAACAGGCTACTAAGGCACGCTGGCCAGAATGGTGACCAGTGGAATCACTTGCTTACACAGTGACAGACATACAGTTGACAACAAGCAGTTTTATTAATACTGGATAGCCATGCGTTTAGACCATTTCTACTAATCAAAATGGGGGAATGATTTCCTCTGGCAGAAGGGGAGGAAAAATTACATTACTACCAGGAAACACTGTATGCAGCTTCCACAGCTTATGGCAAGCAGACTCCAGTGTGTCTGAAAGAGAGGCCTCCCTTCCGCTACCATGAACAGCAGTAGCAGCAGCTATTTTCGGTTATTTCAGTCTCTGTAACATGATGGAGTAGTATTTCCATGTGCCACGCCAGGCTGAGGCCAGTCAGCAAGCCGACAGCTCTCTCCTCCACACCAAGATTTAGGCCTACCTAAACTATGGCCAGTCTCTGTAGCATGGGGTTCCCTCATCCCATGGATTTCTGGGCAAGCAGACTTGATTAGTGGCCCAAACTGGCACAGCACGCTCTCTTTCTTGCCCAGCCTCCAGTGTCATCTCAGAGAGGGTTTACAGTGCTGCAGGAGGAGGCGTGGTGACACGCACCTACCTGGATGAAAGCTGTCCTATGCCAGTGTCCAAAACATCACTTTTGTTAAAATTAACCAAACCTGGATTTACCAGGATTTTCACACTCCTGGCTGATTCTGATTAATAGATCTAGTCTTGCTGGTGGTGCCCCATCTTACCACTGTTGCTGTCTGTCTGACTGCTTGCCGCCATCATGCTACTGCTGCGATCTGCTTATCATTACATTCTATGCAGCTTTTGCTGCTGCCACCATCAAGCCACTGCTGCGACCTGCCTGATAGGATTATGGGATATGGCACAATAAAAACACCAGTAAGATCAATGATCAATGTTACACCAGTAAGATCAATGAATTTTTTTTTAAGTTAAATTCAAATATTTCTAGATGTTCAAATCACTTGGAGTCTTCTCGTAATTTACTGATGGTACTAGTACATGTTTCAAAACAAAATCTTGACAGATACAGAGCCTTGCACATATCATGTTTCATCCATGGTCACCATGGATCTTTTTAACTTAGTACATCAAAGTTATGTTTTAATTGAAGGTGCTTGGATGATCAAGATTTTGTTTTAAAGCTTGTTTGCCACCAAATACCCAGGGGATCTATCCATGCAGCCTGACAACTATTAACTGGGAGAGACTGGTTATTAGCTGGATTTTGAGTGAGCTGTGCAAAGTTTCCCTTTTTGCTTCTTTTTCATTGGTACTAGTACATACCATTTTTGCTCTCCAAAAGCTGGAAACTGTAATGCACATTTGGTGAAAGAGTGCTAAAATTCAATTCATTTTTGGTCCCATATATTAAATTTAATACAGTGTATTGTTGTTTATGCCATGCCATGGGGCCTGCTATCTTCATATATTACTATTATAGAATCTCTAGGTCATCTGTTGCCAATAATTTGGAACTAGAATCTATTCAATGAATACCAATCATACTGGTTTGCATACAACACAACTCTACCATAGAACATGTTATTATGTGAAAACTAGGGAATTTCAAATCTTTTTTTATTTCTTCTCATAAATGTTTGTAATGTTCCCTTAAGATTACATTTTTGTTCTACTTGTTTCAATATTTGTATTCTTGATGTATAATCCTGATGGTGTATCCAATAATCAACACATTCTTGGTCAGATGCATAACTTACAGTTTTTAATGTAGCCAAGTCTTATTATGGTTTGTACCTCCTTGATCTCAGATGATGCTTATTACACTTGGTTATGTACCATATTACATCTGTCTCCACTGAGCAAAGTATACATTGTTATTCTTTTGTGCATATTCATAAAAATAAATTAAAATTATGGTATTAAAAATCAGAAAGAAACATCATTTATATTAGATGGTAGACAGACAGATACACTGTAGATAGATAGATAGATAGATAGATAGATAGATAGATAGGAATTTTCATTATAGCTATGTTAGCTAAGTCACAGTGTCATTTCCCTTTGGCAGTGTCCTCTATACACTAGACATAATGTCAATTTTAATGCCTGCAAATGTTCCTGAGCACAGCTGGAGTGTCTGTGATGAAAGTAATATAATATTCCCATCTATCAGATGCCTTTTTCCAGTGCTGATCATAAAACAATAATTAGCATTTCTTTAAAAATGAAAATAAATCAACATAAAAGTAAATCAAGTAATTTGCACATATTGTCACATAATACAGAAATTAACTCAAGCTTAAAAGCATCACATACAAATCTGTATATATTTTTTTTTTTTTACAAACCAATGGAATCCCTTACTAATGATATAGTATTTATGGCATGTCAGTGTCTTACAGTGATATTGTTGCTGAAGCAATTAAATAATTATTATTTATTAATTTTACGCATTTATATAGCACTACTATATTCCCCAGCGCTTTACAGGCATTAGCATCACGTTGTCCCCAATGGGGCTCACAATCTAAGGTCCCTTTTAGAAATGAGCGAACATTAAAAAATAGTCCGTTGTTCGGCGTTTGGGTGGTGGTAAGTCGCTTATCCCGTTATGGATTCCACTATAGCGGCTTATGGAATCCATAAGGGGCGGCTGCCACCAACCCGAACTTTTGCACAGCCGAAGGACCTGGGGTGACGTCACTGTCATGTGATCAGTGCAGGGGGCGTGGCTCAGTACTGGATTTGATCCCGTGCTGAGCCACGCCCCCTGCACTGATCACATGACGGTGACGTCACCCCAGGTCCTTCGGCTGTGCAAAAGTTCGGGTTGGTGGCAGCCGCCCCTTATGGATTCCATATGCCGCTATAGTGGAATCCATAACGGGATAAGCGACTTACCGCAACCCGAACAACGGACTTTTTTTTAATGTTCGCTCATCTCTAGTCCCTATCAGTATGTCTTTGGATTAATATGCCATTACATTTATTTCTTCCTCTAAAATAGTCACTGAAGTCCAGTGCACTCAGTTTACCAAGTGTGTGCAAATACAGCGCACATATTTTAAGGAGTTATGAAGATCTGCCTTTGTCAGAACTAAATACATAAGATAAATTAATTAAATAAGTGTGAAAGGGAAAGCAGCAAAGGTCATGTGGTCCTGAACTTATGGAAAACACATATCAGTTATAGGAGCATAACATTGAAATTTGAGTTAAATATCACCCAGTTGGGGGCGACATGATGTAATTGGTGTGTGCCCCGCTCTCCGACCCTACCCGCCCACCTCACACGCTCATTTGTGCGTGCATGCTGTGAATGATGTCCGGGACTGCGGCTTATTGGTGCTTCACTTTATGTACAAAAGGTCATGCAGACCAAAAAATCTCTTTAGGGTCCCAACGTAATGATTATAAAACTACTTCTTTATTTGTACCTTTAAAATTAATGAATTGGTGCTTCGGCTTGCTGCTGTGTCTGGTGCTGCCTACTGCTCCCAGCTCCTCTTGAAGACTGGAGGTGTCCCTGGCTCTGGCGGTTGGCGACGTGAGGAGAGAACCGTGGTTTTATCCAGCTTCCACCATTACAGGACGGAGACCTACACTGCCTTTTCCTCCTTGCTTGTATTATTGCCTCCTCCTAGCTCCTGCGCTGATCCCTGCTGTGACCCAGGTGGATTTGTCAGCACCACCTGTGTTGCTGGGTCGGTAAGAGGGGAGGGTGAGGAGGAGGGTGCATAATCAAAGGAAAGAAGTGAAGGGGACAATTAGAATGGGGAGCTGTAAATGGAGGCTTGGAGCATTGATTTAAAGCAGGGAAAAAGTTGTTACCAAGTTCAAAGATATCCTTGTTCAGCTTGGGCACCTCCAAATTCATGTGCATGGGGTGTTTTTTTCTTTTTTTTATGCAGCTTTGCATACAGAAGCTTGAAGCTTTAATATCCGGAAAATCTTGGACATTAACACACCTCCAAGTTACATTTGTAAGTCTTCTAATAGATCATGGCCCTCAAAAGCAATAGAAAATCTTGAATCGTGAATTGGTGAATTGTCCTCTCCAAAATTCCGCTCAAGGAGTAGACCAGAAGGGGGATCATCTAAGATTGATAAATATTTAAAATCTCCAGCGGCTAAAACAAGGATGGCCTCTAAGAATATGCAGGGAGACAGTACTAAAGAAAATAATCATGACCAGCTTGTTCAAGGAGAAGCCAAGGAATTGGGTCAGTTGGGGATACCCATCTCCACTAATCTGTCAGAAATAAATAATCAAGACACGCATATCTTGGGCGAAATCCTCGTACATGTTAAGAGATCTAATGGGCTTTAGAAAATTTAACACAAATGGGATCTGTAAAAACTGATATGTCGCTTATTAGACATGACTTACATAAAGTGTGATCTAAACTCCAAGAACTAGACTCTGTTACCTCAGACTTCAGGTCAGAGGTCGATATTATGAAACATTTTGCTTCTAAAGGAGGAAGGGGGGTCCTAAAAGCAAAACTTACAGATCTAGAGGACATATCAAGATGTTGTAATATTAGGCTCATTTGGCTTACAGAGGGAGCTAAAGCAAGGATCCTAAAGCATTTATGCATTCCTGTTACTAGAGAATTTGGGGAAAGACTTTTTTTTTTTTTTGGGGGGGGGGGGGAAATTGAACGTGCGCATCATCTGCAAGTTGGGAAAAAAGTGTATGGGTCTGTGAGGAATTGTACCTTCATTTTGTATCCTGGGCTCCATTTTGTATGCTAGTTTATTTGAGGTTGGAATGTGAAATTGCTGAACTGTGTACTTGAGAGAAAGATAAAATTAATGTTGCCTGTTCACAAGGCTATGAGTATATTATGTTCTGGTAAAACAACTGTTTTCTACTCAAGGTCGAAAGACTCAGAAAAAGATAAACACTTTTTTCTTAATGTGCAAATACCAAATAGGTTATGTTATTAAAATTTTATTGTTATTAATCACGAGATGCTTACGTAAGTGGCAAATGCTATGTGGGCTTGAATCCTAAAGTTGAGAGACTATTCTGATACAACACCAAGCTTGAATTGTTTATCTCTTCTGAGTACTCATATATTTGCCCGATTCGGATCCCAGCAGGACAAAGAAGCAGGGACTTTGCCCTAATAATTCTTGGCACCCAGCACGTGGTGCTCGACCAGGTAGACTCCTCCCAACAACTCCGACTGATTAAGGAGAGAGACCAGGACTCACAGATTAGCTGAAAACAGCGCTGTTAAGGTAAGAAGCTTATTATTGCAAACCAATCTGTGTCTCCTTTGCCTTTCTGCCTGGGATCGGGACTGTGGGGAAGTAAAAGGGTCTACTCAAGGTTGAGCTATATTTGAGAGGTAAGAAACCCAACCACGTAATTCCTATGGCCGCTGAGTAATATGTATGATATTGTTTTTTTGAGACACCTTTGGGTTTGCAATTGGTATCGTGATATATGTTTTAGTAGTCCTCTGGATTTTGTATAGAATCACAGTGAATGCAGCACAGGGCAATCAGGAGCCCTGGACCCCCTTAAGGAGCTGCTGAAAGCAAGTAGGGTGGTTATTCTGCTGTTCTACATAGTGTACACTAGAGGAACGAATGTCTAGTGGGGAAGCACCCCGAAGAAAGGACTAGCAGAGAATTAAAATTCTGGAGGACGTCTGGAGATAATTAGTGCATTAAGTTAAGGGATTGGAAAGTAAAATGGGGAACTCCCATGCAATCCCTGAGGGCTACAAACTGGAAGGAAGTGGTAGAGGATATGGAAGATAAACAAGATAAGAAAAAGAAAGTGTTAGAAATGGCTGGGATGAGGTATGGAAATTTAAACCCTAGTACGTGGCAGAAGTTTTAGGAGTTAAATGGAGGGTGGATAAAGGATCATGAATGTGATAGTGAATGCTTGGTGTAAAGTTGCAATTAATGTGGAAAATCAGCACTGGGTGTGCAACCGTATTAGAGGTAATCTGTATTATGATACCAAGTCTGATCCTCAAAGGGAAAAGAAGGGGGAGCATGGTTTCCCTCTGCCCCTCCCGCTCCACCACCGGCTTATGCTATGATGGTTGAGAGACCGGCCGGTTGAACATGCCAAGTATGTGACACTTAAAACCCTAACTGGACTGATGTTGCGTAGGGTCTGTGGAGCACCAAGACATAGACATTGCGCAGGACTGTTTCCAGGGACTGTGCGAACAGGTTTTGTCCCACAGCTTCCACCTCTGGCCAACGGAGCTGCTGGTCGTGGGGATAGGGACAATCAGGCTCCTCAGGAACCACCTGCCCAATCCCAGTACGCCCAGCAGCATATAGTAACATATGCACCATGGAGTCCTAAGGACCAAATGTGGCTTCTGGGTAGTATCCCTGACCCACTGACAAGACCAATGCCCGCCCACAGAAAGTTACAGCAGATTTAAGTCACTTACAGAGCGACATGGGCCGACTTGAATGATTTAATGGCTTTAAAAATGGGAGAATCTTCTTACAGCCCCCTTAAGGAGAAATAGCATAATGAGAGAACGAAGAAGGAGCAAAATGTAATAGGGGCGACTGGTAGAAAGTTGAGATTTCAGAGACAGAATACTGTAGAATTTTTGGGAGATGGACAAGGACAATGGAAGATGAGAGTGCACGGAGCTTTAAGGATGTAGTACAGGAGACCAAGGAGGACGTAGTGTTATTTGAATCCAGACTACGGACTTTGTGGACAGACATGGGATGGGACATGACAGGACAAATGGGACAGAAACTGTTGACATCTGCCTTCATGGAAGGACTGAGAGCTAAAGCCTGCAAACCAGAGTGGAGGGTAACACCATTACCTCAATTTGTTGCTGCTGCAAAAGGTCTGGAGCTGGACATGTCTAGTTCCAAGCTCTCAAAGATAAACATGGTCCAGGGCCAACAGAGACCATGGTCTGGTCAGCAGGGACAAGAGAGACGGAGGAGGAATGATTTTAAATGTTACAACTGTGGAAAAACAGGACATATTCGGAGAAACTGTCGTTCCCCTCCCCAACAGCCTCAACAGGACCAGGATCCTCAGACTCAGGGGCCTGCGTGCACACATGCAGCGGTGGGTTCACAATAGGAGGCTGGTAACCCTGTGTCCTTATCTGCCATAAGTACAGCAAAAGCAGGATGTCAAATACAAATATTGGTTCAAGTGGGGAATCAACAAGTTCCCTTTCTGGTAGACACAGGGGCAGCCAAAACAGTGATAAATCCGGATTATGTTAAACCATGGCAGATAACCACCTTCTGGTTTCACGGGGGAAATTGTCTATGTTTCAGAAACATTGCCTATAAAGTTAAAGATCAAAGATAGCACGGTGGTAACACAGTTGTTGGTCAAAGAAAATATTCCTTTTAATCTGCTAGGCACTGATGTTTTGCAGGCACTGAGGGCACATATTCATTTTAATGAAGAGGATACCACACAGGTAAATATAGGGGCCTCGGATGAGGTCCTCTGTCAGGTTATGGCCCTGTAACTAGAGCCCGAGTCAGGATGTCAGTTACATTACAAGGATTGTGAGGAACTTCAGGTGGTCCCCAGTAAGTTGTGGGCATCTACAAAACTGGATATTGGTAAGCTCAATGTCACACTTTTTATGGTCCATCTTAAACCCGGTTGCCAACTGCCTCGAGTTAAACAGTACCCATTGAGTCATGCCCAGGAGCAATCAGTGGCCCTGCAGGTAAAACAGTATGAGCAAATGGGGGTGTTAGTAAGAACTAACTCACCAGCAAACACGCCCCTGCTCCGAGTGAAAAGAACCCCATAAAGGGTCAGCAAGCTACATATTGAATGGTTCATGATCTCAGAGAGGTACAAAAGGTCACCATACTACAGACCTCTATTGTACCAAACCCACACACCTTGTTATCATAGGTACCACCAACTGCTATACGCTTTACTGTGATAGACCTGACAAATGCTTTCTTCAGTGTTCTCATACACCCGACTGTCAATACCTGTTCGCACTTACATTCAAAGGGAACCAATATACATGGACAGTATTGCCACAAGGGGCACAGAACTCACCTACCATGTACACACAAGCTTTACTGTCAGTATTATCTGGATGGCAAATTCCTGATGATATTGTACTGTTGTAATATATTGATGATTTGCTTTTGTGCGCAGGAACCTCGAAAGGTTGCAGGGATGCCACTCTGTCATTGCTGATCCTTCTTGCAGAAAGTGGTTGCAAAGTCTCCAGAGAAAAATTGCAGTATTGCCAAACAAGAGTAACATTTTTGGGGCATTGTCTCGCAGAGGGTGAAAGACACCTTACTGAAGAGAGAAAATCAGCGGTGAAGGACATAAAGCTCCCTCAGGGGCCAAAACGTCTCAGGATGTTTTTGAGTCTGGTCTCATACTGCAGACCCTGGATAAGGCATGCATCTATGCTTATGCAGCCTTTGTACGATTGCCTTTCATCAGATTCTTTTTATCTGACAGAACAGGCAATTGATTCCCTTTTCACTCTAAAATTGGCAATACTGTTTGCACCTGCTCTTGGCATTGCAAATTATAACCAGCCATTTAACCTGTTTTGTTCAGAACTCCAGGGACACAGTACAGCAGTACTCACTCGAAAATATGGTAAAAGGCACAGACCAGTTGCATATTTCTTTGCCAGATTGGATCCTGTGTCCAGGGGAGCTCCTTCATGTGTCAGAGCTGTGACAGCTGTCCAGCTTATGGTGGAAAAAGCATCTGACATTGTTCTTGACTACCCTCTAGTGGTACAAACACCACATGACATTCAAGGCATACTCAGTCATGTACGGCCAAAACACATTTCTATGGCCAGGCAACTGAGGTTACAATGTTCCCTCCTCATGCCAGATAGCATTACCTTTAAGAAATGCACAACTCTGAATCCTGCTACCATGTTACCAATCATAGATTCAGAAAAGGGGGAGGGAGGTACACGTCCATTCCTTGCAGAATTAATGGAAACAGAAGGTCATGATTGTGAGCATTTGATGCAACAAGAGACCTGTGGATTTTCACATGTTCATGATCAGCCTCTTGATAACCCTGATTTTGAGTTTTTTGTAGATGGAAGTAGGTTCACGGGAGATGGCCGGTTCCACACTGGATATGCTGTGGTCACACAGCATGAAGTAGTGTTGGCTAAACCACTCTCTCCTCCCATGTCAGCACAGGAGGCCGAGCTGAAGGCACTCTCTGAGGCATGTAAAATGGCCAAAGACAAGAAGGCGGACATCTACACGGATTACAGGTATGCTTTTAGTGTTGCTCATGATTATGGACCAATTTGGCAGGCCAGAGACTTTTTGACATCAGCAGGCCAACTCCTTAAGAACAAAGACTCTGTATTTGAACTAATGAACTCTCTATTGTTACCTGAAGAAGTGGCTGTCATAAAGGTAAAAGCCCACACAAAACAAGGGAATGATGAATCAGAAGGAAACAACAGAGCTAACAAAGCTGCTAAATAAGCAGCCCTCAAGCCCAGGGACACTGAGTCTGTACCGGTGAATCCCTTTGAGCCGCAAGAGATGTCTGTGGAGGTTTTGGTAAAACTGTCTGCTCAGGCAGATGAAGAAGAAATCTTGGACTAAGAGAAGCGCTACTGTTGGATCTGCTCTGCTTTACGGGTGCCTTAAATTACTGAAGACCAACTATATCTTAAATAAGTGTTGGATTTATTTACAAATAGGGATATATATATATATATATATATATATATATATATATACATTCTAAATACAAATAGGGGAATTGGAGAGGGGATTAGAGAGGTTGGGATCCTTGAGCTAGCTACACCATTCTCTATCTCGTTCACACATGCCATGGGTTTTTCTCTATACCAGAAAACTCCTCTCCAGCAGGTCTCAGCGAATCACATTCTTGATTGTAGGGTCCAGAAATACTTGTCTTGTCCCAGAGGTCACCAAGGTCACCATTGCTCCTACTTGTAATCTAGGTTAGTACAGGAAGAAAGTTCCATCATATACCCCTGCCCCCATCCCAGCATATATGCTTCCTTGCTGACAACAGGTGTGGGCAGTAAATACCAGCAGGGGGTCGTGCTTGCCCCAGGACATGACAGTCCTGGCAGATCCTCCTTTCAACAGTGTCCCGCCCCAAGAAGCATTTGATGGTTCTCATTTGCATATCAAGTTGTAACGGTCCTTGGCTCACCTGAGTCAGAGGACAGCCGGCTGGTGGTTGGAGTCCAGTGGCAAAGACCCACAGAAGCAGGAGGCAGGTAGCGTGGTCGATCAGTCCGGGTCGGCAGTAGAGATGGCAGCGAGGTAACAGCAAGAGTAGACAGAGGCGTGGTCGGTGGAAGGCAAAGGGTCAATGCAGGCGGCAGTTCGGCGAGGTCAAGCGGTCCGGGTCGGCAACAACGGTAAACAGCAGTAGTCGTGGAGGAGCAGAGAGGAAGCTTGCTACAGGCTTGGAGGCACAATAACCAGCAAAGGGCTGGGTTCAAGGGCTGGGTTTTATAGGGAAGTAGCAGGTGCAAGAGATTGGGATAATCAGCAGGACAAGGCAAGGACAAGAGAGGTAGTAGAAGTTAGAAGTTAGCTAGAGAATAGTCCAAGGAGAGACGGTAGCCTAGTGGGTAGAGCTACCATCTGGGACATGACTGGCCACGGGTTCGAGTCCTGACAGTACTCCCCCCCTTCCAAGGTGACCTCTGGGCACCGCAGGGGAAGGCTTATCTGGGTGACTCAGATGGAACTCCCTGACAAGTTTGGGGGCATGAACATTTTCTTCAGGCTCCCAGGAGTTATTCTCGGGAGGGTAGCCCTCCCACCCAATTAGATATTGCAATTTTCCTCGGTGGATCCTGGAGTCGAGGATCTTCTCGACAACGAACTCTTCCTCACCTTGTACCCTCACGGGTGGTGGAGGGGGCGAGTGGCGGCCAGTGAAGGTATTCTCCACGTATGGCTTGAGGAGGAAGCAATGGAAGACAGGGTGCACCCTAATGGAATCCGGAAGGTCAAGCCGGAACGTGACCTCATTGATTTGTGCGGTGACCTGGAACGGACCCATGTATTTTGGGGCTAACTTTTTGGAGGGGACCTTCAGTCTGAGGTTCCTGGTGGACAGCCATACCTTGTCTCCTACATGGAAGCCCGGGGTGGGTTTGCGGCGTCTTTCTGCTCCCTGTTTAAAGCGCCTCTGGGTGAGCTGGAGGTTGTCTATTATGTCCTTTTGTGCCTCCTGTAGGGTTGTTAGGCGCTCGGCCACTGCTGGGAGGGTGGAGGCAACGGGCAGGTGGGGAATGAACACGGGGTGCGAGCCTGTGTTAGCAAAGAAAGGGCTGTGCTTGGTTGAGCTGTGCTCAGCATTGTTGTAGGCGAACTCGGCTGTGGGGAGATGGTCAAGCCAGTCATCCTGCAGGTGGGAGCTGAAACAGAGTAGGTACTGCTCTAAGGTCTGGTTAGTTCTCTCTGTCTGCCCGTTTGACTGAGGGTGGAAAGCGGAGAAAAGGTTCACTTTAACCACGAGCGCCAGGCAGAAGTCCTTCCAGAACTTTGAGGTAAATTGTACGCCTCGGTCTGAGACCACGTCGTCCGGAATCCCATGCAGCCTGAAGACCTCTTTGAGGACAAGATCAGCCGTCTGTTTGGCCATGGGTAGGCCCTTGTAGGGGATGAAATGGGCCATTTTGGTGAGGCGGTCGACCACGACCAGGATGGTGTTCATCCCTTTTGAAGGAGGAAGGTCTACCACAAAGTCCATGGAGATCGAGCCCCAGGGGCGGGAGGGAATTGGGAGGGGTTGTAACAGACCCACGGGAGAGGAACGAGGAGTCTTATTGCGGGCACAGACCGTGCACGAGGAGATGTACTTCTTGGTATCCTCCTTGTATGTTGGCCACCAGAAGGAGCGGGAGAGAAGCTCCTGGGTCTTTCTTGTGCCCAGATGGCCGGCCAGCTTGGAGTCATGGTTAAGTTTGAGCACTTCGAGTCGTGCGATTTCTGGTACATAAAGTTGTAGGTCCTGATGAAACCAATGACCATTTTTAAACGTGAGGCTGACATTCCTTGTGGGGTGGGTGAGGAAGGGGTCATTTTCGTATCCTTCTTTGATTGTGACCAGGAGTTCTTTAGAGTAGGTGGCCCCCACAACACTTTTCTCGGATAGGATGTTGTCTTGGCCCTTATTACTCTGTGAGGGCTCCGAAAACATTCTGGAGAGGGCTTCAGCCTTGCCGTTTTTTGATCCGGGGTGATATGTGATGAGAAAGTTGAAGCGGGAAAAGAATTGGCTCCATCTGGCCTGTCTGGCTGTGAGTCTCTTAGCGCTGCGGATGAACTCGAGGTTTTTGTGGTCGGTTAGTACGATTATGGGGTTGGCAGCTCCCTCCAGCAGGTGTCTCCACTCGGAGAAGGCTTCCTTGATCGCCAGTAGTTCTTTGTTCCCGATGTCGTAGTTCTTCTCGGAGGGGGACATCTGCCGAGAGAAATATGCGCACGGGTGTAGTAGCATCTTCTCCCCTGTCCGTTGTGACAGAACTGCCCCTACCGCGGAGTCAGATGCATCCACTTCGATAGTAAAAGGCAACTCGGGGTTCGGTGGACTAGGATTGGAGCAGAAGTGAAGAGGAGTTTCAACTCGTGAAGGCCTCCTGGGCCTCGGGTGTCCAGGAGAAGGGGACTGCCTTTTGGTGAGTTGGGTGATCGGTGCGATGACCTTGGAGAAGTCCCGGATAAACTTCCGATAGAAGTTGGCAAAGCCAATAAATCTTTGTACCTCCTTCACGTTTCTTGGAATGGGCCAGTCCAACACGGCTTGGACCTTCCCTGGGTCCATACTTAGGCCCTCTGGGGAGATGATGTACCCGAGGAACTGAGTGGTGGTTCGCTCAAACTCACATTTCTCGAGTTTGATATAAAGAGAGTTCTGGCGGAGTCTCTGCAATACCCTGCGGACATGTTCGCGGTGCTGTTCGAGGTCTTCTGAGAAGATCAAGATGTCGTCCAGGTAAACGACTACAAACAGATCCAGCATGTCCCTGAGGACATCATTAATGAAGTGCTGGAAGGTGGCGGGAGCATTACAAAGTCCGAAAGGCAAGACCAGGTACTCGAAGTGACCATAACGTGTCCGGAAGGCGGTCTTCCATTCGTCCCCAGGGCGGATTCGGACAAGGTTGTAGGCCCCTCGAAGGTCAAGTTTGGTGAAGATTTTCGCTACGAGGAGTTCAGAAATCAGCGGGAGCGTGTACCGGTTCTTAACGGTTATGTCGTTTAGCTTCCTGTAGTCAATGCAGGGACGCAAGGATGAGTCTTTTTTCTCCACAAAGAAAAAGGGGGCTCTTGCTGGGGAGGTAGAGGGCCGGATGAACCCTTTCTTTAGGTCCTCGTCCAGGTATTCTTTCAGAGCCTTGAGTTCAGGCTCTGAGAGAGAATAGATACTGCCAAAGGGTATTTCGGCCCCGGGCAACAGTTCTATTGGGCAGTCGTAGGGTCGGTGTGGCGGCAGCTTGTCTGCGTTTTTCTTGTCGCAGACATCTTGGAACTCACGGTATTGAGGGGGTAGTAGATTCCTGACGGATACTTCAGAGATAGACGTGTCTTCGGATGGAAGGACGGGTTTGTGGGAGCAATTGAGCGAACAAAACTCAGACGGAAACCGTAAGCAGCGGGTTTCCCAATCCACCGAGGGGTTGTGGGTGGCCAACCATGGAATGCCCAGGATCACCGGGAACTTTGGGAAGGCGATCAGGGAGAAGTGAATGGTCTCCTGATGATCGGGTTTGATGAAGAGTTGAAGGTCAGCGGTCTTGTGCGTAACCGGCCCAGAAGAGAGCGGGGTCCCATCGACGGTTTCCAGATCGAAGGGGGCTGCCCTGGTTACCAGTGGTATGTTGTTCTCATGGGCGAAGGTCAAGTCCATGAAATTTCCGCCGGCCCCCGAGTCAAGCATTGCAGAGCAGGGAAGCTGTCGTTCCCCAATGGTGATAAGGATGGATACAATGAAGTGGGACCCGGTACCTGTAGTGTCTATGGTTTCAGAGGCCAAGGGTGAGGTTGTGGCCTTTTGTAACTCCCGTAATTCTGTGACAGCGATGGTTCGGCGAGTCTTATTGGGGCACCTAATAGCGAAGTGCCCTGGCTCGCCACAGTAAAGACAAAGGCCTGCGGATAGTCGTCTCTCCTTTTCAGCAGCCGATAGAGTCTTGCGCAGTGCGTCGACCTGCATGGGCTCGGTGGAGGATTGGTGAGCCGGCTGAGTCGTTGGAGTGAAAGGGTACACGGGCCTGTTATCTAGGGACCAGAGTCTTTCTCTCCTTCTTTCTGCCAGTCTCCGGTCAATCCGGATGCACAGTTGGACGAAATCATCCAGATCGTCTGGGGCGTCTACCCTGGCGAGCTCATCCTTTATAGGTTCAGAGAGTCCACGGCGAAATTGACTCTTCTGGGCAGCTGGGTTCCAGGTGGTGTCCGTGACCCAGCGGCGGAACTCTGAGGAATACTCGGCTACAGAGCGTCTTCCCTGCCGTAGACTGTGCAGCCTAGCCTTGGCCGTCGCGCAGCGGTTAGGGTCGTCGAACACTTGGCTCATGGCTGTGGTGAAGTTGTCTAGGTTATTCAATACGAGACTGTGGGATTCCACATATGGGGATGCCCATGCCAGGGCCTCATCAGTTAGAAGGTTGATGATGAACAGGATCTTCTTTCTGTCTGAGGTAAAAGAGCCCGGCTGCATCTGAAAGTAAATGCGGCACTGGTTGAGGAACCCCCGAAATTGGTTCCGATCGCCGTTAAACTTTGACGGGAGAGGCATACAGGTGTCGGTGACCGCGCTGCGTACGTCCAGTAGTTGACGCTGCAAGTCGATAATTTCCCTCTGTTGGCTCTGGATTGCGCCTTTAAGTTGAGTAATTTCCTCTTGGGCAGTGGTGCCAAACTCCTGAAGTTCGGAGACCTGCTTGCGCAGAGTGGCCATTGCGGACTCCATGGTAGGGCTGGTTATTCTGTAACGGTCCTTGGCTCACCTGAGTCAGAGGACAGCCGGCTGGTGGTTGGAGTCCAGTTGCAAAGACCCACAGAAGCAGGAGGCAGGTAGCGTGGTCGATCAGTCCGGGTCGGCAGTAGAGATGGCAGCAAGGTAACAGCAAGAGTAGACAGAGGCGTGGTCGGTGGAAGGCAAAGGGTCAATGCAGGCGGCAGTTCGGCGAGGTCAAACGGTCCGGGTCGGCAACAACGGTAAACAGCAGTAGTCGTGGAGGAGCAGAGAGGAAGCTTGCTACAGGCTTGGAGGCACAATAACCAGCAAAGGGCTGGGTTCAAGGGCTGGGTTTTATAGGGAAGTAGCAGGTGCAAGAGATTGGGATAATCAGCAGGACAAGGCAAGGACAAGAGAGGTAGTAGAAGTTAGAAGTTAGCTAGAGACTAGTCCAAGGAGAGACGGTAGCCTAGTGGGTAGAGCTACCGTCTGGGACATGACTGGCCACGGGTTCGAGTCCTGACACAAGTAGACCGTGGCTAATTCAGTAAAAAAATATCAAGGAACATCTTTGCATCAAAGCTGTATCATAAATGTCAATTTTATTGGTTCCAACAGCTACCCTAAATAAGCAAAGAGTATGGGAGGTTCAAGGTAAGATCTGTCTACCCAGAGTCCTGTGTCCGATGATTGACCAAGAAGCCCATGGGGTGAGGCACCAGGCAAAAGGTCCTATGATCAACATTGTGGGCAAAAGGTTGATCGCTCCAGGGTTCGCCACCATGACAAGCAGGTTTGTACAAAGTTGCATGATTTGTGCTTTGAATAATCCAGGTCAAGTGGTGAAGACTCCAAGTAAGCACACTCCTAGGCCATTTTACCTGTTCCAGAGACTGCAGATATACTATATACAATTGCCTAAGGTAGGAATATATAAGTTTGTTCTCGTGTGTGTTGATCTCTTTTCAGGGTGGCCAGAAGCATATCCCGTGTCTAAGGCAAATGCAAAGAACACCACAAAGAAACTGGTCAGTGAACTGGTATGCAGGTATGGTGTTCCTGAAGTTATTGAGTCAGATAGAGGTTTCCACTTTATATGTGAAATGATGAGAGAGGTTATGCAAGCTTTAAGGGTTACCCAAGCCTTCTATACAGCTTACCATTAGAGATGAGCGAACACCTGGAAGTTCGGGAAGTTCAGCCGAACTTCCCAGAAATGTTCGGGTTCGGGATCCGAACTCGACCCAAACTTTATCCCGAACCCCATTGAAGTCAATGGGGACCCGAACTTTTAGGCACTAAAAAGGCTGTAAAATAGTCCAGGAACGGGCTAGAGGGCTGCCAAAGGCAGCAAAATGTAGGTAAATCCCCTGCAAACAAATGTGGATAGGGAAATGAATTAAAATAAATAAAATTTAACCAATATCAATTGGAGAGAGGTCCCACTGCAAGGAATCATGCGTAATATCACCCAACACTGGAGAAGGCCACTCAGTTATTTCGGCCCCAGCACCCAGACAGAGGAGAGAGGTCCCACAGCAAGGAATCATGCGTCATATCACCCACCACCGGAGAAGGCCACTCAGTTATTTCGGCCCAGCACCCAGAGAGAGGAGAAAGGTCCCACAACAAGGAATCATGCGTCATATCACCCACCACTGGAGAAGGCCACTTTCAGTAATTTCGGCCCAGCACCCAGACAGAGGAGAGAGGTCCCACAGCAAGGAATCATGCGTCATATCACCCACCAACGGAGAAGGCCACTTTCAGTTATTTCGGCCCCACCAGCCAGACAGAGGAGAGGTTCATTCAACTTTGGGTTGCACCGCAAGATCATGGTAAAGTTAAAAAAATGAGGATTCAATAAAGAAGTGCCCCGGAGTACAAGAATACATGGTTGAGGGGGAGGCAATTATAAATGTCTATTCTGCACAAGGGAGGCACAGGTCCTGTGGGATCCATGCCTGGCTCATTTTTATGAATGACAGCTTGTCCACGTTGGCTGTGGACAGGCGGCTGCATTTGTCAGTAATGACGCCCCCTGCCGTGCTGAATACACGTTCAGACAAAACGCTGGCCGCCGGGCAGGCCAGCACCTCCTAGGCATAAAATGCTAACTCTGGCCACGTGGACAATTTGGAGACCCAGAAGTTGAATGGGGCCAAACCATCAGTCAGTACGTGGAGGGGTGTGCAGATGTACTGTTCAACCATGTTAGTGAAATGCTGCCTCCTGCTAACACATTCCGTATCAGGTGGTGGTGCAGTTAGCTGTGGCGTGGAGACAAAACTTTTCCACATTTCTGCCATGCTAACCCTGCCCTCAGAGGAGCTGGCAGTGACACTGCTGCGTTGGCGACCTCTTGCTCCTCCTCTGCCTTCGCCTTGGGCTTCCACCGGTTCCCCTGTGACATTTGGGAATGCTCTCAGGAGCGCGTCTACCAGTGTGCGCTTGTACTTCCTATCATGCTCCAGTGCAGGAAGTAAGGTGGGCACATTGTCTTTGTACCGGGGATCCAGCAGGGTGGCAACCCAGTAGTCCGCACAGGTTGAAATGTGGGCAACTCTGCTGTCGTTGCGCAGGCACTGCAGCATGTAGTCGCTCATGTGTGCCAGGCTCCCCAGAGGTAAGGACAAGCTGTCCTCTGTGGGAGGCATATCGTCATCGTCCTCCGTATTCCTCCAGCCATGCACCAGTGATGGGCCTGAGCTGTGTCGGGTGCCACCCCGCTGTGAACCTGCTTCATCCTCATCCTCCTCCACCTCCTCCTCATCCTCCTCGTCCTCCAGTAGTGGGCCCTGGCTGGCCACATTTGTACCTGGCCTCTGCTGTTGCAAAAAACCTCCCTCTGAGCCACTTCTAACAGACTGGCCTGAAAGTGCTAAACATGACCCCTCATCCTCCTCCTCCTCCTCCTCCTCCTGGGCCAACTGCTCTTCCATCATCGCCCTAAGCGTTTTCTCAAGAAGACATAGAAGTAGTATTGTAACGCTGATAACGGTGTCATCACCACTGGCCATGTTGGTGGAGTACTCGAAACAGCGCAACAGGGCGCACAGGTCTCGCATGGAGGCCCAATCATTGGTGGTGAAGTTGTGCTGTTCCGCAGTGCGACTGACGCGTGCGTGCTGCAGCTGAAACTCCACTATGGTCTCTCCAGCATGTGCAAGGTGGAGTTCCACCTGGTGGGCACGTCGCATATGAGGCGGTGATCGGGAAGGCCGAAGTTCCGCTGTAGCGCAGACAGGCGAGCAGCGGCAGGATGTGAATGCCGGAAGCGCGCATGGACGGCCATCACTTTGTGCAGCAGCTCTGACATGTCGGGGTAGTTGTGAATGAACTTCTGCACCACCAAATTCAGCACATGCGCCAGGCAAGGGATATGCGTCAAACCGGCTAGTCCCGACAAGATTTCGCCCATTATCGCACACCACCAGGCCGGGCTTGAGGCCCACCAGCAGAAACCACTCGTCGGTCTGTTGTTCAATACCCCGCCACAACTCCTGCGCGGTGTGGGGCCTGTCCCCCAAACATATGAGTTTCAGAATTGCCTGCTGACATTTACCCCGGGCTGTGCTGAAGTTTGTGGTGAAGGTGTGTGGCTGACTGGATAAGCTGGTGGAAGCAGAGGAGGAGGAAGCCGAGTAGGAGGAGGAGGCTACAGTAAGGCAAAGAATGATGCCCTGCGATCCTTGGCGGCGGAAGGACGTGCGGCAAGGAACTCTCCGCCTGGGGCCCAGCCGCCACTACATTTACCCAGTGTGCAGTTAGGGAGATATAGCGTCCCTGGCCGTGCTTACTGGTCCACGTATCTGTGGTTAGGTGGACCTTGCCACAGATGGCGTTGCACAGTGCACACTTGATTTTATCGGATACTTGATTGTGCAGGGAAGGCACGGCTGTCTTGGAGAAGTAGTGGCGGCTGGGAACAACATACTGTGGGACAGCCATGGACATCAGCTGTTTGAAGCTGTCTGTGTCCACCAGCCTGAATGATAGCATTTTAAAGGCCAGTAGTTTAAAAATGCTGGCATTCAGGCCCAGGGATCGAGGGTGGCTAGGTGGGAATTTACGCTTTCTCTACAAGGTTTGTGAGATGGAGAGCTGAACGCTGCCGTGTGACATGGCGGATATGCTTGGTGACGCAGGTGGTGTTGTCGGTGGCACATCCTCTGTTTGGTTGCCGGCAGGTGGCAACATTTTCCCGAGGCGAAGGAAGATGCCGAGGCAGCAGCAGAAGAGTGAGCAGGGGGAGCTTGTGTGAGTTCCTTGTTTTTAAGGTGTTTACTCCACTGCAGTTCATGCTTTGCATGTAGATGCCTGGTCATGCAGGTTGTGCTAAGGTTCAGAACGTTAATGCCTCGCTTCAGGATCTGATGGCACAGCGTGTAAACCACTCGGGTCGTGTCGTCAGCACATTGTTTAAATAAGTGCCATGCCAGGGAACCCCTTCAAGCTGCCTTTGGGGTGCTCGGTTCCTGGTGGCGGTTGCCAGTAGCAGGCGAACTCTCTTGGCGGTGGCTGGTCTACTTTTGCCCCCTGCTCCCTCTTTTGCTACGCTGTTGGCTCGGTCTCACCACTGCCTCTTCCTCTGAACTATGAAACTCTGTGGCACGACCTTCATTCCATGTGGGGTCTAATAGGACCTCATCGTCCCCTGCATCGTCTTCCTCTCTGACCTCCCATTCGGTCTGCATACTGCAGAAAGACTCAGCAGTTGGCACCTGTGTTTCGTCATCATCAGAGACGTGCGGACTACGATGAGGTGGTATTCCCATGTCCTCATCATCAGGAAACATCAGTGGTTGTGCATCAGTGCATTCTATGTTTCCACCACTGGGGAAGGGCTAGGTGGATTCCCTTGGGAAACCCTGCCAGCAGAGTCTTCAAACAGCGTAAGAGACTGCTGCATAACTTGAGGCTCAGACAGTTTCCCTGATATGCATGGGGGTGATGTGACAGACTGATGGGCTTGGTTTTCAGGTGCCACCTGTGCGCTTTCTGCGGAAGACTGGGTGGGAGATAATGTTGTGAACATGCTGGATCCACTGTCGGCCACCCAATTGACTAGCGCCTGTACCTGCTCAGGTCTTACCATCCTTAGAACGGCATTGGGCCCCACCAAATATCGCTGTAAATTCTGGCGGGTACTGGAACCTGAGGTAGTTGGTTCACTAGGACGTGTGGCTGTGGCAGAATGGCCACGTCCTCTCCCAGCACAAGAGGGTACACTAACACCACCACGACCGCGTCCCTTACTAGATGTTTTCCTCATTGTTACCGTTCACCAAGCACCACAATAAGAAAAAATATTTGGCCCAATGTATTGATTTCAAATTCAGGCCTTTTTTTACAGGCACCTAACACTATCTGCCTATTTATTTATGTAGTGTATTACGTTAATTCAGGCACAGCAGTAACCACTGATTTAGGGGAATATCTCTTTTAGGGCTAGTATTTAGGCCCTGGATGAAAGGTATCCTTTTATGGACAGATTTACACTTGGCCTGCAACAGCTCGAACACCAGATTCAGGGTATTGCTATTTTGGCAATTGAATTTCACCCCAGAACAAAATATATGTTTTGGCGGACACTATGAATCTTGGCCTGCAACAGCTGGGACACCAGATTCAGGGTATTGCTATTTTGGCAATTGAATTTCACCCCAGAACAAAATATATGTTTTGGCGGACACTATTATGCTTTGCCAGCAACAGCTGAAACCACTGATTTATAGTATTGCTATTTTGGCAATTGAATTTCACCCCAGAACAAAATATATGTTTTGGCGGACACTATGAATCTTGGCCTGCAACAGCTGGGACACCAGATTCAGGGTATTGCTATTTTGGCAATTGAATTTCACCCCAGAACAAAATATATGTTTTGGCGGACACTATGAATCTTGGCCTGCAACAGCTGAAACCACTGATTTATGGTATTGCTATTTTGGCAATTGCATTTCACCCCAGAACAAAATATATGTTTTGGCGGACACTATTATACTTTGCCAGCCACAGCTAAAACCACTGATTTATGGTATTGCTAATTTGGCAGTTGAATTTCACCCCAGAACAAAATATATGTTTTGGCGGACACTATGAATCTTGGCCTGCAACAGCTGGGACACCAGATTCAGGGTATTGCTATTTTGGCAATTGATTTTCACCCCAGAATAAAATATATGTTTTGGCGGACACTATTATACTTTGCCAGCCACAGCTGAAACCTCTGATTTATGGTATTGCTATTTTGGCAATTTAATTTCACCACATAAAATAATCTATCCTTTGCCAGACAGCAGACAGTATTATACTTGGCTAGCCAAAGCTGGAACACCAGATTTAGGGGATTGGTATTTGGGCAATTGTATTTAACCCTTTAATAAAATATAGAAATTGCTATCCTGAGTTTCTAGGGGTGACAATTAGCACAGCCAAGCCCCTGATGTAGGATATAGCAAAAAAAAACTAGTATTGATGGAATGATGGACTTGGTGGCAGCTTGTTCTGGTGCACCACAAGTCACAAAATGGCCGCTGATCACCCCAGAAAATAAGTGACAGAAAAACGCTCTGTGCAGCCTAAAAACCAGTGAGCAAGTAACTAGCAGAAGTTCAATCATTCACAGCTGTAGATCGATCCGTTCATTAGGTGCTGTTGCTGACTTTTCCCTGCCCAATCTCGCCCTCACAGAAGCTGCGTCCTCTCCCTACACTAATCAGAGCAGTGTGACGAGCGGCGCTACGTGACTCCAGCTTAAATAGAGGCTGGGTCACATGCTGCACTTGGCCAATCACAGCCATGCCATTAGTAGGCATGGCTGTGATGGGCTCTTAAGGGCAAGAAGTAAAACGCTAGATGATTGGCTTCTGTGCAGCCCTTCAGAAAGCGGGAAGTAATCGCCGAACAACGAACCCGAACCCGAACTTTTTTGAAAATTTCCGGGTTCGGGTCCGTGTCCCGGATACCCCAAAATTTGGTACGAACCCAAACTATGCTCGAACTGTTCGCTCAACACTACTTACAAAACCACATGGCCGTCCCATAGTTTCAGCGACTGATTCTATATTTACTCCCATCTCAATATATCTTGAAAAGATACTTACCCCCTTAGTTCTGAAGACAAAGTCATACCTGAGAGACACAAAACAATTCCTTACTGTAATCAGCGAGTTACACCAAGTACCACCTGATTCCTTACTGGTAACTCTAGATGTTACCAGTTTATACACCTCGATTACTCACTCGAAAGGCAAACAGGCCACTTCATTTTTTCTGAACACCACCTCTTTCAGTGAGGTTCAGAAGAAATTTTGTGTTGATTTACTAAGATTGGTTATGTTTAATAACTATTTCATGTTTGGGGATGATTTTTTCATCCAAAAGAAAGGGACTGCAATGGGGGCCAATGTGGCCCTCCATATGCAAATCTCTTTATGGCCAGATTTGAGGAGGATCACGTGTACCAACACCCTTTATTTTTACAGTCCATGCTCACATGGTATCGTTATATTGATGATATTTTTTGTATATGGGTTGGTACACGTGATCTACTGGATTCTTTTTTATTTGATATCAACAGTGCTGACCCTGACATCTCTTTTTCCTTGCATGTGAGTGCACTTTCTATAGATTTTCTGGACACTACCATAATAAAGAATGATTTGGGACTTCTGTCCACAGATTTATTCATCAAACCGACGGACAGAAACACGTTACTACTTTATTCCAGTAATCATCTGAAAAGTACTAAGAACTCATTACCCAAATCACAATTTTCTAGGGTGAATCGAATAGTAAGTCACCCTGCCTCCAAGCGGCGACGCTTACAAGAAATGTCCCAAAAATTTAGCTCTCAGGGATATCCGGACCAATTACTCATTAGTGAACAGTCTAAAATTCTCCAGTGATCCCCTCCTAACTTTAGATCTGCAGAGAGCCGTATTCCTTTTGTGACCACGTATCACCCTTTTATAAGGAAATTACAACAAATTATTAGGAAACATTGGTTCCTTTTACACAGATTTCACCCAAAAATTGATGAGTTTTCTCGTCCCCCTAGACTATGTTATAAGAGATCTAGGAATCTAAGAGACACACTTGTAAGAGTGGATATTGGTCCGCTAAAGAAATGTCCCATACAGAAGACTTTGTCTTCAATAAAATATGGAACTTTTCCTTGTTTAAATTGTGCCCAATGCACAAATGTCATGAAGGGCAATACTTTTACTCATCCCCTATCTGGCAAGACTTACCCCATCAGGAGATTTTATACGTGTTCTACTACATATGTTGTTTACCTTGTGAAATGCCCGTGCGGTCTCGCATACGTTGGGGAAACCTCCCAGTGTGTGCGAGACCGCATTAGCAAACACAAGTCTGACATTCGCTGCCGTAAAACGGAACTTCCAGTCCCCCATCATTTTATTCAGGCCAAACACCAAGTGAACCAATTAAAATTTCAGGTGATTGATAATGTTTCCCCCTTACGCAGAGGTGGTAATCGAGTGGGCCTTCCAAAAAAACGTGAATCTTACTGAGATTCATGAACTAAGAACACTACATCCAAACGGTCTTAATCGCGACTTTGAATTTTTTGCTTGAATTTTTTGAATTTTTTGCCTGAATTTTTTGCTTCGAATTTTTTTTTTTTGCCTAAAAATATTTACGTTTTATTCTAATTTTTGCTCTACCGTGTATATTTCTTATTTTTGGTTACCTCTCTATGTGATTCTCATTATGATAACATAACACAAAAGTATTTTATAAAGCTGTTACGGTTAGATTTTTCAAATTTTGCGAGTTTTTGCTTATGGAAAGAGATTTGGTATTCTTCTATTTCAACATTCTATACATATGTTTATATCTATTTTTATATGTTTATTCTGTATTTTATTGCAGACAAATTGATCTGCTTCTTTTTGTTTTGACACAGGTAGATTTATAAAATATTATATCTATGTAACATTAACACTGTGTGTCATCTTGTGTATACTTACTCGATGAAACTGTGCCCGCTACAATAATCTGCTGTCTCTAGATGCATGTGACATTGTGTATCTGTATATGTTCTATGTTCTAACATTTTGATGTATACGTTCAAGTATCTATACCGGTTCAATTCTGTGTCACTACTTACCCCAATACAGTATTTGACTTTAGGGCAGTGAGGCATGTTGATATATTTGCAATTCATTTATACCTATATACATTCCACTTTTCGTGATTAATCCAGATAGTTTAAGGGCAAATATCCTTGCCCTCACTGTTACCTACTTTGGTATTGCGCATGCGCGCATACGCGCATTGCGCT
Organism: Bufotes viridis; assembly: GCA_033119425.1. Taxonomy (NCBI): domain Eukaryota; kingdom Metazoa; phylum Chordata; class Amphibia; order Anura; family Bufonidae; genus Bufotes; species Bufotes viridis. Next base: position 346,713,771 of record CM065591.1, read on the forward strand.
CGATCATGTGGTTCTCACATGATCACTCAGGTGACGCCATTAGATCGTGCAGCCTATTGTAGACCATTTTGGTCTATTTAAACAGAGCGTGCACGCCATACAGTCTCTTCCTGAGCCATGCCTGCCAATAACCTCTTTAGGTAAGTTATATCCTTGTAGTAGTGTTATTATGTTAATTACCGCTATGCTATTGCGATCATTATCGCTTATTCAGGTTTGTTTTTGTGACACATGAATTGAACTAAAGTGGAACTTGCCATCTCATCCCTGTCTAAATACCTATATATTTTATGCATGCGATATCATGAGTATTCAATACAATCAAAGTGATATATATACCCATTTGATTTCATCATGCCACTTTAATGTGTAATACACTTTAGGTGTTATTTACTCTGGATTTGTAATATATGAGACAGACATGAGATACTATTAGAATTAATTCTATGGATGTATTGTCCTTTTTGTATTATTGGTGTTATAGCGTTTGTATGTATTTTGTCTTGTTTTATTTATTATGTGTATTGTGTGTTTCTAGGCCGTGACCGGGCCAATTCTACACATTTGGCATGGAAATTTAATGATAACCTAATAAAAGACTTCTGCTTATCTAAAGTTGGAGTGCCGTGAATATCTCTTTATTAGGCCCACTTTCACTGACTGTAGTGTGCCCAGTGCCAGTGACCACCACTCATACCGTGTGGCACAGGATTTTGCATAAAAAAAAGTATTTAATTTTTACACTTTAATCTAATTTCAGTTGCCTGCCTGCTGCCAGTGTATGTCAGGCCCACTTCCACTGACTGTATTGTGCCCACTGCCAGTGCCCACTACTCATACTGGGTGGCACAGGACTTTGCATAAGAAAAAGGCATTTCATTTTTACCCTTTAATCTAATTTCAGTTGCTTGCCTGCTGCCAGTGTGTGTCAGGCCCACTTCCACTGACTGTAGTGTGCCCACTCCCAGTGCTCACCACTCATACCGTGTGGCACAGAACCTTGCGAAAAAAAAGGCATTTAATTTTTACACTTTAATCTAATTTCAGTTGCCTGCCTGCTGCCAGTGTGTGTCAGGCCCACTTCCAATGTCTGTAGTGTGCCCACTGTCAGTGCCCACCATTCATACCGTGTGGCACAGGACTTTGCATAAAAAAAAGCATTTCATTTTTACACTTTAATCTAATTTCAGTTGCCAGCCTGCTGCCAGTGTGTGTCAGGCCCACTTCCACTGACTGTAGTGTGCCCACTGCCAGTGCCCACCGCTCATACCGTGTGGCACAGAACCTTGCGAAAAAAAAGGCATTTAATTTTTACACTTTAATCTAATTTCAGTTGCCTGCCTGCTGCCAGTGTGTGTCAGGCCCACTTCCAATGTCTGTAGTGTGCCCACTGCCAGTGCCCACCATTCATACCGTGTGGCACAGGACTTTGCATAAAAAAAAGCATTTCATTTTTACACTTTAATCTAATTTCAGTTGCCAGCCTGCTGCGTGTGTGTCAGGCCCACTTCCACTGACTGTAGTGTGCCCACTGCCAGTGCCCACCATTCATACCGTGTGGCACAGGACTTTGCATAAAAAAAAGGAATTTAATTTGTACACTTCAATCTAATTTTAGTTGCCTGCCTGCTGCCAGTTTTGTGTCAGACCCACTTCCACTGACTGTAGTGTGCCCACTGCCAGTGCCCACCACTGATACTGTGTGGCACAGGACTTTGCATAAAAAAAATGGAATTCAATTTTTACACTTTAATTTAATTTCAGTTGCCTGCCTGCTGCGTGTGTGTCAGGCCCACTTCCACTGACTGTAGTATGCCCACTGCCAGTGCCCACCATTCATACCGTGTGGCACAGGACTTTGCATAAAAAAAAGGAATTTAATTTGTACACTTCAATCTAATTTTAGTTGCCTGCCTGCTGCCAGTTTTGTGTCAGACCCACTTCCACTGACTGTAGTGTGCCCACTGCCAGTGCCCACCACTGATACTGTGTGGCACAGGACTTTGCATAAAAAAATGGAATTCAATTTTTACACTTTAATTTAATTTCAGTTGCCTGCCTGCTGCCAGTGTGTGTCAGGCCCACTTCCACTGACTTAGTGTGCCCACTGCCAGTGCCCCCCACCCATAACGTGTGGCAAAGTATCTTGCACGCATAGTAACATTATTTTAAAAAAAAATGACAGGCAGAGGCAGGTCACCCCACAGGGGCCATTGTGGTGCTGTGATTTCCTTTGGCCCTAGAGTAATGCTCAGTGTTGAGAAGCCACAAACCCTGAACTCGAAAAATTCTGAGGACATAGTTGACTGGCTTACACAGGACACCCATCTTCTACAGTTTCCGCTCAGAACCTTGACGCACCATCCTCCTCCAGCTTAGCTTCGGGCACCTCTCAAGTTACCACTTGTCTGCTCGCCGCCACCACCAACACTAGCACTACAGCCGCTTCATTTGATCTGTCAGAGGATTTATTTACAAATCAGTTGGAAGAAATAAGTGATGCGCAACCATTATTGCCAGAGGATGTAGATAACAGGGATATATCTCAGTCAGGCAGCATTACACACATGGACGTACAATGTGAACATGATGATGTTGTATCCGCTGCTGCTTCCTTTGCTGAGTTGTCAGATACAAGTGAAGCGGTTGATGATGACGATGTGTCCCTGGATGTCACGTGGGTGCCCGCTCGAAGAGAAGAAGAAAAGGGGGAAAGTTCAGATGGGAAGACATAGAGGAGAAGGAGACGAGTTGGAAGCAGGGGGAAGTCGTCGCCAGGAGCTAGTGGCACATTCAGACAGCATGTATCGGCACCTGAGGTCAGCCAGACAGCACACCAATCAACGCATGCTGTTGCCACCACCAGAATGCCGCCATTGCAAAGCTCATCAGTGTGGCATTTTTTTTGTGTGTCTGTCTCTGATAACAGCGATGCCATTTGCAACCTGTGCCAAAAGAAACTGAGTCGTGGGAAGTCCAACACCCACCTAGGTACAACTGCTTTGTGAAGGCACATGATCTCAAATCACAAACGCCTATGGTATCAACACATCAGTACAAGCAGCAAACAAACTCAAAGCCACCATCCTCCTCCTGGTCCAGCATCTTCAGCCACGTCAACCACTGCTGCCCTCCCTGCCCCCTCTCAACCACCTGACACTTCGCCTCTCCCCTTCAGCGGTTTCTGCTCATCTGCCCACAGTCAGGTGTCTGTCAACTAAATATTTGAGTGTAAGAAGGCAATGTCACAGAGTCAGCCCCTTGCCCGGTGTCTGACAGCTGGCTTGACGGAACTCTTAGCCCGCCAGCTTTCATCATACAAGCTGGTGGAGTCTGAGGCCTTTAAAAAATTTGTAGATATTGGGACACCCCAGTGGAAGGTACCTGGCCGAAATTATTTTTTACAAAAGGCTATCCCCAACCTGTACTCTATTGTGGAAAAGGAAGTCATGACATGTCTGGCACACAGTGTTGGGGCAAGGGTCCATTTAACCACTGATACCTGGCCTGCAAAGCACTGTCAGGGCAGGTATATCACGTACATTGCGCATTGGGTAAACCTGCTGACGGATGCCAAGCATGGAATGCGTGGCTCTGAAGCGGAGTTGGTGACACCGCTACGACTTGCAGGCAGGCCTGCTGCCACCTCCTTTACTCCTCCTACTCCATCCTCTTCGATAACCTCCTCGGATGAGTCCTCTTCTGCTGCTGCGTCATTCTCCACATCATCAACTGCACCCCCAGCTCCCCAGGGGCTATTCCACATCCCGGATACGACAGTGTCACGCCGTTTTGGGGTTGACTTGCCTGAAAGCAGAGAGTCACACCGGACCAGCACTCCTGTCCACCCTGAACGCACAGGTGGATCAGTGGCTGACCCCACACCAACTGGAGATCGGCAAAGTGGTGTGTAACAACGGAAGCAATCTGTTGGTGGTATTGAATTTGGGCAAGTTGACACATGTGCCGTGCATGGCACATGTGTTGAATCTGATTGTACTACGCTTTGTGTGTCAGTACCCAGGCTTACAGGACGTCCTCAAGCAGGCCAGGAAGGTGTGTGGCCATTTCAGGCGTTCTTACACGGCCATGGTGCACTTTTCAAATATTCAGCGGCAAAACAACATGCCAGTGAGGCGCTTGATTTGCGACAGCCCACCAGTTGGAATTCAACACTCCTAATGTTCGACCGCCTGCTCCAACAAGAACAAGCTGTCAACAAGTATTTGTATGACCAGTGTGCTAGGACAGCCTCTGCGGAGCTGGCTATTTTTTTTGCTACGTTACTGGACGCTCAAGCGCTATGCCTGTAGGCTCATGCGTCCTTTTGAGGAGGTGACAAACCTAGTTAGTCGCACCGAAGGCACCATCAGCGACCTCATCCTATTTGTTTTCTTCCTGGAGCGTGCCCTGCGAAGAGGGCTGGAATAGGCCATAGCGTAAAGAGGAAGAGGAAGAGTTGTGGTCACCATCACCACCAGAAACAGCCTTATCATCATCGCTTGCTGGACCTGCAGCAAGGCTGGAAGAGGAGTCAGAGGAGGAATGTGGCTTTGAGGAGGAGGAAGACCAACCACAGCAGGCATCCCAGGGTGCTCGTTTTTGGAAACTTGAGAGACAAATTGGTGCGGGCCGACATTGGTACACTAAGAAAGGGTCCGGTCCAGAGTACTCTAGCCCCCAGAAAAACAGGCACGTATCCATGTTTGAACTGTGCTCAATGTACTAATGTTACCAAAGGCCATACTTTCACCCATCCTTTGTCAGGTAAAACTTATTCCATCAGGGGATTTTATACCTGTTCCACTACTCACGTGGTATATCTGATTAAATGTCCATGCGGCCTCGCATATGTAGGGGAAACGTCCCAATGTGTGCGCGACCGCATCAGTAAACATAAGTCTGATATTCGCTGCAACAAGACGGAACTTCCAGTTCCCAATCATTTTGTTCAAGCCAAACATCAAGTCAACCAACTGAAATTCCAGGTGATTGACAACATTCCCCCATTACGACGAGGTGGCAACCGCGTGAACCTCTTAAAAAAACGCGAATCCTATTGGATCCATGAATTACGAACACTATACCCCAATGGCCTCAATCGCGACTTCGAATTTCTACTATAAACCATGTCACATAGTTCCTCCAATACACAAACTATAAGTGACATTCATTTCATATGGTAGTTAGCATCTTTATTATGTCTGCAATGTAGTTACTTATATGATAATATTCATATTCATATCATTATTTTTTCGCAGACAAGATGATCTCTCTTGAGGTATATTTATAATATTACAATTTCTGTAATACTAACACAGTTTGTCACATTATGTATATTACTGTAACAATGTTTGTGTATTATGTTCTTTATATGTCTTTTGTGTCTTCCCTCACCTAGTTTCATCATTGTGTTCTCTATTTGTCTTTATCTTTATTTACATTGTCTAGTTGTCCTTTATTGTCGGTATCTCTTTGATATAGTTTTATGTAATTTTTGTACTGTCTGTATGTTAATTTTCTGAGGCGATTATTCGGCCCTTTACATGACCATCAGTGCAACCTTTAAACTTCACCTTCTATTGCTGCATTTGTAATACATATTGATGTACTAAGGGCAAGTTTCTTGCCCTTAGTTCGTCCGTTTGCTTCATTGCGCATGCGCGATGCTCGCCCGGTCACATGACTTTCATGTGACTGTCCTGATGATGTCATCGGACCGCGCCATATAACGTGGGCGGGATCGCTCTATTTTAAGAGCGCCTGCACGCCAAACACAGTCTCTCTGAGCTATGCCTGCCGCACATCCTTTTAGGTAAGACTCTTGATCTTAAGCACTACCTTTATTGTAATCCAGACTACTTTTATGATCCAACAAAGGATATAGGTATCAGTGTGACAACGATTATATAACTTGTGACTACAACCCCAGCAGTGTTACTTTTCTTTATGGACATGTACAATAAGAATACTCGCCTCATTATATTTTTGTAGTGTAGTTATGCCATTTCATGTGTATTTCCAACATCTATACCTATGTCTCATAACATACAGGATCGCTTTGGTGACACTCTGTTTCTGCTCAATGTAATTATTTAATGTTTCATATTTTTTATGAGATTTTCCCATATGCCTTACTCGTGTCACTGATTGTATATATTTATGTGATTTTAGGCCGTGATCAAGGTCAAATTATGACCGAAACGTTAACGTCGGCCCGCTGTACACACATGGCATGAATAATATATTGTCTATCTAATAAATAATTCCTGCATCTAAAGTTGGAGTGCCGTGATTCTATACTTCTTCTTGATGCCTGTTGAGGGACCCTTGTATAAAAGGCTGAAGGAGAACGACCTGTACTGGGTGGCCACGCTACTAGACCCCCGGTATAAGCAGAAAGTGGCTGAAATGTTACCAAATTACTGGAAGTCGGAAAGGATGCAGCAGTTCCAAAACAAGTTAAAAAGTATGCTTTACACAGCATATCAGGGTGAGGTCACAGCACAATGGGAGTCTAACAGGGGAAGAGGTGAAAGTAATCCTCCTCCTACCACTACCACGCCGGCAAGGACAGGAAGCTTTACAGACGTGTTGTTGATGGAGGACATGCAGAGCTTTTTAAGTCCTACGCATTGCCACAGCCCTTCGGGGTCCACCCTCAGAGAACGACTCAACCGACAGGTATTTAATCTCTGCATGCCGGATGACTTGCATGACTTCTCCGCCACCAACTAGGGTTCAAGGCCGAAATGTTTTAGTACACTTTCTGCCAGGAAAACATCAATTTTTCTGGCCGCTACTACAGCAACAATAAACCTAATTTTTCAGGCATGTGTACATGCCTAATTTTTCTGGCCTACGGTGCTGAACTGTGGCTTCAAAAATAAATTAAAAAAAGGCACATACATGTGTCAATTCCCCTTTGTGATCTTTGCCATGTTGTGTTGAAGGGGCTTGCGTATCACATTGAAGCGATCACCTCTAGGAGTGTGTTGGCAATGTTGGTACACCTTAGATGATAAGGTCGTTGCTTCATTGTGAACAGACCAAAAGCGATCGGCTGGATAATTTTTCATAGAAAAAACATAAATTTTCTTTGTGATCATCTAAGGTGATCATTAAAGCCTACTAGGCCAACAATGGGCCCACACTGCAGAATCATTGTTTTTTGGGTCACTGAACTGTCATTGAACTAGCTCAGCACGACCATAGGCTTTTAAAAACCGCCATCGCCTGCAATCTCCCAAACGTGCGCACGAGCACAGTCATCACTACACCAAGATTGACGCATAGAGGAATAAAATTTATGTCATGAGTGTGACAACTATTGACAACTCTTTGCGGTTGTCTAAAATCTATTTGATACACGTCCCCTGATAGGGGACGTAACAGGGATTAAACTGATAAGAATAGTACTAGTTAACACACCACTCATATAGGGTTGCACAGTAGATTGCACGGCGCACGCGCAGTGCCCCAAATTGTAAGTAAGAGGACCGACCAAGCTTCTTTTTCCATCACCCATTTCTTAAAATCTATTCAATACACGTCCCCTGATAAGGGATGTAACAGGCATTAAACTGATAAGAATAGTACTAGTTAACAGACCACTCAAATTGGAAGTAAATTGGAAGTAAGAGGATCGACCAAGCTTCTTTTTCCATCTCCCGGATCCTAACATCTATTCAATAACACCTCCCCTGATAGGGGACGTAACAGGGATTAAACTGATAAAAATAGTACTACTGATTACTGAACACACCACTCATATAGGGTGGCACAGTACATTGCGCGAGGCAGAGACCTTCAATTACGTCAGTGAGGACAAGGAACGGGACATGGCTAGTTTGGTATCCAACCTTGTGCAAATGGGGAGTTTGCGGTTATTCAAATGGACTGTTTGCAGTGCGTTAAACGGGGAGTTTGGTCTGTCACAGTTAGGTCTGTCACTGTGAAGCGGGCGTAACCCTTACACATTTCCTGATCGATACAACATCATAACTGATCGTATACACACACTGGATGTTTTAAAGTACGTTATTCCAAACAATTCCAAACAAGGAATGTTAGGTGATTTATGACCTTTATGGATTAAAACCCGAATCTTTGTCCACTACGTAATTTTCCATGGGAGTTTTGCTATGGATCCCCCTCCGCCATGCCACAGTCCAGGTGTTAGTCCCCTTGAAACAACTTTTCCATCACTACTGTGGCCAGAAAGAGTCCCTGTGGGTTTTAAAATTCGCCTGCCTATTGAAGTCTATGGCAGTTTGCCCGGATTGCCCGTTCGCGAACATTTGCGTAAATTCGCGTTCGCAAACTGAAAATTTTATGTTCGCGACATCACTAACCATCATACCAAACAGCACAATGACTACTTTTCACCCATTAAATAGGAAGACTAAATGATCACAAGCTTAAGGACATTTGGGATGCCAATTACAGGACACATCTTAGTTTGACATGTCCCTATGGTCAAATTATTTTTAATCTTTTCTAGGAATACTATCGTTTTCATACAGGCCAGTATCATTAGTTTTATTTTTTATTTTTATTATTCTGTTGAACCACAATTGAAAAGCAATGTCTGATTTTTATTTGCTGCTGTTTTAGTAATTTTTTTATTTATTATTACTTTTGTAAGTTTCAAGTTATTTTAGTGACCACTGTTTAACGAAAGTGTACCAACATTTTTTTCCATGTGTTTGACCAAAATCTGCCAAAGAACTGCCAGGGTCAAATCTGCTCCTATTTTGGTCAGCATTCAAACTGGTAATGTTGCTGATAGTGTGTGTGCAGGCTCAAAACAAAAATAGAACTGTCCACCTGCAATCGAATCAAGAGTGTCCTTCTTCTCCCAGTCTCCTTTGTGGCCTCCGGGCCGCATTCACATGCAGTAAAGTTTCCTTGTCATCGTCATCATCATTTACTATTTCTTCTTCTTCTATTCTTCTCTCTCATCAGCCATTGATAATGGAATGTGTGGTCAGGGAACAACTGTATGTGCCGAACAATTCACTCTTGTAAACTTAACTCCCACCTGGCCAAGTTATTTGCAGTGCAGTTGATGCCATATCACTTTTTGTATTCTACTGATTGTTTGTGATTAGCCATGCTGGGAGATACCTAGCTGCAATTATTTTTCCTAAATAAATATCCCTGACTTACACTGTCACGTGAAGAGAATGTAAAGCGAAGCATTGCCATGTAGAGATGATCAGTCTGGTCAAGAGTAACCACATAGCCAATCATCTTCCTCAAATAAGGGCCAATTTTTGGAAGCTAATATTAAAAACTATAACAAATGTGATGGTGCAGTGTGTTTTTAAACAAGCTATTTGCTAAGACTGTCAACCATGCATTCATCCATAGTTTTATATGTCAATTAGGCTTGAATGAATTGATCTTCGGCTATTACTGTAGATCCAAATTCGATTTGTTTAAATACCTCAATTTTAATGCTGTTTCCATACAGCATTAAAATGTATAGTCTCCATTGTGCCAAAGTTCGTCTCTTCTCAAGTTGCACAAGACTTTGGTGAATTACCACCGTATTCATGTCTGCATATTTAAAACCGATGTAAAATAGCAATCTGAAGTGGGCTTTTATACTGAGGTACAATCCAGTATGAAAGCCTACTTCAGATTGCTATTTTAAATAGTTTTTAAATATATGAATAGATATGACTATAGTAGTATTTCACTGAAGTCTTGCGTGACTTTGTGCGAGATGAACTTTGGCTCCACGGAGCCAATACATTTTAAAAATAAAAGTATTTGAATGAATCAACTTTGGAAATATAAGCCTAAGGTCGATTCGCTCAAGCCTAATGTCAATGTCACTCTGACAATATTTGCTATAGCTGTATATATACACTAAATACTGTATTGTTTTTTATATACTGTATATAAAAACTTGAAGGCATTAATGGTAATACAATTCAGTATTCTTCTTACACTGCTGTCAGTAATGCCACACATGTCAACTTTAGAATCGGGCATGACTTTTTGCTTTGCATTATTTTTTATATAATAATAATAATAATAATAATAATAATAATAATAATAATATACTGAATACACAATAATGACCAGGTAGCATCACATGCTAATACAATAGCCATTCAAGGGCACATTCAAACTTAGGATTGCAAAACTGATACAAAAATTTCGGGAGCATAGATAGATAAATAGAGATAGATAGATAGATAGATAGATAGATAGATAGATAGATAGATAGAGTGCACGGTAGAGGTATGGTAGGGGGGTGTATTTGACCTGGTGGTTCAGTTTAGCTGGGTGAGATAACTGAAATCCTGAAATAGTGCTGTTTCAGCAAGGCATAGCTTGCTGGAGATTGTTTTGTTTAAAGTTGTATGGCCTAGATTTCTTTGGACTGGGAGACAGGCACAGGTTGGTAGTGGGAGTCTCTCAGTTCACACCCCTAGTCCACTACAGATATTACCTTTAGGTGAGGAGAACACAAGTGATGTCAGCTGGGCTATAATCAAGGAGGGATAAGACAACCATCTGTGTATGACTGGGGCAGGGAAGCGACCCTACAGAGAGGGTTGGAGCCGGAAACCCTGTGTGTACACTGTGTTTTTTTTAGGTGAACCAGGGAGAAGATCTCTGTATTAGCTAGAGCCCAGATGGGCAGGTGTTTATTTTGGTTTATGTTTATGTTTGTGATGGCGCTGAAGTGCCAGAATAAAGCACCAATTGGACTTGAACCCCATTGTCAGAGGAGAAATCTGTGAGTGTGACCCCTGTGAGAGAGCGATCCCTTACAATAGATAGATAAAAGCATAGTTAGAATCTTGTTTTAATTAAAATAGTTGTATCTGGTACACTGAATACACATATGCTTTATTTTTGTCCTTGTGATATAATATGGGAAGTAAATTATAGATGGATTCATTGTTTTTTCATACTAAAAAGATCAATAGGACCATGACGCATATATATATATAGATGTTAGCCAAATGCCCTAACAGCTGTCAGCTGACATTGTTTTGCCATTTATTATTCCTTGTTTATGTTTAAGAAATTGAATAAAATAAGCAAAAAGCTCTTGTTATAGACTTTAGACAATTCAACTAAAAGAAAATAGTGCCATGTTGTAAATAATCTTACTTGCTCCACTGCATTTGCGTCTATCATGCATATAACAAATGATAGAAGGGAAAAGAACAATGAGAAATTATATACAATGATAACAAAATAAATAAATATAATAGAAAGACTGGACAACATATGTTCTAAGTTGCCAGATGTGCTATACAAGCAACCATCAAGATTGTAACAGACTATGAATTGCTTGACAAATGAGACATTACAGTGATTTAAATGTGTATTTTGTCCACTGAAAAGATGTTGCATCGAACATTTATTTATTACAATGAATTTTATTTGAAACTAAATATTAAAAGCATCAAGGTAAATAAATTCACACTATTGTTGTGACACAATAGATACATTTTAGTTGGTTTAAGTACACACACTAATAGTATTGGAGACAGGACTTTTTTTCACGTCATGTATAATGGATCGGAACAAAACGGAACCACTATTTGTGCCCATAGAAATATATTAGGATGGAGCAAATTGTTGGAATGCCTCTTAAAGAATCCTGTTTTGCATTCGGTCCTAAAATTCCAATATATTCCATTATAACTCTGTTATAATGTAACACTGTAACTGAATTCCTAGTGCTGGTGAGAACTCACGCTGATAGCTGCAGAGGAATCAGCAGCTGCAGCCATATGGTGTGAAACATGTTGGCAGGCAGACAGTGGCTTTGGCATGATGGAGGCAGTGGCATGATAGTGTCAGCAGTAGCATTAACCATATGCAGGGGCGTAACTACCGGGGAAGCAGGGGAAGCGGCTGCTTCGGGGCCCGGGCTGACAAGGAGCCCGGCGCCAGGCAGCACGTGTCCTCTCTCCTCTGCTTCCCTGCCCCAGTAATCAGCTGACGCGGGGCCGACACAGAGGCTGGGGAGGCTCTAGCCTCAGGGCGCTCCAGCCTCAGGGCGCAGGCAGGGGCCGGCCAGAGGGAGAGGGACTGACAGGGGGGAACCGCTCAGCGCTCCCTCCTGTCATTCCCTGAGCCGGCCCCGTCAGAGCGCTCCTCTCACCTCCATTATGTTCACTGCTTCAGGCCTCCAGCATCAGGCCCCGCTGCCTCTAACTAGAAACACCTGCTTAATGTGTGGCAGCGCTGGGGCCTGATCCCGGAAGCCTGGAGCAGTGAACATAATGGAGGTGAGAGGAGCCCTCTGACGGGGCCCGGCATTAAGTACAGTGAAAATGCCGGGCCCCCTTACATGAAGTCTGTGACAACATGGGGGGGCAGAAAGAGCATGACAACATGGGGGGGTATAAAGAGCATGAAAGATGGGGGAGAATGACAGGGGGCAGAAAAAGCATGACAAGAAGAGGGGATTATGACAAGAGGGGGAGAATGACAAGAGGGGAGAGCATGACAAATTACTATGTGGGGGCACTGTTGTGTGGTTAAGGGGTGTGGCGGACATTACTGTGTGGGGGCAGTGTGGCGGACATTACTGTGTGGGGGCAGTGTGGCGGACATTACTGTGTGGGGGCAGTGTGGTGGACATTACTGTGTGGAGGGCATTGTGGTGGACATTACTGTGTGGGGGGCAGTGTGGCGGACATTACTGTGTGGGGACAGTGTGGCGGACATTACTGTGTGGGGGGCAGTGTGGCGGACATTACTGTGTGGGGGCAGTGTGGCGGACATTACTGTGTGGGGGCAGTGTGGCGGACATTACTGTGTGGGGGCTGTGTGGGGGCAGTGTGGCAGACATTACTGTGTGGGGGCAGTGTGGCAGACATTACTGTGTGGGGGCAGTGTGGCGGACATTACTGTGTGGGGGCAGTGTGGCGGACATTACTGTGTGGGGGGCAGTGTGGCGGACATTACTATGTGGGGGGGGCAGTGTGGTGGACATTACTATGTGGGGGGCAGTGTGGCGGACATTACTGTGTGGGGGGCAGTGTAGTGGACATTACTGTGTGGGGGGCAGTGTGGCGGACATTACTGTGTGGGGGGCAGTGTGGCGAACATTACTGTGTGGGGGACACTACAGTGTGGGGTGGCATAATACAAAAGCTCTGCAGATGCAACTCCCATGTATTGGGTCACCAGAATGGTCATTCACTAAATGAACCCTGTTATGGGGAGAATCTGTGGATGACACATATTTGTCATCCACAGACACCCCCACCCCCCAAAACAGGGTTAATTTACTGAATGACCACCAATAAAAGAGGTGGGGTCACATATGCTATTTCATAATGACAGCAGGGCCCGTGCAGTGACTGTTTTCTACTACACCCCCATCCCCCCCCCCCCCCGCTCACTGGATATAATCGTATTAACTATATAACTGTAGTAAATCACTACAGTTATATAGTTAAGATTATATACAGTGTGTGTGGGGGGTGTAGTAGAATACAGTCACTGCACGGGCCCCGCTGGCGCTGTCATCAAAAAAGCAGATACAACCCCACAGCCTCACCCCTTGTATTGGGGGTCATTCATACACGGACCCTGGTTTGGGGAGGGGGGATCTGTGGATGACACATATGTGTCATCCACAGATTCCCCAATAACAGTGTCATCCATCACAGATCCCCCATAGCAGTGTTATCCACAAGTTGGAGGGGGGGGCGCACTTGGGCAGCTCAGCCTCTGTTGGTGGTGGACCTTGAGCAGGCTAATTGCCGAGTTGCCAACAGTGCGGGACTGTCCACTGTCCACTGTGCCGGCGGCCCCCCCTTTCACAGTTTGGCCCAGGCCCCCTCCCCTTTAGTTACGACTCACGTCAGTCTCAGACTCTCATGTGTCTGTCTTGCAGTGCGGGCCGTGATGCGATCCTAGTTACAGGGCAGGGAGGGAGGCGGGACTGGAGACGGGGAGGTGGTGCTCGCCTATCAGAGAGGCTGGCGGCGCCTGGCGGAACTGCGCAGGCGGCGCGATGACGTAATCACGCCGCTGTGCTGCAGGGGCATCAGAGCATCGCTGTCGGACGTGTGACTGTGTAAGTACAGTCTGACAGTGACTGTGTCTAGAGTTTTTTTTGGTTTCGGCTAGGTGGACAAAAATCTATAATTCTAAATTATGGACTACATTGGGGGGATGGGGGAAGAGGAATTAATTATCATTCATCTGCTTTGGCTACTGGCCCATTATAGGGGGTTATGGGCCAGGCACATTATAGGGGAGGGGAGGTGTTATATGGCTGAGTGGCTACTACTGGCACATTATAGGGGGTGTTATATGGCTGGGTGGCTACTGGCACATTATAGGCCCTATACTGTGCCAGTAGCCACCCAGCCATATAACACCCCCTATAATGTGCCAGTAGCCACCCAGCCATATAACACCCCCCTATAATGTGCCAGTAGTAGCCACCCAGCCATATGACACCCCCCCTCCTATAATGTGCCAGTAGCCACCCAGCCATATAACACCCCCCCTATAATGTGCCAGTAGTAGCCACCCAGCCATATAACACCCCCCCTATAATATACGTGCGGGGGGGGGCATACAAAAATTTGCTGTGGGGCCCAGTCATTTCTAGCTACGCCCCTGACCATATGGTATGGAACATGAAGGTAGGAAGGCAGACAGTGGCAGTGACATAATGGCTGCAGCAACCATACGTACGAATCATGATGGTAGGCCAGATCTGTTCATTAGACTGAGCCGGAGGATTGTGAAAATTCTCCCAGATCGATTTCTTGTTCATAACACAAAAATAAAAAAATGTTTTGGACAACGCCAGAGGACCTGCTATGCTAAAAACCCTCACTGGAGGATGTGCAAGTGAGAACAGAGAGTTTACTGGGCCAGTTTAAATCACTATTACAGACATCTGGGTAAGCAGACTGGGTGGTTAGGGAATATGGTATGTACCAGAGAAAGGTCTCAGTCATTTAGAGAACAAGAAATGTTTAAACAAATGTTTTGATTAATAAAATGGACAGCTGGCCAGAAGTACAAACATCATACAGCAGAATTTAATTTTGGTGAACGTGTAGAAGTGCGCCACATTTACACATTGACAGATTTTGGAAGGTAGCACAGCAGTGGAAAATGCTGTTCATCGGATAACAACTAGCAAAGTGAACTGACTGCTGTGGCATCTGCTACTTGTTATTAGTGTTGAGCGCGAATATTTGAATATCACATTTTTTTAGCGAATATCGGCACTTCGCTAATTCGCAATGTTTCGAATATAGTGCTATAAATTCGCTATTTCGAATGTTATTTTTTTTATTTTTTTATTGTTATATTATTTTCTTTCCCACTTCCCAAAAGTAGTTCTTACCTGTCCT
Source organism: Bufotes viridis (assembly GCA_033119425.1). Classification (NCBI taxonomy): domain Eukaryota; kingdom Metazoa; phylum Chordata; class Amphibia; order Anura; family Bufonidae; genus Bufotes; species Bufotes viridis. The sequence continues at coordinate 346,729,142 of CM065591.1, forward strand.
TAGGATTCCTGGCTTCCTGGCTGCTCCAGTCAGTGCCCGTTGCCGCTTCTGCCAACTTCAGTGCTCATGGAGCGTCCCCATCACCATGGGAACGTCTCCATAATGGAATGTACTGTCAGATTTGAGAATTACGTTGAAATCGCAATGCGATTAATATAACTTGAATTAATCGCATTGCGATTTCAACTTAGACCTGGTTTACTATGGTTGGCTTGGTAGAATTAGCGAATATGACGAATGTATTCATCATATTCCTCAAAACGAAGATAACAAAGTATTCTCCATCTTCGTTTTAGCTACCTATTCGTCAACTTCTCTAATTCTAGCAATCAAATAGGAAGGTTGACTATAGAGACAGCTGTGTCTTTTTTGCGTCTGTCATGCTTCTCGCCCTCACTGGTAGTCTTGGTGTTCTTTCTTCTTGAATGCTTGAATATGGGGGGGGGGGGGTTAGATATCTATTGTCTGCCACTTACAATGCTGTCTTGACACCTTTTTCTGGGAGGTCATTATCACCTACTGACTCCAGTTAGGACTATGGAATCAACACCTTTGACCCCATGCTGGGTATAATGTCCTAATTACCAGATGTTTATTCAGTTACATACTTATTCCCAGAGAATTATTGTACAAGTCACTTAGAATTGATAAAGCTCGTTGGAAGAACAAGTGAAATGTTTTCAAGAAATCTACAGCAAGTCCAGTTGCCTTGGTTTATTCTTTACAGATATACCATGACCTGGATAAGACATAAGAGTTTACAGGAAAAAAAAATAAAAAATTTCTCTCTGTTTCAAGCTGTCAGAATTTTTTTTTTCTTGCAGGTGGGTGGTTTTGTACTGTAGAACTGCTAGAATGAGGCACAGCAACTGTATTAAGCAACGTGCTCAGCTCTTCAGACAGTCAAAACATTCTCTGATCAAAGTACCTCAATTATTTCTTTCTATTCTTTCCCTACACTGTCCCTATTACACATCAACAGTTCAACACAGAATGCAGTCTGCTTATTCTGCACAAGCATCTCCCTCCCTGCTGCCACTCTTGATTGGCAGATGTAAGCCAAGCAAAAATTAACTCTGCTAACACTTCATAGTGTTAACTTGTGCCAAAAGCTATTGAAATGAATTGAAAATGTAGTTATCTTTTTCTTGCCATTCTTTTCTTAACGTGTTAACCATCAAGTTTAGCTGCATCCGTATCTATCTATCTATCTATCTATCTATCTATCTATCTATCTATCGATAAAATTAGTATTTTTATTTTTACTACATGTATATTCATTGTATAACATCTATGCTTTATTATAACCAGCAGTAATGAGAGTATTTTGAACTGAGGTTTCAATTCATTTTTTTTTAACTCTCAAATGTACTAGTTTAGTGTAATCTTGGACTTTTTTAATGAAATCATAATTAGTAACAGTAAATTTACTTTCATTAAAGCGAGAGAGATAAATTTGCCATAAGTCATCAACAAGTGAAATAGATGTAAAGAAGCATTCATTACAACCACATAACATGCACTTATTTTACACAACATATGCTTTATTTACTGTAAGTTCACTTGTGTCCCGGCATAGGAGCTACAGTACATTCATTTAACTTTACATGAGTTTAAAAAGGCCTATTAAAAAGTCCCATGTTGGTCAGGCAAGAAGTGTGAAAGTCTGGACTATGTGATAAATACAAGTATACACTAATGAGCTGCAGCACTGTGTTTAATAGCATATATATTATAAAGCAATACTGGAATAGATGTAAACTTTCTGAAATACTATAAGTAGAGAAACAAAATGATGTGTTGCTTTTGCTAATTTGGTGATTGCTGTGCATTATGACTGCAATTAAAATGCTCATAAATATAGTTGTCAGTTGTGTTTCCTTTCCTGCCTAGTGGATGGCTATTTTGCTAATAGCCTGCACTCCTTAATGTCATAGAAGGCTAAGCAAGGAGCCTGACAAGAAGATTGATAGTCAGAGTAAAAGTATAACATATAAGTGCCTATCAACCTACATGGTTTATTTATATATAAACATGCGTTTGTATGGAATCATAGAAGTTAAAATACCTTTAAAATGTATCTCTTGGAGAGTTTTAGAAGGATATGTACTGTATGTGAAGTGGTTAGCTTGATGACTCTGATGTTGTGCTCATTTTTTGGAAAATAATGGCACCTCAGATGGACAGTACTTCAAGAAGGAATTGTAATGTTTCTATTTATGATGTTTAGAGATAGATAATAATAGCATGGATAGTATTATTATCTTACAGAACTTCTTTTTCCTTTAAATTGCAATGTGGAAACCAGTACGCTGTTGGTCTCAGGTTTTAAAGGGGTTGTCTTATTTCAGCAAATAGCCTTTATTATGTAGAGGAAGTCAATGCAAGCCACTTACTAATGTATTGTTATTATCCATAATGCTTCCTTTGCTGGCTGGATTCATTTGTTCATCACATTAATAAACTACTAATTTCCATGGTTATGACCACCCCTGAAATCTAGCAGTAGTGGTCATGCTTGCACATTATAAGAAAAAGCTCTGACTTTTCTGGTGGTCAGACAAGTGGGAGTGGGCGTAGGCCAGTGCTCTTTCCTGTAGTGTGCAAGCACTCCCATCAATGCTGGATTGCGGAGAGGTTCTAACCAAGCAGTGTATAATGTGATGGACAAAAGAATCCAGCCAGCAAAGGAGGCAGTATACACTATAACAGTACTGTAGAATAGTAAGTGCTTTGTATTTACTCCTATTACATAAGGAATGCTATTTGCTGAAGTAAGAAAACTCCTTTAAAAGAAACGTGTCACCAAAAAATGTATCTGCCAATTTAAACCAGTTAGTAACACATATGCTTTTTTCTAATCAATTTTTATTTTCTGATTACAAATGTATCTATTTAATTTCCTGAACATTATTATGGGGGCAGCCATCTTGCCTGAGCTGTTCCTAACAGCATGTGCAAAGCATTTTTAAAAATTGCTTTACGGCAGCCCCATGGGCCATAGACACAATGGTCAGGAGAGGACCTCATTGACTTCTATGGGAGAGTTTTCTAGGTATGCTCTGTGACCTGTGCAAAGGTCATTGTACAAGGAAAGAGTAGATAAGCTTTGACAATTAGCTATTGTGAACTGATGTTCCTGTCTTATCTATACACAGAGGTGTATAGATCAAAATTATAGTTAGTTAGTAAAGTGATCTGTACAAACCAAGAAGTGGCGCCAATTATTACATAGTGGCCAGTGCAAACATTGCAGGATTTTTGGTTTTAGTTTAAATATAAAAAGTGACATGGAAAATTAAAAATAACATCATCAAACATTATATAAAAATATGTTAAACATAAAAAGTGATTTAAACAGTAGGTCTTTTTCTGATGACTCTTTAAGTACTATACAAGACGATTTTTATAAGGATTATCGCATAAAAAACTGGAGAGTGACAAGCAGGCAGCCTAGAGACCGAGGAAGGGTGCACAGACCTTTCTCCTGTTCCTGTATGGGACAGGAGGAAGGGAAATGGATGATAAAAGCCCTCCTTTAATATCCCCACCGCTACCGTAACAGAGAGTTTATTGGCTGTTTGTCATATATGATGTTTTTTTCAGAAAAGGAGTAAAAAGATATGTGCTTACTCATCTAATCATTTTTCTGTCTCTACACCTAATTAGTTGTTTAACCCTTCAGATGTTGCTGTCAATGTTGACCCCAGCACCTAACTGGTTTTGCATTTTTATTTGAATGGAAGCTGAGCTATGCCTGCATGGCGACTATATAGTGGACAGAACTTTTTACTGCTGGCTCCATCCACTGTATTGTTTTCAGCATAAAACAGCTGATTCAGTGGGGGTGTCACTGATCTGATTACCCACTCTGAAGGTAAGTCTTCAATATCTAGCCACTGGAAAACCTCTTCGTTGCCTGTTGCCTTTTTGTTCCTGCATCTCATCTAAATCTCGAGCATGTGCAGTGCAGAACAGGCGGTTGGAGATAGAGCTGGAAAGTGACGTGGTGCGGAGTGGTCTTACATATTGAACCAGGGGGAGTTATGTTAAAGCTGAGAGGACTGTTTGGACTGTTCATGAAGACGGGCTTGGGCACTGGTAAGAAGCATGCCTGGGCTCCTTCTGCAGAGTGAAATGCCCCACTGGGCACGCAGGCTCATTTGCATTTCAAACAAAGTTTGGTTTCTGAAGACTGGAACCAATAAAAAAAGGTACGTTTGTGAATAAGGTGACACGTGCTACTATGCAAGTCCTTAAATAGCAATGACGCTGGTGTGACAGATTTCCTTTAAAGGAACTGAGCAGAGGTTCTTCTAAAAAATAAACTTTTAAAAGTTAATTAAATAATCATTAACCTGTACAGTACCAGCGCAATACATGTATGGTGCTGGCTACTGTTCTTAAAATACCAGTACTACGGCACGCTGATCGGGCGGGCGCTGCGCCTGCCTTATCATCTGCAGGGGTTCGGCAGTCACTTATAGCCGGACCCCTGCTGTATGCGCCAGCATCGGTGAAAACAACAATGATGGCACATTAACCCTAAATGTGCCACGGTCAGCGGTGACCGCGGCACGCGCGATGTCTGTGTGGGGAGGAAGCTGCCATCTGGTCCCCACAGTGCTGTGACCCAATGGCTTTGAATGCAGCCCGATGCCTTTCTTAGGCATCGTGGCTGCCTTCGCTGTCAGCCTTTAAGATCCAGCCCCCTAGATCTCACAGGCAGGAAGCCTGTAAGTGTATTACTCTGTTAATACACTTACAGTCAATGCATTACAATACAGATATATTATAATGCATTGTACAGGGGACCAGACCCCCAAAAGTTGAAGTCCCAGAGTGGGAAAAAAATAAAGTTAAAAAATAAAGTTTTACACAATAAAAAATGTAAAGTTTCATGTAAAAAAAACATCCTTTTTCCAAAATGAATTTTAAAAAATTGTAAATAAATAGGGAAAAAAAGTAAAGTAGACATAATAAGTATCTCCACATCCGTATCGACCAGCTCTATAAAAATATTACATGATCCACCCCGTCAGGTGAACGCCGCAAAAAAAAATAAAAAAACTGTGCCAAAACAGCCATTTTCTGGTCACCTTGTCTCACAAAAATTGTAATACCAAGCAATCAAAAAAGCGTATGTATCCCAAAATGGTACCAATCATGCCATAATTTCATCCTGCAAAAAATGAGCCTCTACCTAAGACAATTGTCCAAAAAATATTAACTATATGGCTCTCAAAAAATGGCAAAACAAAAACAAGATTTTATTCTGTTCAAAATGGCTTTCACTGTGTAAAACTTAATAAAAATAAAAATAATAGATACATTGGGTATTGTCGCATCTGAAACCACCTGCTTTATAAAAATATCACATAATATGCCCCCTCAGGTGAATGCTATAATTTTTACAAAAAGTGTAATACCAAGCGATCAAAATTTTTTATGTAACCCAAAATGGTACCAATGAAAACATCACCTCATCCTGCAAAAAATGAACCCCCACATAAGACAATCACTGAAAAAATGAAAACCAATGGTACCTGTAAACCAATCCATCAAAATCTGCTTCAAAAGCCATATGAAGCTCCTTCCGTTCTGCCATGTGCCCCCACAGCAGTTTGCCACTACATATGGGGTGTTGCCATATTCAGGAGAAAATGGGTAACAAATTATGGGGTGCTTTTTCTTCTGTTACCCCTTGTGAAAATGAAAAAAATTGAGGCTTAGAGCATCATTTTTTGAAAGAAATAAAACGTTTTATTTTCATAGCCAAATGTATCCAAATTCCGTAAAACGCTTAAGGGGTCAAAGTGCTCAGAACCCCCTTAATATATTCTTTAAGGGGTATAGTTTCCAAAATGGGGTCACTTTTTGAGGGATTCCACTGTAGGGGTACGTCAGGGTCACTTCAAATGCAAAATGGGGCTTAAAAAACATTCTATCAAAATATGCCTCCAAAATCCATATAGCACTCCTTTCCTTCTGACCATGGCCATGTGCCCATAGAGCAGTTTACCACCACATATGGGGTATTTCTGTAAAGTGCAGAATTACAGTAATGTATATTGAGGTTTATTTTGATGTTAACCCTTGCTGTGTTGCAAAAAAAAAAATTATTAACAAAAAATCTACCAAAAATATGACATTTTGAGATTTAACCTCCATTTTCCTTTAATTCTTGTGAAACACCTCAAGGGTTAACAAAGTTTGTAACATCAGTTTTGAATAATTTGAGGGGTTTAGTTTCTAAAATGCGGTCATTTATGAGTGGTTTCTATTACGAAAGCCCCTCAAAATCACCCTATAACTGAAGTGGTGCTTAAAAAAATGGTTTTGGAAATTTTGTTGAAAATTTAAAAAATTGCTTCTAAAATTCTAAGCCTTCTAATGTCCTAAAAAAATAAAATGACATTTACAAAATTATGCCAACATAAAGCAGACATATGAAGAATGTTAATTGATAACTATTTTATGAGGTATTTCTATCTGTCTTAAAAGTAAAGAAACTCAAATTTGAAAAATTATTTTTCCCCCAAAATTTTTGTTAAATTTTGGATTGTTTTATTAATAAAAATGAAATATAATGACTCAAATTTACAACTGTCATGAAGTACAATGTGCCACGAGAAAATAATCTCAGAATTGCTTGGATAAGTAAAAGCGTTCCAAAGTTATTAATGCATAAAGTGACGCATGTCAGATTTTCAAAAATTGGCCTAGGATTTAGGCCTCATGCACACGACCGTTGTTTGATTCCGTGTCCGTTGTTCCGTTTTTGTGATTTTCTGCGGACCCATTGGTTTTCAATGGGTCCGTGGAAACCTCGGCAAATGCACCGTTTGTCCTCCGCGTCCGTGGTCCGTGATTCCAGTCCGTCAAAAAAATATAACCTGTCCTATTCTTGTCCGTTAAAAACGGTTCACGGACCCATTCAAGTCAATGGGTCCGTGAAAAATGCGGATGGCCATCCGTGTGTCATCCGCGTTCCGTGTCCGTTTTTTTTGCGGATCCCTTGGCAGGCACTTGGGAAACATTATCAGCCTGTCTTTTGGTAAAATCTTTTGGGTCATGTCCGCTAAAAAAAACGGAAGACACAAGGAAACACAACGGAAGGCAAAAACGGACACGGATCACTGAACAACGGAACCTCTTTTTGCGGACAGCATAAAAAAACGGTCGTGTGCATGAGGCCTTAACGTGAAAAGCAGCTTGGTAGTGCATGGGTTAACCTTTTGTTTAACTCTCCAGTGCTTTGGACTTGTCTGTTTGGATTAGAGTGCAGCTTAGTGGAAAGCTACACCAAAAAGCACAGAGGCAGGAAAGTAATACATGGCTTTAATTAAAAAAACAAGCTGTACGGATCAGGCAGTTCAGTGGCAGAAGTGACTACTGTGCCAAGTGACCGGTTTGACTTTGGGCCAAACCCTTAGGGAGTTATCCCAGTGTCCCCCTTTAACCACTATACAGAGAACTGGTCTTTGCTGCAGGGGGCGACCTGACCGCTACCTTCCAGACAACATTGATGCATTGCCTGGAACCCATGCAGAAGTGATGCATTGCACACTCAGACAGATCAGGACACACAAATGACATAGATACATTGCCTAGAACCCATGTAGAACCGATGCATGATGTACACAGACCAATCCCGACATACAAATGACATATATACATTGCCTAGAACCCATGCGGAACTGATGAATGGCGCACACAGACAGATCCAGACAAAAAAATACAGTAACATAAAACATACTCAGACATTGTAACAAAGTACATAGCCTGGAACCCATGTGGAATGGGGAGCATGGCGTAGACAGACTAGGGCATGAAGACATTGAGGAATAACTAGGCTGACCACACAAGTCAGGGTAGCATCATAAACAGACTGGTCAGGAGCATCAACCCTGTACACAGCATTCCTGGAGACAGCCTGAACTCTCAGGCATACAACATGCAGGTCTAAATAGCAGGGTGATGAGAGCACCTGACCGTCTGGTAATCAAACACAGGCTCAGGGAAGAATTAATCCTACAAGACACAGAGCACACAATTCACAGGACACAGTTCACACACTATACAAGGCTGCATCCAGTACCGCCTAAACAACTAGCATAAACAGGTAACTGCCCCCAGCCAGTATGCTAGAGCACAGGCAGCCACCCTACACAGCAACAAAGTGTCACAGTGAAACACACTGTGATACAAGACTCAGGGTGTAAACAAATTCATAGGACAAAGTTCACACACTATTAAAGGCCACAGCCAGCAAGCACCACCCAAGCAACCAGAATACATGAGGGGTAATGATCGGCAGCCAGTATACAAGAGCGCAGGAAGCCAGCCTACATAGCTACAAAGTGTCTAAGTTAACAACAATGTGATACATGACACAGGGAGTACACAAATTCACAGGGCACAGTTCACACACCTTAAAAAGGTACAGCCAGCGTTCACCACACAAGCGACCAGCATAAACATATAACAACCTGCATCCAGTACGCAATAGCGCAGGCAGCCAGCCTATATGGCAACACAGTGTCACACTGAACCACACTGTGACATTGAAATTTGCAGAATGGTTTGTCAGCAGGTGGTTGTGTACTGTACTCAAAAGGCAGAACTTTAATCAAGAACATAGAGTAGTTCACTACTGTTCATAGGAAAGTCAGAAAAAATTCTAAATTTAAGAACCTATATATCAAACATGAGCTAATAATAACAGTAAAGTACTGGCACCATAATGGAAAGCTTATGTAAGGAAAGGTGAATTTGGATTGGCCATGTGAGTTGCATGCATGTCCTACATCACCAAAGTAAAGCAAAAAGCAAAAAAAAAAAAAAAAAGCACATTACCAAATTTCTATGATAATTATGATCCCCCTACCTTCATTTAATTACTGTAAACATTATTGCAATCACTTTCTAGCTAATTTATGTATGAGTCAATTTGCAATTTAAGTTTTGGCTATTTGCCCCTGAAATCCATTTTATTCAGATAGAAAATAAATTCTGCATGCAGGACTTTAATGGCCCCTATCACACGGTCAGTATTTGGTCAGTTGCTGACTGTCCCCAGTAATATCGTCCTTGCTGAAAAGCAGAGCAGATCAGGCTGCATACATCACTTGCCTTGTAGAAGGAGCAGCAAAGGAAAGAAGAAGGTTCAAGACAGGTGAGGGCACTGAGCTTGTTCTTGGGCCCTGTCAACTAAGAGTGGTATCAAAGGAACCCACCAACAACCATTTCAGGACTGCGAGATTGGTTATTAAAACATGAATTCTGGATGACAGTGACAACTCTGGACTGTTGCTGTGGCTGCTGATAACCCCCCTTCTTTTTCTGCTACTTCTACCTGCTCCAGCAACATTTTTGCCACTGCTCGTTCCTTTGGAGGGCCCTGTACAGTAACAGTTAGCGATGAGCGGGAGGTGCCATATTCGATTTCGCGATATTTCGCATTGCGAATTAAACTTAGAGCTGAGTTCCTAATGGTTGTAACTTGTATTGCTAGAATTGACGAAGATAACTAATATCACGAATATAGCACTATATTCTCAATCTTCGTTATATTCTAGCAATCTAACCATTAGTAACTTAGCTCTAAGTTTAATTCGCAATGCGAACATATACTCGCATTGCAAATTCAACTTAAAGCTAGGTTCCTAATGGTTGTATTGCTAGAATATAACGGATATGACGAATATAGCACTATATTCTCAATCTTCGTTATATTCTAGCAACAACTATTAGGAACTCAACTCTAAGTTTCATTCGCTAAGCGAACATATAATCGTATTGCGAATTGATCTTAGAGCTAAGTTCCTAATGGTTGCATTGCTAGAATATAACGAAGATGACGAATATCACAAATTCACATAGCACTATATTCTCTATCTTCGTTATATTCTAGCAACAAAGATTAGGAGCTTAACTCTAAGTTGATTTCGCAATGAAAACATATACTCGCATTGCGAATAAACTTGGAGCTGGGTTCCTAATGGCTGGCTTGCTAGAATATAATGAAGATTGAGAATATAGTGCTATATTCGTGAATTCGTGATATTCGTTATTATATTCTAGCAATACAACTATTAGGAACACAGCTCTAAGTTGAATTCGCAATGCAAGTAATTCAGGTTATATTAATCGCATTGCGATTACAACTTAGTCAAATTTGTGAGATCGTGATTCTCACATCCGACAGTACATTTTAGCATGGAGACGTTCCCATGCACACGGGAAGTCGACAGAAGCGGCAACCGGCATTGACTGGAGCGGGCAGAGAGCCAAGAATCCTCCGGACAGGTAAGAACAGCTTTTGGGAAGTGAGAAGACAACCAGAGAGCAACAAGGATTAACAACTTAAAAAAAAATAAAGAATATTCCTAATAGCGAATATATAGTGATATATTCGCAGAATTTGCAAAAGAAAGTCGCTATTCGAATATTCGCGCTCAACACTAGTAACAGTAACTGTATATGTAAAATAATTTATTCAATGTCAATGTGGACATCCCAATAACTAGTATTAGACAGCTTATTCACCCCAACTTGAGAATAAGGCATAATAGAATAATTTATCTATTTAACCAGGTGCACAACGCAATAACTGCGAAATAAGAAAGTTTACTCATCTCAATTTGAGAATCAAGGCCTAATGGGATTGATTATCTATTAACCTCTTAAGGACACAGGGCGTATGGGTACGCCCTAATGTCCGAGTCCTTAAGGACACAGGGCGTACCCATACGCCCTGTATTAAATCACGTGTAGTAAAAAAAAAAAAACGCGCTAGAAACATGGTTCCTGCTGCGATCTTGCAGCAGGAACCATGTTAACATGCCGAGGGGGGTCGTGTAACCCCCCCGCATCGGCGATCGCAGTAAACCGCAGGTCAATTCAGACCTGCGCTTTATTGCGTTTCCGGTTCATTCGGGTCCGCGGTGACCTGATGAACCGGAAAATAACGGTGATCGGTGGTGTGATATCACACCACCAATCACCGTTCTTGATTCGGGGGCGGTGGCGGCGGTGATCTCTCCTGATTGGTCGGGGAGAGAGGCGGCGGATTCAAACTCCCGTCGCTCCTCTCTCCCCTCCTCTTGCTGCTGCCGCCGCTGCCCGGACAAGACCACTCCTGTGATCCCCCCCTACTTCGGCTCCCATCACCCTCCTGCACCCACCCATCAGGTAGGTTAGGGTCAGTGAGGGAGAGGTAGTTTAGGCAGGGATAGAAGGGACAGTTTAGTTTTAGGGAACCCCCAAAAAAAAAAAAAAGTTTCTTTGCTGTGCTGCCTGTGGTGGTTGGGGTCCACAGCACTTAGCTGTGCGCCCCTAAACCCACCCAGGGGTGCTGATCCCCCCACTCCGCTACCCCCTCTGCCACCCCACCCTCTGCCACCAACCACCCGCTAACCCCTCCACCACCCGCCACCCCCTCCGCTACCAACCACCCACTAATCTCCTCCACCACCCGCCACCTCCCTCCGCCACCCACCACCACCACCAACCTCCGCCACCCACCTCCCTTTTTTTTTCTTATTAGTACGCGAACACCCGCCCCAACACACACGCACATACAATAAAGTTTGACACACACGCACATACACGCACACACACCCATGGCCCGCCAGCTGTTCACGGTGGAGGAGGCATACGCCCAGATGCTCTCCGACACCGAGAGCGCCAGTGAGGATGACGATGACCCCACCTTCCTCCTGTCATCTGCATCCTCCTCATCATCATCTGATGATGATGAGCCCCCAAGGCGGCGGAGTCGCCGCCAGGCGGAGCCAGGGGCCCCACATGCTAGGGACCCTGTGGCCCACACCAGTACGAGCAGCCCTGGGGCTCGTTCTGGTTTCCCGGCCCACCAAATAAGCGCACCGGAGCCCCCTACCGGTGAACTTAGCTGGTGTCCCCCAGTGGACTATGAGCCTGTGATTCTGGATTTTGCTGGCAATCCTGGAATCCAGATTCCCACAGTGGGGTTCACTGAAATAGACTATTTCAGTTTTTTTTCAGTGACCCACTGGTGAATCTGATGGTGGAGCAGACGAATCTGTACGCCCAACAGTTCGTCGCTCAGCACCCAGGTTCCTTTTGGCTAGACCCGGTGGCTGGACGCCAGTCAGTGCAGCCGAAATGAGGACCTTTGGGGCCTCGTGCTGCATATGGGTTTAGTTCAAAACCCAGTGTCAGGCAATACTGGAGTGGGGACGTCCTCTACCAGACCCCACTGTACAGTATGGCCATGACACGCTCAAGGTTTGAGGCCATACGGAAATGCCTGCATTATGCAGATAATGCAGCATGTCCCCCCAAACTGATCCTGCCTATGACCGGCTGTACAAGATACGGCCGATCATCGATCACTTTGGGGCCGCATTCGCGCAGGCCTACATACCTGGAAGGGAGGTGGCGATTGATGAGTCTCTCGTTGCTTTCAAGGGGAGACTCAGTTTCCGCCAATACATTCCCACTAAGCGAGCGAGGTATGGCGTGAAGCTCTACAAAATTTGTGAGAGTACCTCAGGGTACACTTACAAATTTCGTGTGTACGAGGGACGAGATTCCCGTATTGAACCCCCAGAATGTCTCCCCACTCTGGGTGTTAGCGGGAAAATCGTGTGGGACCTTTTGCACCCACTGCTGGATAAGGGTTACCACCTGTACGTGGACAACTTTTATACCAGCATTCCCTTGTTCAGGTCCCTTGCCGCCAGATCCACGTTCGCTTGTGGGACCGTGCGGAAAAATCAGCGTGGCCTCCCTACCTACCCCTCCAGGTACCCATCCCCAGGGGTGAGACCCGTGCCCTTACCAGCGACAACCTGTTGCTGGTCAGATATAAGGACAAGAGGGATGTCCTTATGCTGACCACAATCCATGGTAACGGCATCACCCCAGTCTCTGTGCGAGGATCCACGGCAACGGTCCTCAAACCCGATTGTATCGTCGACTACAATCGGTATATGGGTGGAGTTGATCTGTCTGATCAAGTTCTCCAACCATATAATGCCATGCGGAAAACCCGGGCATGGTACAAAAAAGTTGCGGTCTACATGGTACAGGTTGCCTTGTACAACGCTTTTGTACTATGCCGAAGCGCTGGCAGCACAGAGACTTTCCTCCAATTCTATGAGGCAGTCCTCAAGGACCTGATCTTTTCAGACCGGGAAAGAGCAGGTCGGAGTACCTCGGGAATTGGAGGCGCCCGGATCGTCCCTGGCCAACACTTTCCAGGTGTGGTCCCCATACTGGAAAGAGGGGACGAACCCAAAAAAGTGCAGAGTGTGTCGCAAGAGGGGGATACGGAAGGACACCACCATTCAATGCGACATGTGCCCCGATCATCCGGGCCTCTGCGTTATCAATTGCTTCAGGGAGTATCACACTTCCATGGAGTTCTAAATTTTTATAATTCCCTACAGTCCCCTAGAGAACATAAAAACTATGGCTCTCAGTCTTTGGAGGCACAGAAACAATTTTTTTCCCAAAAATATTAGTTTTAGTGCAGGCATCTCAAAATGCGGCCTTCCAGTTGTTGTAAAACTACAACTCCCAGCATGCCCAGCTACAGGTATCAGCAGGGCATAGTGGGAATTGTAGTTTTACAACATCTGAGGGCCGCTTTGAGGATGCCTGTTTTAGTGTCTCCTAAGTCTGAGAGCCATAAATATTGGGCATCGCCGCGTTCGTAAAAATTTGCTCTATAAAAATAAAATTTGACCCAACCCCTTGGAAAAACGACTTAGTTTTTATTTATTTTTTTATGTCCAAAAAGCCATTTTTATTGTCACCCAACATCAAAAAAGTGTAATAGCGAGCGATCAAAAGTCGTATGCACCCCCAAATAGTGCCAATAAAACCGCCATCTCATCCCGCAAAAAATGAGCCCCTACATTATATATTCCCCCCAAAAAAAAAAACTGCAGCCGCCAGGCTATTTAGATTGGAAAAAAACAGATCATTTTACTAATAGGATAATCTAGTGTGAAATCTGAATAAATCAAAGAAAGTAGACATATTAGGTATCGGTGCGTCCATAATAATCTGCCCTATAAAAATAATATTAGACCCAACCCCTCAGATGAACGACGTTAAAAAAAAAAAATAAAAACAGTGTTTAAAAAAGCCATTTATGTCACCCAACATCAAAAAAAGTGTAATAGCGAGCGATCAAAAAGTCGTATGCACCCCCAAATAGTGCCAATAAAACCGCCATCTCATCCCGCAAAAAATGAGCCCCTACATTATATAGTCCCCCCCCCCCAAAAAAAAAAATGCAGCTGCCGGGCTATTTAGATAGTAAAATTATCTATTTTTTTTCCAAATAGAAAAATCTAGTGTGAAATCTGAATAAATCAAAGAAAGTAGACATATTACGTATCGGCACGTCCGTAATAATTTGCACTATAATAATAACATTATAACAAACCCCTCAAAGGAGCGGTGTTAAAAAAATAAAATAAAAACTGTGCCAAAAACCCCATTTTTGGGCAAATTTTCCATTTTAATCCATATTTTCCAGTAATAAAGCAAGGGTTAACAGTAAAAAAAAAATAATATTTATTGCCCCGATTCTGTAGTTTGCAGAAACACCCCATATGTGGTCATAAATGGCTATATAGCCACAAGGCAGGGCATAGAACGAAAGGAACGCCATATGGTTTCTGGAAGGCAGATTTTGATGGACTGGTTTATTTACACCATGTCCCATTAGAAGCCCCCTGATGTAGCCTAGACTAGAAACTCCAAAAAGTGACCCCATCTAAGAAACTACACCCCTCAAGGTATTCAAAATCACTTTACAAACTTTGTTAACCCTTTAGGTGTTCCACAAAAATGAATGGCAAATGTATTAACAATTTTAGAATTTCCATTTTTGCTATATTGCCTCAAAAAAGTGTAATATAGAGCAATCAAAAATCAAATTTACCCTAAAATAGTCCCAAAACAACAACCACCATATCCTGTAGTTTCCTAGATGGGGTCACTTTTATGGAGTTTCTACTCTAGGGGTGCAGCAGGGGGCTTGAAAGGGTACATGGTGTAAATATACCAGTCCAGTAAAATCTGCCTTTCAAAAACCATATGGCGTTCCCCTTGTTCAATGTCCTCCCGTTTGGCCAAACAGTAGTTCAGGACCACATATGGGGTGTTTCTGTAAACTAGAGAATCAGGGCAACCCATATTGAGTTTTGTTTGGCAGGTAGCCCTCACTTTATTACTGGAAAAAATGGATTATAATGGAAATTTTTCAAAAAATTCTAAATTCCAAAATTGTTTCTCCATCTTCCATGAACTGTGGTGGAACACCTAAAGGGTTAACAACGTTTGTAAACCCAGCTTTGAATACCTTGAGGGGTGTACTTTCTTAGATTGAGTCACTTTTTTGGAATTTCTATGCTAGGGTGCATCAGGGGGGCTTGCAATAGGACATGGTGTTAAAAAAAACAGTCCTGCAAAATCTGCCATTCAAAACCCATATGGCGTTCCCCTCGTTCAATGTCCTCCCGTTTGGCCAAACAGTAGTTTAGGACCACATATGGGGTGTTTCTGTAAACTAGAGAATCAGGGCAACCCATATTGAGTTTTGTTTGGCAGGTAGCCCTCACTTTATTACTGGAAAAAATGGATTATAATGGAAATGGAAATTTTTCCCAAAATTTTAAATTTCAAAATTGTTTCTTCATCTTCCATGAACTGGGGTGGAACAGCTTTGAATACCTTGAGGGGTGTACTTTCTAAAATGGGGTCATTTTTGGGCGGTTTCTATTATGTAAGCCTCACAAAGTGACTCCAGACCTGGACTGGTCCATAAAAAGTGGAATTTGGAAAATTTCGGAAAAATTTCAAAATTTGCTTCTAAACTTCTAAGCTATGTAACATCCCCAAAAAATAAAATGGCATTTCCAAAATGCTCCAAACATGAAGGAGACATATGGGAAATGTAAAATCATCCCTTTTTGGGAGGTATTTCTATGTATTATAGAAGTAGAGAAACTGAAACTTTAAAATTTGCTAAATTTTCCAAATTTTTGGTAAAAATTCTATTTTTTTATGCAAAAAATTAACTTTTTTGACCCAATTTTAGTAGTGTTGTAAAGAAGAATATGTGACGAAAAAGCAATCTCAGAACGGCCTGGGTAAGTAAAAGCGTTTCAAAGTTATTCACACTTAAAGGGACAGTGGTCAGATTTTGAAAAAATGGCCTGGTCCTTAAGGTGAATTAGGGCCGTGTCCTTAAGGGGTTAAATAGGGTGGACACCCCAGTAACAGTAGTATTACACTATTTATTCACCCCAATTTGAGAATCAAAGTCTAATGGATTTGCTTAAGTATTAAACAAGGTGGACACTGTTTAATTAACTGATGCAAAGTGAGCTGTCTCCTATGGATCCCTTCAGCTTCAGATTACGGATCCTATACTGTCCCGGCAGTCTTACTATGATCTACCTATGCTCACCCTACACTGAGTAAAAACTCTACCTATGATCTCCCTACACTGTCCCTGCAATCTCCCTATCCAATATTCAACAATTAAAGGCTTCTTGAATGCTGTCCCTAGAGCTTGTCACATCTCTCCCTATGCTTAGTCCACTTTCCCCATGTAAAACGTGTAGACACCATTTTAGTAAAAAACAAAATAAAAAAACTATTTGTTTCCACGGAGCGCAAAGAACTTTGAATTCATTGTGAATCGAATTCCACTTTGGATGCTTCAATTCGCTCAACACTAGTAATGATGATTTGATATGTGATAGTGTTTTCATTAAAGATGTTTAAAACTTTTTGTTAATTAATTTAATATAAATTATGTTGCCAAAATCCAGTTTTCTGGATGCAGAGTTTGAAATGCCCAACTTTCCTTGACATATCAGTACATTTCTGATAAAATTCTGACTGCTTTCAGCCACCATTAGGGGGAATCAAAGGAATTTACTGTATGTATACATTGAAACTCAACCCTAAATCCTACTGTAAGTCCCTAAAGTTCCCTTCGTGAAGACTGAAGACATGCATGAAAGGAAATTGGATTTGATCATCCTTTTTCATCAGTGTCTACTTTATTTATACTACCTTCACATTTCAGAAGAAGAAAAGTAAAGTTGAAAATAACTCTCAAACACATTTACATGCGTTAAATTCTTCAAAATATAAATGTTATAAAATGAGTTCTGACATAAAAGTTATTTGAAAGTTACTTTAATTTTCACTATATTTTTAAGAGTAAAAATAAAAGGAGACAAATAGATCTAGACACCTTAATGGTTCCCGAAAGACCTTTAACACAATGGGTGGTCGAAGTCTAAACCTTTTCTATGATCTGTTTTCTTTTCCTTGGTTCTCTATAAAAATAGTGTTCACAATATAACAGAATGTAAAAGGTCCTATTGTCACAGAATAATACTTTTCAGTAGATATAGTTTAGCCAGTTGCAGTTTACTTCATTTAAAGAGTTTTATAAAAGATTTCACAAGTTCTGAGCAACTTTTCAATCAACATTTACTCAAAATCACAAGCATTTGAGCCTTCAGGATATTTAGCAGACTTGACAGGAGTTTGTTTAGCTGTTCAGATGCTTGTAACTTTGTTTACTTGTGGCTTTAAAGGGGTTTTCTGAGATTTTCTTTACTGATGTCCTATCCTCTAGATAGTAGAACGTAGAGTAGCAGAGTGGCACTTACCGCATCTCCTGGTCACCTGGAATGCAACAGCCCACCTGGAGTCCTCGATCCCCCGAGACTCCTGTGCATGTAGTCCAATGAAAAATGGCAAAGGCAGCATGTCCGGAAAAGAATCCCTTTATTGGGGACTGCTCACAAAAACAACATGGTTACAAAAAGTTGCTATGTTTCGGCTATTCCCAAGCATTTATCAAGCACACTGTGATCCCCCATGCTCAAGTTTATAAAGTGCAAGCCACACCTCCTCTCCTACAAGCTGCCAATCGCGCCGTGTACATCATTAACTCCACATACATTTCATCAAAATATATAATAACATGTATCACAATGATAAAAGTGCAGAAAGTGCTTCTGCCAGACACCAATCTCACCCGCTACATCAGATGGACCCATCGTCCCTCCATGCCGCATGGTAGCGCGTCTCCCTGTACTCAATGTGCATGTCAGGGGAGGAGGAGGCAGTACATCACTCCATTGGTCACATGATCACAGACACTCTCGTCTATGTGATCCTCAACTACCTGTACACGCCTTCTTTTCAACCTGGCTGCGCTTCTCATTGATAGGAATGCCTTGCCACCCCACATCATCCTCGGGCTGATATAAGGACCTTGCGTTATGTGTACATACATCGCGGCAATTTATACAAAGAACAGCAGATCCCTCAAACCGATGAGCTCAGTACACTACCATTGTGCATAATAGTGAACCAATTAACAAATATGAAAACAGTTAAAAGAACAAGAACATTTGTAAAATCATCATACTGAGTACAGATATCACTTAATAACCTGGATGCATTAAATAATACCCACATTAAATTCAATATTCATCCCATGGGGTTGGAGTGCCTTTAATTCAAAAATCTATTTAAGCTCTTTCTTCCGTAGGACCCAATCTTTATGGCCCCCACGTCTCATTTTGCCCACAGAATCAATTATATGAAAACGCAATTGATTAACGGAGTGTGCACGCTCCACAAAGTGCTTGGCTACGGGTTTATCCAATAGTCCACTTATGATGTTACTCTTGTGAGAATTAATTTGTTCCCGTGCCTCCATTGTGGTCTCACCTATGTAGATGAGGCCACACGGGCACGTGATCATATAAATGACTAAAAGACAGAGTTCAGACTAAGCAAATATATATATACACTCACAAGTGCATATCCATAAGGCAAATAAAGTTGGTTAAAAGATGGCTGCACAATACATCATAAACTAATAGAAAAAAATAAAAAAGGGGCTCATTCCAAAATGGAATGAAGGAAGCTCTTAGTGCACTTTTTTGATCAAAAGTATGTTGGGCCCAAGTGCCACGTCACGGCGGCTTCCGCACAAGGGTCCCTAACACTACAGATACTGCCTCTTATAGACTTACTAGTCTTCTTTTATTCAGGGCACTGCAGGAACCAGCTAAATTGATTTTGTGCTGAGAAGTCCCCATTACTTGGGCATTGCTGTCCAAAATAGGCGCCACCCTCAATATAGACTATAAGACAGAGTTCAGACTAAGCAAATATACATCTACACTCACAAGTGCATATTCATAAGGCAAATAAAGTTGGTTAAAAGATGGCTGCACAATACATCATAAACTAATAGAAAAAAATAAAAAAGGGGCTCATTCCAAAATGGAATGAAGGAGTCTCTTAGCGCACATTTTTGATCAAAAGTATGTTGGGCTCAAGTGCCACGTCACGGCGGCTTCCGTACAAGGGTCCCTAACACTACAGATACTGCCTCTTATAGACTTACCAGTCTTCTTTTATTTAGGGCACTGCAGGAACCAGCTAAATTGATTTTCTGCTGAGAAGTCCCAGTTACTTGGGCGTTGCTCAGTCCAAAAGAGGTGCCACCCTCAATATAGACTATAAGACAGAGTTCAGACTAAGCAAATATACATCTACACTCACAAGTGCATATCCATAAGGCAAATAAAGTTGGTTAAAAGATGGCTGCACAATACATCATAAACTAATAGAAAAAAATTAAAAAGGGGCTCATTCCAAAATGGAATGAAGGAAGCTCTTAGCGCTCATTTTTGATCAAAAGTATGTCGGGCCCTAGTGCCATGTCACGGCAGCTTCCGCACAAGGGTCCCTTACACTACAGATACTGCCTCTTATAGACTTACCAGTCTCCTTTTATTCAGGGCACTGCAGGAACCAGCTAAATTGATTTTGTGCTGAGAAGTCCCAGTTACTTGGGCGTTGCTCAGTCCAAAAGAGGCGCCACCCTCAATATAGACTATAAGACAGAGTTCCGACTAAGCAAATATACATCTACACTCACAAGTGCATATCCATAAGGCAAATAAAGTTGGTTAAAAGATTGCTGCACAATACATCATAAACTAATAGGAAAAAATAAAAAAGGGGCTCATTCCAAAATGGAATTAAGGAAGCTCTTAGCGCACATTTTTGATCAAAAGTATGTCGGGCCCAAGTGCCATGTCACGGCGGCTTCCGCACAAGGGTCCCTAACACTACAGATACTGCCTCTTATTGACTTACCAGTCTCCTTTTATTCAGGGCACTGATTGGTTGCAGCAGTCACATGCCTTATCCAAAAATGACATATCTGCTGTTTAGAAACAAACCCCAGACCAGCACCCCAGAGAATGAAATGGGCAATATTTTATGTCATTTTAAGTCATTTTAGTTACATTTTTGATTAACTATGACAATCCCTTTAATGTTCTTAAAAAAACAATTTCCCAAAGCATAGTGTAGGACACTCACTGTAAATTGCTTGTCCCATGTTGTGTCCACCAACTGTACATGTAACAGGGTTGATGTTCCTCGAGGGATACACCAAATGGAAAAGGATTTAGGAAAACTAGAGGAATGGTCAAAACTCTGTCAACTAAAATTTAATGTCGATAAGTGCAAGATAATGCACCTGGGGCGTAAAAACCCAAGAGCAGAATATAAAATCAGTGATACAGTTCTAACCTCAATATCTGAGGAAAGGGATTTAGGGGTCATTATATCAGACGACCTAAAGGTGGGCAGACAATGTCATAGAGCAGCAGGTAATGCCAGCAGAATGCTTGGGTGAATAGGGAGAGGCTTGTGCCACTCTACAGAGCACTAGTGAGACCTCATTTGGAGTATTACGTGCAGTACTGGAGACCATATCTGCAGAAGGATATTGAAACTTTGGAGAGAGTTCAGAGAAGAGCTACTAAATTAGTACATGGATTGCAGGACAAAACTTACCAGAAAAGGTTAAAGGACCTTAACATGTATAGCTTGGAAGTAAGAAGAGACAGAGGGGATATGATAGAAACTTTTAAATACATAAAGGGAATCAACACAGTAAAAGAGGAGAGAATGTTTAAAAGAAGAAAAACTGCTACAAGAGGACATAGTTTTAAATTAGAGGTGCAAAGGTTAAAAAGTAATATCAGGAAGTATTACTTTACTGAGAGAGTAGTGGAGGCATGGAATAGCCTCCTGCAGAAGTGGTAACTGCAAATACAGTGAAGGAGTTTAAGCATGCATGGGATAGGCATAAGGCCATCCTTCATATAAGATAGGGCCAGGGGCTATACATAGTATTTAGTATATTGGGCAGACTAGATGGGCCAAATGGTTCTTATCTGCCGACACATTCTATGTCTCTATGTACATGAACAAGCACAAATCATTAGTGTGTGCACTGCTTCCTCTTTCTTCCTCCCTCTCATACATTGCCAAGAGGAGCTGCAGGGTAATCTCTAGTGATGAGCGGCAGGGGCAATATTCGAATTCGCGATATTTCGCGAATATTTGGGCGAATATTCGCCATATATTCGAAAATTCGCAAATTCGTAATCTCCAGACATTATTTTCTTGTTTGCGAAAATTCGCATTAAAAATTCGCATAAATCAGCATAAAAATTCGCATAAATTAGCATAAAAATTCGCATAAACTGGCATTTTAGATACCTTTTAAATACCAGCTTACGCTAATTTATGCGAACTTTTACGCTAATTTATGCGAATTTTTTATGCGAATTTTCGCAAACAAGAAAATAATGACATTATTTCCTTGCATGCGAAAATTTGCATATAAAAATTCGCATAAAGTGAATATTCGCAATTGCGAATATATTTTGCGATATTCTAAATATTCGCGAATTCTCGAAGTGCTGATATTCGCGATTAAAATTCGCAATTCGAAAATTCGTGATCAACACTAGTAATCTCTGCAGCAGGACAATCAAGATGGCTTCTGTCTTCTGTCTAATGAGACAAAAGTGAGACTGATGACTTGCACTACTATATAGCATGTGCCCTTTTACTTCATAGGCAGTTTACGGCACCTCTAGAATCATATATTGAGCAGTTTTCTTTTTCAGGCTCCCTATTCTACACTGTAGTATGCATAACTTTCTATCAAATAGAAAGTTATGCATACTATGATAGAAAGTTTGATATAAACTCCTATCATAGGAAATTTGGCATAATATAATAGCTTATAGGATGAGTCAAAGAAAAATGTTAATGCGGGCCATAAGTATATGATAGGAGGTGCTGTGAGTTACCTATGAAGCTGAGAAGACATTTAGGGGCACATTTATTAGGATCAGTGCTTTAGACGCCGGTCTTAATAGAGGGACTGTGCAGGCGGAGGATCCGCAGAAGTTATTATGAAAAGGAACATCTAGTGCTAGTTCTAAATGTAAGTCAGCTTCCGAGCTGTCTTACATTTAGACCATTTTTTACGCCTAAAAGAGGCGTAGAAAATGATGAATGAGATGGACCTGCGGGCCCATCCCCTTCCATTCCACACCCACAATTTTATACCTGGCGTGAGCGGAGTGAAGTCGCAAAAAGCAGCGCTACTACCAGTTGCATCACCATCTGCACCTGAAATACGCCTAATTTAGGTGTATTTCAGTATAGTAAATGACCCTCTTATTTCTACATTTAGTCCCACAGCTCTTATCTTCCTGGTAGTCACATGGGGCCAGGTTGAATGTCAACTTAACAACTAAGAAGTACAAAGGAGACACATCCGAGTGGCCTGATGGAGCAAATGGGACAGAGTGAGTACCTTAATATGTGCACAATTTGCATGTTGATTTGCATTTGGCCACTTTGAAAATAAAGAATCATGATGAGTCAATTTCTTTAATATGAAAGAACCTCCTGATTGTCTACAAAGGACCTGTTCATATACATTTACTACCATGATCTTTAGTGGAATTAATGCTGATGTCAAGCTGTTCCATTTCTCTTAGCAAGGGTCAGAAAAAGAGCCTGTGACACATGGCTGATCATGATGGATGTACTATTTATCTTAAGATTTTAAAGCATGGTCAATTAGAGATGTTTTAACAGAAGTTGATGGCCATGGAAAGAGAAAACAGGAAAAGCTCTTTTATGCTTAGCACTTTTCTATATCTGATTAGATTTTCTACAGTTAGGCTACTGTTGAAAAGGAAAAAAAGAGAGGGTATAAGATTCTAGCACTTTTCTGCTCAAAACAAAGAATGTTAAAATTTCCTTTATGTGTCATTTTAGGATATTCATATAACACATTCTAAGTAATTATAAATGATTTATTGATATTTATGTTTTAAATATGTTTTCACTTATTCACAATTGCTGTAAAGGCTTCACTGGAAATGGAAAAATGAGAAAAAAATATATTATAAAATATAATAGAATAAAGCAACCTCCTAATTATGTCTAGGCTAAAATACATAAGAAGACATTAGGAATGTGCACATCTTTGTACTCTAAGCACCATACAGTGCCACCAATGTAGAGTAAGTAATTTCCTTCCTGACAGCATGTTTGACAGGCCATTTTAAGTGACAAAAAAGGTAATTTAAAGAGATGGTGTTTCAAGCTCCAATAAGAATTTGATGTATATCTGACCATAAAATTACTGAAATATTGGTGCCACCAAAAGCATCTTACAGTTGTACAGTGAAATATTGCTTGTGAAACCACAAATATTTACAACACATAATTCAGCTGAACTGGTCTATTTAAACATGTCTACATAAAGGAAAGCAAAATGATGATGCCCATGGTAATGAATAGTGTTGAGCGCGAATATTCGAAAAGCGAATTTTTTTAGCGAATATCGGCACTTCGCTAATTCGCGAATATTTCGAATATAGCGCTATAAATTCGCTATTTCGAATATTCGTTTTTTTTTTTTTTTTTTTAGTTATATTTTTTTCTTTCCCACTTACCAAAAGTAGTTCTTACCTGTCATGAGGATTCCTGGCTTCCTGGCTGCTCCAGTCAGTGCCCGTTGCCGCTTCTGCCGACTTCCGTGCTCATGGAGCGTCCCCTTCCATGGGAAAATCTCTATATACTAAAATGTACTGTCGGATTTGAGGAATTACGTTGAAATCGCAATGCGATTAATTCAAGTTATATTAATCGCATTGCGATTACAACTTAGCACTGCTATCTTACATAGGCTAGAATTAACGAATATGGAATATATAGCTATGCACTAGCAGTGCTAAGTTGAAATCGCAATGCGAATACTTAAGTTAAATTAATCGCATTGCGATTTCAACTTAGCACTGCTGCTATATTCCATATTCGTTAACTTCGTTAATTCTAGCAAGCTGACCCATTATAAACCCAGCTCTAAGTTGAAATCGCAATGCGATTAATATAACTTGAATTAATCGCATTGCGATTTCAACGTAATTCCTCAAATCCGACAGTACATTTTAGTATATGGAGACGTTCCCATGGTGATGGGGACGCTCCATGAGCACAGAAGTTATGGTTGGCTTGGTAGAATTAGCGAGGATGACGAATATGACGAATGTATTCGTCATATTCCTCAAAAACGAAGATAACGAGTATTCTACATCTGCGTTTAGCAACCTATTCGTCAACCTCGCTAATTCTAGCAATCAAATAGGAAGGTTGACTTACCAGACAGCTGTGTTAAATTCGCTATGCGATTTTTTTTTTTTTAATAAATAGAATACTTATAATAATATTATCATATCAAGTAATATAATTATTGTATTAAAAAAAAAAAATCGCATAGCGAATTTAACACAGCTGTCTCTATAGTCAACCTTCCTATTTGATTGCTAGAATTAGCGAGGTTGACGAATAGGTTGCTAAAACGAAGATGTAGAATACTTCGTTATCTTCGTTTTGAGGAATATGACGAATACATTCGTCATATTCGTCATCCTCGCTAATTCTAGATATGAAACCAATAGGAAAGTAGCCTTAAGTACAAATCGCAATATGCGATTATTTAAATCGCATTTTAATCGCGATAACTAGAAAAATGACGAATATTCGATTTCGACGAATACGAAACGAATATTCATTCGAATATTCGCGAATTTCGTCGAAATCGAATATGGCACCTGCCGCTCATCACTAGTAATGAATAACAGAAACAATATTCGTAATAAAGCAAGTCTTAATATTCATACTAATGGTTACATTGATACTGTGTTAATATTTTAATTTCAATTTTTATTTCTAGACAATAGTTCACAATTAGAGCTTAGCGAATTTCTCAAAAATTTGATTTGGTCGGTTCGGCAAATTTTTTGAAAAAATTTGTTTCGATCCGAATTTATTTGTGGCGAATCGCATAAAAAACGGCTATTTCCTGGCTGCACAGAGCTTTTAAAGTGGTGTACAACACTGTGACTTGCAGTAACATGCATAGAGAGTCTGCTGTGGTAGTCAAACAATACGTTGAGTTAGTATGACATGCAGATGACAGGCGTCACTTTTAGAATCACTGCACACTTCACTTATTTGAGCAGTTACGGGGCCAAAACTGACCAAATAACTCAAGTCTGAACTCAGCCTTACAGGTCAATGTTAGCGTCAAGAAGAAGCACACTCCTTTCACACATCAGCTGATTCCACATAGATGTCTACAGAACCTGATGCATTAAATGCTTATACAAGTAGAGCCCCCCCGACAGAGTGGAAAGGGTGTCAGCAGTAAGTTTGTGTTGACGTCACTGATTATTTTGCCCTTCCTCTGATCCATCAGAACAATAACCCCCAAAAATGTATTATGTATGTTGAGCATCCGCCTTCACTCAGTCAGCATTTGGTAAGTGATCCATTAGTATTGCAATAGCCAAAAAAAAAAAAAAAACATGAGTGGATCCAAAACAGAGATGGCAGGTGAATGGAATATTTTCATATCTTCTGTGTTTTGTACCCACTCCTGCTTTTGACAAAAAACTTTGCTCAATTGAGCTCAATTCACCACTTTTACCCTTAATATTTAAATCAGTAAAACTTCACTTTTATTAGTAGTTCTCTAAAAATGTTTGTGAGTTTTGACACACTTGTTAAAACTACTGCTCGAATTTGCACACTGCTATCGCACAGGTTGCTAGTGGTAACGGAGGGTGTGCACTACCCTCCTAACCTTCCCACAAGTTTGCAATCAGTGTATAACTACCTGCCTGACTAATCCTGCAGGGTACTCGGTGCTGTGAACATACACCCTAAAGTAAATAACTGTTTCCTACTGTTTCCTACTCAGTGTTTAGCAACTCGAGCAGAGCTAAAACCAACAGATTCTGTCCCCCAACATGTTTCACCAGATAAACTGGCGTCTTCAGGGAAAGGACAGACTTGAAACACCATGCTGAACACTCCTATTTATAGTTTGTAATCCTATAATTGGCCAATAGTACCATTGGCATTAGACTGACAGTTTAAAGAGCCAGTGAACTGGTCAGGTTTAAATTTATTGGTTGAATCATTAGATGCCTGCCAGATAACGTGCTGCGCAGACCCAAGCTGCGCAAACACTTATTCCACACTCAAGTTGGATGACTGGTTATTGAGTAACTACCAGATAATGTGCTGCGCAGACCCTTGCTGCGCTAACACTTATTCTGTAGTCAGGTAAAAGCTACTCACTATATATGAATCACCCAGCAGCCCCTGCCAAGTCTGCCACACTGCTTATACAAGTAGAGCCCCCCCGACAGAGTGGAAAGGGTGTCAGCAGTAAGTTTGTGTTGACGTCACTGATTATTTTGCCCTTCCTCTGATCCATCAGAACAATAACCCCCAAAAATGTATTATGTATGTTGAGCATCCGCCTTCACTCAGTCAGCATTTGGTAAGTGATCCATTAGTATTGCAATAGCCAAAAAAAAAAAAAAAACATGAGTGGATCCAAAACAGAGATGGCAGGTGAATGGAATATTTTCATATCTTCTGTGTTTTGTACCCACTCCTGCTTTTGGCTACCAAATCATGAGCCAATTCTTATGCAAAATAGGGACCATGTCATGCAGGCCTTACAGCTGTTACATAGACAGGATCCGTTGTGCATCTCATCTTATCATAAATAATTATGTCAGCTAGGATGAAAGGCATAATAGTGGCCCAGTCATAAAGTGGGGAGGGTGGGAACAGCATGAGAAGTCCACTTAGTGGCCCTATGACATAGTGATGAGATGGAAGCAGCATAAGAAGACCACAGAGTGGCCCAATAACAGAGTCTGGAGGTGGTAGCAGCATCAGGAGGAGGCCACAGAGTGGCGCAATGACAGTGTGGAGGTGGCAGCAGCAGCAGTATGAGGAAACCACAATGACAGACTGTGAAGGTGGTGGCAGCAGCTTCAGGAGGAAGCCACAGGGTGGCACAATGACAGAGTGTGGAGGTGGCAGCAGCAGAATCAGGAGGCCACAGAGTGGAACAATGACAGAGTATGGAGGTGGCATCAGCAGCCTTAGGAAGAGGCCCCAGTGTGGCACAATGACAGTATGGAGAATGCAGCAGCATCAGGAGGCCACAGAATGTCAAGGTGACATAGTGTTAAGGTAGCAGCAGTATCAGGAGACAACAGAGTGGCAAGGTGACATAGTGTGGAGGTGGTAGCAGCATCAGTAGACCACAGAGTGGCAAGGTGACATAGTGTGGAGGTGGCAGCAAGATCAGGATACCACAGAGTGGCAAGATGACATAGTGTGGAGGTGGCAGCAGCAGCATCAGGAGACCACAGAGTGGCAAGTTGACATATTGTGAAGGTGGCAGTAGCATCAGGAGAGCACTTGGCATCAGATGTGTGGAAATCCTGGATGATCCATGCCTGATTCATCTTGACAAAGGTCAGTCTCTCCACACCTTGCATGGACAGGATAGTTATTCTTGTGGTAACTATGGCCCCCGCCGCACTAAACACCCGCTCTGATGCCACACTACTGCCAGGGCAAACTCTGCCAGTTGCGGCCACAAATCCAGTTTGGCTGGCCAGTAGTCCAGCGGATCTTCAATGTGTGGTGGGAGGGTGCTGTCCAAGTATAACAATATAGCAATAACAAATGACAAGACAGGTGCACACTGCGGTCTTAATAAGCCCTCAAACATGTTAACATTGAGAGATTGGTCAACATATCCTGCTGTGGAGGACATGTCTAAGCCCGAGCACCATGCCAAGGTTTCTCAAGTAGCTCGGGACCTAACACTTACCTATCTGTGCCGTATGGGCAATACCAAGGGCCAGTGGGCAAATTTACAGGAATGTAAAGGAAAATTCACAGCAAACTCCCCAGTTACCTCCAGCATGTAGCCATGCCTGCAATGGGAGAATGGAGAAGGCTGTGATCCCCACCCTAGACTGGCTGATATGGCCCAGGCCTCACAGGTGCACCTAAATGTAGCCTGTGGATGGAAAACAGGCTTAGTAAGACCGCAGTGTGCACCTGTCTTGTCATTTGTTATTGCTATATTGTTATATTGTTTATCACATCCACACAATTGCATTATTGCTGGGGATCGCCATTAGCAACGGGCCACAAGTGCAGGATCTGCTCCCCTGTATATATATGCACAACTGCATCTTGGATTGAGCACATCCTGCTTAATGCCACCTTTCATTTGTTTTGCTGTCCAACTATGCCACCACCTGCTGGTTCAGGTGCTCCCTGCCTCCATCTCCACTGCATACTGCTACCGTGTGTCCAGGTCCTCTGCCTCGTCTTCCTCATCGCTCTATAGCTTCTCTGGCTGCTCCTGCCCCTCCTCTCCTGTCACCTGTCTAGAAAAACCACCCATTTCGCTACACATTGCTTGTGCTCAAATGTCCTCCTCCTCCATTTTAGCCCCCACAGTGCTCATGTGGCAGTAAGATCTAGGCGCCACGTCTCCAGTCCCCTGACCAGCCAGATTTATCAGGAACTGTTTCAGAACATGAAGCAGTGGAATTACATTGTTCATCCCGTAGTCCTGGTTACTGACAAATAACGTGGCCTCCTCAAAAGGCTTGAGCAAACGGCAGGTGTCACGCTTAAGCTGCCACTGGCTGACATCGAAGTTGCACGGAGGAATACTCCTGTCTGCTTGGATCATCATGAAATCGTTTATGGCCTTTCTCTGTTCATATAGTCGGTCTAAAATATAGAAGGTGTAATTCCAATGGGTGGAAATGTCGCATATCAGCCTATGTTGGGGATGCCATTCTGCCGCTGCAGCTCAAGGAGGGTTTGCTTGGTGAGTTTATGAGTGGCTGAAGTGCATGCAAAGTTTCCTGGCCATTTTTAGGATGTCTTGCAGATGGGTGGAAGACTTCAGGAACCGATTGACAACCAGATTGAAGACATGTGCCATGCAGGGCCCATGGCTAAGCCCTTCTTGACGCAGCACCGACACCATGTTCTTCCAGTTGTCGGTCACCATGGTTCCAATTATGAGTTGTCGCGGAGAAAGCCAGGATTCGATTTCTTGATTAAAGACACGGAGCAGTTCATCCCCTGTGTGACTCTGTTTTCCCAGACAAACGAGGTGCAGAACAGTGTGACACTGCCGTGCCCTGGTATGTTGGATCGGCAATGTGAATTGTCCCTGCAGTGGAGGCTGAGGACACAGTGGAGGAGGAGGAGGCAGAGGCAGATATTGTCGCAGGACGAATAACGTGAGAAGGTAGTGGCGGAAGCGCCGTCACCTGGCCAAGTTGCTGGTGTGGCTTTGCAGGAACCATATTCAGCCAGTGGGCCGTAAAGGACATGTATTGTCCTTGACTATAGTTACAGCTCCACATGTTGGCGCTGCCTTGCACTTTGGCAGACACCGAAGAGCTCAAGGACTGGCCCACCTTATGTTATACATACATGTTTAAGGCTGGCCTTTTTGTCAAAGAAATGACTGCTTGGGACTTTCTATCTTGGTTCGGTACAAGCCATCAGTTTTCTGAAAGGTGCAGTGTCCACCACTTGGAAAGGGAGGGACTGCAGCACCAGCAACTTGACCAGGAGTACATTCAGCTTCTGCGTCGTTGGATGAGTGCACGCTTACTGTTGTCTCTTGGCAAACGCTTTGGTGATCAACTGCTGACGGAATGATTGACAAGGAGTAGGAAGAGGAGCAGGAGCAACAGGACCAGCAGATGATGGGAAGGACAGACAGCTCCCTTTGGCTAAGGTGGTGGAGTCTTGACTGCGTGAAATCGGGTGCGTGCCACTGGGTGATGCAGTGGTTGTTGTGGCAGGCTGGACCTCCACATCTAAGCCACGGTTCTCTCAAGCCACTGTATGGGGACGCTGTATATGTTGATGCAGGGCTGTAAACATTGGCATCCTGGCCACGCTTCACCTTCTGCCCACAGATTCTACAAATGGCCATTTTCACCTCCTCCAGCGGATTAACAAAAAACTGCCACACTCTGTGAACCTCTGCACCACTACTTTTTGGGCAGGTAGGCTCCTGCGAAGTGGGTGGTCAATCCTGGGCATGTTTGGCTCCCGACTTCCCACTGCTGCCACCCTGCTGACTCCCGGCCACGCTAGTGACTTCATCACGCTAGTGGCTACATCATCATTATTTAGTACTGTCTGCACGTCACTAATGTCCTCCTCAATGGTATCTGGGTCAGGAGCCTGACCACTCACAACACCAGTTCCCACTCTGCTCTCCTCATCACTACTTGCCACCTACAGAAAGAAGCAGCGGATGTCTCCTCCACATCTTGGCTGGCCAGTAGCTGCTGACGGTCCTCTTGTAGCTAGTTTTTGCTGTATAGTGGAGCTAAGCCCTCAGCATATAATATTTCACTGGCTGAGGGAACATAAAAGGACAGAGGCGAGTTGAGGACAGGTGAGGGCACAGGGCCTGATCCCGGGCCATGCCAACTAAGGGTTGTTCTGACGAAACCAACAACTCTTGACTGGGGGTGTCTGATTTTTACTTGGGACAAAGTGGATGATTGAGTCAACTATTCAAAACCACTGGGTTGCTGGTCAAGACTCGACCACTAGATGACACCAGGAGCTCAGGCCTCTCGCTGCGACTCTTGCTGCCACGGCCCCTTACATTGCTGTAACTTGTGCCTGAAACATTTAGGCCTATGCCACTCCCCTGTGCAGGGCCTGGCACTTCTCTGTCTGACATGCTGTTAGATCAAATAAATAAATAAATAAAAAGGAAATTAAGACACCGCAAAAAAGTCTATAATTTTCTCACTTTATCACACAACGGCTATTAAGCCCTTTTTTTCCCACTAATACACGCCAAAAAGGACTTTGGAAGATTTAACTGCACCACTGAATGTAAAAATATATATATCTTTTTGCCACTAATACACACTAAAAAGGGCTTTAGAACATATAACTGCACATCTGAACGTCAAATATATATACTTTTTGCCATTAATATACAAAAATGGTGTAATTTTCTCACTTCACCACACAACGGCAAATACTTTTTTTGTGACACTAATACACTCCAAAAATGGCTTTAAATCTTATAACTACACCGCTGAACGGCAAATAATATATTTTTTTTTTTGCCACTAATACATGCCAAAACGGGATTTAGAACATATAACTGCTCCACTGAACAGAAAATAGGCCCTTATCTTTTTCCACTTATACACCCCCAAAAGGCTTCAGAACATGCAACTACACCAATATATATATATTTTTTGCCACTAATACAAGCAAAAAGGGCTTTAGAACTTATAACTGCACCGCTGAACGGCAAATATATATTTTGCCACTTATACACACCAAAAAGGGCTTTAGAATATATAACTTCACCACTGAACGGCAAATATATATATTTTTTGCCACTAATACAAGCAAAAAAGGGCTTTAGAACATATGACTGCACCGCTAAATGGCAAATATATATTTTTTTGCCACTAATACACGCCAAAAAGGGACTTAGAACATATAACTGCACCGCTAAACGGCAAATAGGCCCTTATTTTTTACCACTTATACATGCCACAAAAGGCTTTAGAACATATAACTGAACCGCTGAACAGTAAATATATATTTTTTGACACTAATACAAGCCAAAAAGGGTTGTCATTTTCTCACTTCACCACACAGCGGCAAATACTTTTTTAGTGCCACTAATACACGCCAAAAAGGGCTTTAGAACATAAAACTGCACGGCAAGGGCAAACAAGACGTAGATATATTTTCTTGTAATAAACCCTGTTAATGGCTGTATCAAACAGCACTTGCACTCCAATAACAAGAATGGTTTGCTGGATTTACCCCTGGACGAAGGTTCGCCGAAACGCGCGTCGGGGTTGACGCCATCCTGGTCCCTCATTTCCATTTACTTACTGGTGAGTACCCTTTCGGGTTCTGTTCTAGCACTGCTGATGTCATTTTCTGTTTGCCCTGCACCATCCGCATAACCTATGTACAAAGACACTTGTTCTCATTATCGCTCTTTCTCTGCAGACTTTTTGAAGGATACAGCAAGGCTTAGATACACCATACCTAGATAATAATATAGCGATTGACTTTCTGTTACATTATTTTCCAACGGTGCTAGATATATATATTTTTTGTATATCCTGTTATAGGGTCCATGGTGGTGTCTGTGCTCTTTTGCTACCTCCTTCTATGATTTGTAATTTTTATTATATGATTAATAAAATCTTTTTGATATTTTTCTAAATACTGCTGCATGTTGCTTTTTGTTTCTTCCTTTTCTGATGGATTTACAGCGCTGTATAATGGCAATTTGGATCCCCAGTCAGTGCAGAAGATGTAATAGATTTGTTCCTATTTCTCAGGATGTAACCTCTCCTACTGAACCCTGTTCTGCTTCAATGCTGTGGAATGATTCCTCCCTATCCTTTCCCTGAGCTTCTATACAGCAAAATTAAAGTTTTAAAGTCTTTTCTACCACTGTCCCTAGCGCCTACTGACGTCTCTCCCTGCACTAGGTACAGAATACAAGATGGCTATTTATAGTGCTGTGACATCACAAGGGCTGGCTGGCTGCTGATTGGCTGCATGCATGGCATTGTGGGTGATCCCTCTTTCCCAGAGTTTATTTCTCCATGTCCTAACACGTGCAGCAGCCATTTTAAGAAAAAATGTGATTCGTTACCATGAAGCATGAGAAAATTCAGATTCGGTGTGAATCGAATTTTTCCTGAAACTGGAAACGAAATCCACTTCGTCAACTTCGATTCACTCATCTCTATTTACAATTATGAATCTTTAGAACTGTGGATATCTATGGCAATTATAAGGCTAGGTTCACACGACGACATTTGTCACACGACATTTAGGGCACAACTTCCCTGCAACATTTGTCGCGCGACATTTTGTCACACTATTGTCGCGCGACAATTTTTATAATGGGAGTCTATGGTGTCGCATTGCGACATGCTGCGACTGCGGCGCGACAGTCGCAGAAAAACCCGTCTTGAATAGATTTTTTGCGACTGTCGCAGTCGCAGCATGTTGCATGTCGCAATGCGACACCATAGACTCCCATTATAAAAATTGTTGTGCGACAATAGTGCGACTTTTTGTCGCTCGAACGTAGCCTAAAAGGTTATTTCCTCATAGTCTTTTTAATCACTGAACACAACCACTGAATGAGAATCATAAGTCTCCTGAACAAGCTGACAATTGGTTACCCTAGCATTCAAGGTCAAACTATTAGTGAAGCTATAAACTCATAGGAAAGTTTTATAATTCTATTATCAAAAGTAGATACAAAAATGGATTCTTTGTATTTTTAGTATTGCTAATATTTAATATTGCGTATATAGAGTTCCACCTATATGATATTATATTAGGGCTTACACAATAGCATGATACCTAGTGCCAAAAGTACTGCTTAACAAAGAAACTCAACTAAAGGTGTAAGGGCCCTGATGCAAAGGTCCAACTTGGTCCTCCAGGACAACTTTTCCACATGCCCACCAGCTTTATGTTCCTTTTCTGCAGTATTGGCCAGTTTCTTAAACCCTTCAAGCCCCTGAAATTTTCCATTTTTGTGATATTGAACTTTACTCTGTGCCTTCCAGGAGCCATAACTTTTTTTATTTTGGCTGCAACGGCTTATTTGTGTGCTAATGGATGAGGTGAGTATGTTTTTTTTTAACCCTGATTAACAGCTGAAAGGCCTAAATTGTAGCCTCACATGATTCAATCAGTGATTAACGTTCCATCCGAGGGGGTTAAATGATGGGGGGGAGTGTGATCATTGTGCCCACTACATACAAAGAAATACACTTTGTAACAAAGTAATTCGGCACAAATCAAATTTCTTTGTGAAATTCGGCAAAGCAGCCGAATCTAATTTTTCATAACTTCACTCATCTCTAGTAGAAATGTTTTTTTTTGCTTTTTTGTTCATATTTAAACCATAATCTGAGACTGAGCGTATAAGGTCATTATTTTATTTGATATACTCTCCAGTAGAGCTCACATATGTACATTCATATGGATGCAGTAGGAAAGGAACTCTGCTCACAAATTACCTTAGAGATTCAGACATGTATGACTATTGCTATATCTCCACATAGCACCAAATTGTATATGCCTCCTTTACCATTTGTGCTTGAGGAAGGTCTTTAAAGGGTTTTATGACATTTTGACATCAATTGTCTATCCCCAGGAAAGGTCATCAATATCTAATCAATGAGGATCTGACTACCTGCACCCCCTCCTCCCAGCTTACCAAGCATAGCACAGTACATTGTATAGTGGCTCTACTTGGCATTGCAGCCTAGACCCATTCACTTGAATGGGATTGCGCTACATCTGGGCCATGTGACCAATGAACGTAATTTCACTGGCTGAGGAAGAGACTGCAGCATTCACAGGAGCACTGCTGCCTTACTAAACAGCTGATTTATGGAGATCCCCAAGGGTCAAACCCCAACCAATCAAATACCCCTTTAATATATGAACCAGTTTTGGACTGTCTGTACATACAAATAAACACAAAACTAAGGAAATTTGAGTAAAAAGTTCCATTTACAC
This sequence comes from Bufotes viridis, assembly GCA_033119425.1. Taxonomy (NCBI): domain Eukaryota; kingdom Metazoa; phylum Chordata; class Amphibia; order Anura; family Bufonidae; genus Bufotes; species Bufotes viridis. Next base: position 346,764,062 of record CM065591.1, read on the forward strand.
TATAATTGGGTTTGGTGGGACCCTGCTTTTGCACTTCCTGGGAGATTGAGTGACACTGAAATGCCTAACTATTTTTATGGATGTAATCTATGGATATTAAGGACGTAAGCATAAACACCCACCATAACACAAGTGATATTGTGTGTTTACATATCTCCTAGCATGTATATGGGCTATAAGCTTTCATTGATCCTCTACATCTATTTTGGCTCTCTGAGGGTAGCACAGTGCTAAACCAGGAGTTTTAAAGGTAACTTGGTACCATGAAAATGCAGTATAATCTGCCCATGGCATGTTACAGAGCAGGAGGAGCAGAGCAGATTGATAAATAGTTGTATGGGAAAAGACTCAGTAATACTTCTATTTCATTCATTTAAATTCCTAGCTGTGAAGTCAAGGAGGTGGTCCTATCAGTGATTGTCAGCTATACACAGTCATAGAGGAAAGGCTGTCAATGGCTGATAGGATCAGCTTCTTAACTTCAAAGCCTTGAATTAACAGGGATTGTAATTATTGAAAACCAGGTTACACTGATTTTTTCCCATAAAACTATATATGAGTCTGCTCAGCTCCTTCTGGGCTGTAACTTGATGTCTGCAGTTCAGACACCATGTTCAGTGTGACAGGTTTGGTGGGTTCTCAGCAGTTGAACACCCACAGGTTAACATTTCTGATATGTCACTTTGAAACGTCAGGAATTTTTTACAAATTAGGTTCTATACAGAATGGAAAGGGCAGCACAGTGGAAGAGGAAATTTACAAGGACACACGGGATGATTTTACCCAGGATCCCGCACAGACGTAGAGCCTGGCTATCAAGAATTAAATAAATGATACCTTCTTGTAGCTACAGTGCCAATACCAGAAGACAGGAGAAAATCTTAACACATAGTGCAGCAGAATTTCTAATGCTGTCTAACACTGAGACAGTGTAAATTGTGCCTTTTTCCCATAAAGCCATGCCCCCGTGGTCAGACGAGAAGTTAAAAGTGTATAGAAGGTATATGAGACAGTTTTGGTCCAAATTGCTCCATGATTATGGCACATTTTAAATAATAAATTTGACAGAGAACTATGAGAAGATAATTGCATGCTTAATATTGTCTCTCAGATTAGTCTCTTCATTGATCTCTCCATGAATGGCATTTACTAGAAGGGGATCTGTTAAATATAAATCTTCACGCCCATTATACTGTATTATAGGCAGGTAAATCAGAAAATTTAATCTTAAAAGTTACAACTAACTAATGGCATGTACTACCCTAATTCAATCTGTGCACTGCACTTGACAAATATATTCTAAATTGATGGATCACACAATATAATTTAATGATTTAAGCCCAAAGTACAAGCTCAAGACCCCATTGGATTTTGCAATTAACACCAAGTTAGTGTATTTAAATCGATTTAGCCAGCAGCATTTTACAAAAAATGCCATAATGATTGTATATCACCTTTTCAATTGAGGTAATATGGTTCTGAATGTTACATTTTCTGATCACAATTTTAAATAATCATTGTACTATTTTCTTCTGATATTGTAAAATTTAATACAAGAGCCGCAAAACAAAGTGAAGAAATGCTATAAAGTACAGTAGTGCTTTGGTTTAATCATCTCTCCATAAAAATAATCACCTACTTGATTTGAAATCCTGTTACTGGCAGAACAGTAAATTAAGTCTCTGGCGTTTCCCCATAAAACATTGCTGACTTTTGTTTATGCTGAGAACATAAACTTGTAAACCACACACTTGAAGGCTTTCAGGTTTTCTCCCTCACACCTCCCACTTACCAATAAAACTTACAAACTCAGTAGTGATGTATGAGTGCAGATGTTCCAGGTTATTGTCAGGAGCTGTTCTGTTAATAGCAGGGAGGATGAAGAGATGAAATAGTTGGCAGCTGATTAACTTATGAGCGTTAACACACTTTAGCTGAATTTGTGCATATTAGGCTTTGCTCACGCTTTGTTTTCGGCCTTACACTTTACAATGCATCTGTCGCCCATAGGCTATGAGGACACTTTTTAGTAGATACGTCATAAGCTGTTCATGATGATGAGCTTTTCATGACATATCTGTTAAAGGAATCCCATTACAACTTATAGCTGCTGAATGGCACTGTTAGGCATCCATCATAGACACCTGTCACCCTTTGATTATAATGGCATCTGTTTAAAGGGACTCCCTTATTAAAGCACTTATCCAACCCTGGGTCCCTCATATAGGTTATACTTACCCCACTCCACGGCACCTACCTCGCTTCTGATGCCTGCACGGCCACCGTTACATCTCCCCGTTGCGTGGATCAAAACATCAGGTGATGGGGGGGGGGGGCAGCCAACAGCAGGCCAGAATGGGGACGAGCCTCCCTAGCGTCACCCGCGATGCTAGGGAGACTCATCCCTATTTCCCTATTGCAGCCTGCTATTGGCTGTCCCTGTCGCCGGATGTTTTGATTCGAGCGATGGGGAGATGCAGCAGCGACTGAGCAGCGATCTGGAGGGACGTGGGTCCTGTGGGGAACAGGTAAATATAATGTATACAAGGAGCCCAGGCATTAGGCGTGTCATTATATGGGGTTGGATAATCCATTCAACCCTTTCAGACCTGGAGGATTTTCCGTTTTTGCATTTTCCCTGCCTTTCTGGATCCATAATTTAAATTTTTTTTTTCCTTCACAAAGTCATATGAGGACTTGTTTTAATTTTTTTTTTTTTTTTTTTTGAGAGACAAGTTGTACTTTCTAATGGCATCATTTAATATTGCATAGAATGTGGTGGGAAGCTTGAAATAAATTCCTAATAAGGTGAGATTGAAAAAAAAAAAGGCAATTCTGCCATGGTTTATTGGGTTTTGTTTTTTTAGCTCCCTTTGCAGTTAAACTGACCTTTTACCTTGACTCCCTGGGTCAGTACGATTACAATGATACCACATTTATATAGTTTTTTGTGTTTTAATACTATTTCACAGATTACTACCCATATTAAAATGTAGCCTTTAATATTAATCCATTAAAAAATTACCCAGAACAGTAAGTTATCATGAAAATAATAACAAAGAAATCCACAATGGTACATAGGGCAGTTAGATGGGTATGGGTCAGGGTAGGTTGATGAATAGGGAATTGTCCCTAACTCTCACCCTATGCTGTAAACCCTGCCTATAAAGCGAAATAGCCGCCCCGACAGGGGCGATCCAGTGTCAGGAACCTCCTGCACTCCCTAGGAGGGCCCTGATTGGGGATGACTGGCCCACTCCTATAAGGTGGCCTCTAACAACGTTATATATCAACTACCACAGGTACACAAAATAATAACGAGATATAAACATCCCAATATAAAAGGACAAAAACAATATCAATACTCTAGATACAACACCATTAACATATTTGCCAAATCTATTATTGGTGCGATGATCAGATTTGTACTTAATTTAATTAATCAGTCCCTTAATGTCTCAGTCCCAACGCGTTTCACCCATCTCAATCTAGGGCTCATCAGGGGACAAAATGTACACTTGGGATAGCATTACCAATTGGGCCAAACTAATTCAAAGCCCAAATTAATGGTTCATATACACAATGTGGATATCTGACCCTCTAAAACTATACATTCCAGATATCCAAATAGATGTACTGCCTTAAACACACAATCAGATATTGCCTGTGAGTCCCCCACATTAATGGATCATATACAAAAAGTGTCTATTCTAACCCCCTCATAGCTATACATTCCAGATATCCAAATAAATGTACTGCCTTAAAATAAACAGTCAGATACTACTTGCTTGTCGCCCATAAATGATAGCGAGGCAATGCGATGGTAATGTCCAGTTAGAGAGGGAGGAGATCCACAAAGAGCAGACGTTTTTTCTGGGTAATTGTTCTGACGGATCAGAGAATGGGGAAAATTATTCAGTGACGTCAACACAAACTTACTGCTGCCACCCTCTCCACTCTGTCGGGGAGCTCGATTTGTATAAGCGTTTAATAGAACAGGTTCTGTAGACATCGATGTCGAATCAGCTGACGAGGGTGTAAAAGGAGTGTGCTTCTTCTTGACGCTAACATCTACCTGTATGGCCTCTTGCACACGACCGTATGGCTTTTTCAGTATTTTGTAGTCCGTAAAAAATGAATCCTCAAAAAATACTGATGACATCCGTGTGCAAAACGGAACAGCTGGCCTTGATAGAACAGTACTATCGTTGTCCGTTATGCGGACAATAATAGGACATGTTCTATCTTTGAACGGAACACAAAAAACAGAACGTAAATGGAAAAAGATATGCAAGACGCCTAAGGCTGAGTTGATACTTGGTAATTTGGTCAGTTTTGTCCCCGTGACTGCCCAAATAAGTGAAGTATGCAGTGATTCTAAGAGCGACGCCTGTCATCTGCATGTCATACAGACTCACAGTATTATTTTACTACCAAAGCAGACTCTCTATGCATGTTATTGCAAGGTTCTACACCACTATAACGGCTCTCAGCAGCCAGAAAATAGCAATTTTTTAACGTAATTCGCCTCGAATATATTCGGATCAAATCAAAATTTTCTCAAAAAAATTTGGCGAACCGGCGAATAACAATTTTGAAAAATTTGCTCATCTCTAATCCCCATTATCTAGTGCAGATTTTCCTTCCGTAGAATACTACACAGAATCTTTTTGCATTTTCTGCAGCGGATTTACCATGAATGGCCCTAACCTTAATAGCACAGACTTTTCTACAGCAAAATACGGTATCTGCTGCATAGCTGGCCAAAATCTAATTAGCAAACTGTCAAGAAAACCAAAATGTTATGTACTCTGTAGTGCAATATGTCTATGGGTTCTTTAGACGGGTGCAGTGTATGAGAAAGTAGAGCACCATCACTCAATCTTCCTAATATGTCTAATTGAGTCAATCATTGGGATGTTGTGGCTCTAAGCTGGGAGAACACATCACTGATGAAGAGACTATGAATTCTGCTGTATACAGGATAATTTCTAGGGATAATGTCTGGTCCTTTACAATATATAAGTATACAATATTATATAACAAGTCTACATGAGACTAATTAAATTATTTGGCAGTTTAGCAATGTCATTAGTTAAACCAGGCATATATAATAAGGTTTATAAATAAATACTGTATAGTATATAAAAAATGTAAAAACGCTAATACACTTAGTCCTATAACCAGCCCAATACAAAGGCCAATACAAATTTTAACATCACCAGTAATGTATGTTTGTGTTGTTGGAAAGGTGGTGTGGTCTTCAAGTTGCATGAGTGACTCTGAATTGCTAAATGTTCTCCACTACTTCTCCCCATAGAGAATTGGCTGTAAAAACAGTTCCTAGTGGTGGAAATACAGTCTTCACTGCTCTGCTCTATAGACTAGAGCACCGTCTGACCAAATGTTCACATTTTATACATGACCTCACACATGACTCATGTCTTAGTGCAAGCAGTTATGTGAAGATAAATGCATTTATTTTAGATACCCTAACAACCATATGGAACCCTGATATACAGTACCATTTTGTAAAAATGTTTGGTCCCAATAATTACTGCTATCATTGAAGCTACTATTAGTTAAGCTTATGGGAACTGTTATATACTTGAACTGTGTGTATCAACTCTGAAATTATGGCAGTCATCTTTTTGCTTGGCATGGTGATCCAGCCCGAGCTACCAAACTCGGTTTTAAATTAATTTCATAAAGAAGACTGCAAAGCTCATAAACCATCAATGGAAGTGCCAGTATTCAAAGGCATACAGAAAGTAACCTTCCAATGCGATCAGTCACTGGGTTTGAAGTCCAGGCTCCCACCACAATCAGTATCTCTATATCCTGGATATTATGCAAGATAACCTGACATAGTGAAATACTTTCTGTATGCCTTTGAATACTGGCAGTTCCATTAATGATTTATGAGCTGCACGGTCTTCTATATGAAATTCAGGACTAAGTGTGAACTGGAACCTACTTCACCACAGACCTGCTGCTTTCAAAGCAAGATTGCGGTTTTAGACTTTGATTTTATTGTTTTTTAATCAATTTCATTATCTTATTTTTATAAGCTGGGTTTTCAATGAAGGTGGAAAAATTCTTGAAGATCATTAGCAACATGTAAATCTTTATATTTTGCACCTTATTTCTTGTACGTTTTAAAGCATATCTGTTTTATTTTTCTTTCATTGTAAATTAAAGGACAGCAAATCAGTGTGCTGTTTGTCTCATTATTTTGAATTTGTCTTAAATTCAGGTGTGGAAAGGATAAGTATTATTTATAACTTGATATACAAAGTTGTTCAAAGATTGTCTTAAAGAATATGTGACCATTTAGATTTTGTGTATATGTCTACAAAAGAAATCTCTTTGTAAAAATGTTGCACTTAAACTAAATCTGTCACCGCAATTTTGGACTATTAACTGTGGTAATATATGTGTAGTACTGCTTATAGGGAGTCCAGGTCACTATTTTTATATTACTACTGTTTCACTTTCTCCCGCTATCAATACTCAGAGCTGCATTGAAATACATTGTCAGGACTGCTATGCATGCGCACATGAGTCCTCTCCATTATGTTAGCACAGCAGTTCACACCGTGCATTTCAGCACAGACTTAAGAGTGGACAGTGGGGAAATGGGGAAATGGGGAAACGTGGGGCAGTAGGACAATAAAAAATTGTGATATGAACACCTTATGTGCAGTAATACTCATAATAATCCAGAACTGTGGTGGGTGTCACAGGGGACTGTCATTTTCCTATGATTTTGTGTATTTCTGGTCAATGTGTTTCTTCTATTAGTCAGTGTGTGTTGTGTTACATAGTGGGGGTTGTAGTAATGGACTTCACATCTCCCTGGTACCAGAGACAGGAATGCTGATGGCCTCTGTGACCCTCAGCAAATGTTAGGTTTGGGAACTCTACACTTCTACAAGGGTCTGGCTGTTCTTTAAAGCATTCCTCTCCGAAGGGGTAATGAAACCCGGCCCCTGCTAGTGATAGCACAGACAGGGGAGGGGGATGTGTTTCTTTTCTGGATATCTCTGAGACCGGGGGTAGTAGTTGTTATTGGGAGATGTGAGAACAAGCTGAGGCGTTCTCTCCTCCTGGATGTGCGGAATATGGGAACTTGGAATATCGGTAACTTTACCTGCAACATCATGTGTGTTCTCCAATAAACTACTCACGGGTGACAACTTCTATTGCTCAGTGCCCATCTTCGTCAGTCACAAGCCAATTTCGTGACAGTGACATTCTCTTTAAAAGAAATGTGTCACCAAAAATTTTATCTGCCAGTTAAAACCAGATAGTGACACATCTCCTTTATTCTAATCTGTTTTTATTTTCTGATTGCAGATTTATTTATTCTACTCTATTCCTGAACATGATTATGGGGCGTCCATCTTGCCTGAGCTGTTCTTAACAGCATTTAGAAAGCATTATTTTACGGCAGCCACATGGGCCTTAGACACAATGGTCTGGAGGGGACCTAATTGACTTCTATGAGAGAGTTCTCTTGGCATACTCTGTGACCTGTGCAGAGGTCATTGTACAAGGAAGGACTAGATCAGCTCTGACAATCACCTATTGTGAATGGTGGATCCTGTCTTATCTATACACAGTGGTGATATCATTAGAGGCAGAATTAGAATGAAAGATAAGCAGGTATCTGCAGTAATGTGATCTGTACAGACCAATCTCTTATTAGGTACAGTGGCCAGTGTGAAAACTGCAGGATTTCATCATTTTTGTTTAAATATAGATATTAAAATGGAAAATATCATCAAAAATTATTTTAAAATATGTTAAACATAAAAGCATGATTTAAACAATAGGTGATTTTCTGATGACACATCCCCTTTAAATGTACTGATCCAGCCTGTGTAGTTCAATCTATACTATACTACAGAGCTGTATTTACATTTGTATAGACTTTAGAGCTAACATCCCTCTGTATTCCATGCATGCTAGATTGAGCTGTAGAATAAATACTGAGTACTCTATTACATTATATGGGTTCTTCTGTAATGTTAGCTATGAATTAATTTTCCAGTGCATGATACAGCAGAGCTAAATTACTAATCCTATTTAATGGCATAAACATAGGAGGTAGAGTACCAAATGTGCTGCGCCAGAAAAGTGTAGTGATTTTTCTTGTTTGTAAGTGGAGTAGGCATTTGCGCCAAATTTATTATGTGTTTGCTCCATTTTATGGTAGCTTGGCCATGCCTGGCATGGGGCATGCAGATGCTTTGTGAGTGGAGCCACACATATTGCAACTTTTTGTGAAAATAAAGTCACAAAGAAGGTTGCAAGTTTCTTTGGTGGCATACAAACTGACAGATTCTATGTAATAAATATGATTAAACTTTAGACTTTTAAAAAAAACTATACATATTGTGGGGAGTCGCTCTGGTAGACAGCGGTGCGGGTGCAGTTTAGAGGCAAAACAAGGAGTCCAGATTGTGCATCAAACAGTGTTTTATTCACACTTGCACACCAGAAATGAAAACAGTCTCTTGGTGACAGTTCACACACAACAGAAATCATGTGGCAAAACCAAAAACAGGCCAACACAGGGTCCAGTCACCTTGGGTGGTTTAAGTGCGGGTTCACACCTAGCAGTCGGTTCAGCCGCAGGCGATTCCTCCTTCAGGTTGCAGGGAAACACCACCTTGCTGAGCTCCGTCCTCCAGCACAGAGAACTCCTCAGCCCTGTTAGCAGGCTCCAGGATAATCACACCAGACACAGCTGATGGCTGTGTTTTATACCCAGCCCAAAACTCGGACTGGACCGTGGGGAGCAGCCACCCACCCTACTCTTTAGCTGCTCCCAGTAAGAGCCGGCCCGGATCGGCTTTGCAGCCATGCTATTTAAAAGAGTCAAAACAGCACTAGCTGCTGCAGACAAAAACCCGGCTCTCACCTCACCGAGGCCAGCAACCTCGGTGACACGTACCTGCCATCGCATATGACACCTTGCACCTTACCACAATATTTTGTGCAACAAAATTAATGCCATGCAACATTTTGTAAATTTTTTGCAAAAAGCAAGGGCAAACCATGACAAACACTCAAAATTAAAGGAAACAGTTGCATGTTCATACATTATCCTCTTTGATGGGCTGTGTATGCACCAGATTTATCACAGTGGCTCAAGCTGGATGATAAATGTGGTGCACGTCCAGGCACTTTTGTCTAACAATATACATATTACTCTAGTTGAGCCAAATCACCCAAATTTGTGCCACGTTTTTTAACAGATTCTAGCAGATCTGGGTCAATGTATTAGCAAACTGCAATGACAACATTAATACATATAGGCATATGGAGATTTTTTTTTTTTTATGTCCATAGGGAAAAGTGACATATAAACAGTGTTATAAAGGTCTGAAATGTTTGAAAACATGTCTAGTATTTGAATGCAAGGATATTGTGATAAATGACAAATACATGTGCCAAGTCTGGAATGCACGAGTGGTTTAAATGTATAAATATAGAAGATAAAAACCATTGTGTACTCTCAGGGAATGAAATATTCATACATGTCAGTTCCATTGCTTGTCCAGCTAGATATTTATTTTATTTCCTGTTCTCTCCATTTTTAACTAATTAATTATTAAATAGTGAATTATTTTACTACAATTCCCCACTGTAGGTTTGCATGTCATGATAATTTGTATGCGTCTCATGTTGTTTTCCATTTCTCAATGAGTTATAGCATTAGCTAATGTAAGGAATATAGACATCAGCAAATATTTTACTTATATACATACTGCTTATGGCTATAATGGAGAGGTTCTACCTGCCTAGTTCAATAAGAACATATTAATAGTCCTTAATCTATGGGATTTCAGTAACGATGTGAATGTTTCTAGGACTGGTGTCCTTATTTGTAACATATTTTCTTTGTAAAAGATAATGAAGATTGTATGAAATGGTCACATATATGTTTGCCATCAATCCTAAGCACTAACTTTTGTTGGGAACATTACAGCTGAAGAGGTTCTTACAGAATTTCAAAAAGGCAATTCATCTGAGATGACAATGTTGCATTATGAACTAAAGATATTTATTCTGTCCTAAACTCAATACTTCATCATCCAAAACTATAACAGTTATTAGCAGGGTTGAGTGAAGTGTGCTTCGGATCATAGATCTGAAGTTGCTTCGTTCACAGCTTTGTTTGAATGCTGAATGGCGACCCATCTCCATAAACCATTCAAATGTATGGGCCACGTGTGGGGGGAAATTTGTTAAGTCCAAGAACTTTGGCATTTGATTGTACAACTTGAAAATCATTTTAAAACTGCAATGCAAAGTCATAGCACCAGCAGAGGGCCTGTGCCACCTTGCCCATAACCATGACAGCAGCCAGGAAGCGCAGGAGAACAAAATAATTAGAGATGAGCAAATCGAAGCTGACAAAGTGGGATTCGATCCGAATTTCAGGAAAAATTCGATTTGCACCAAAACCGAATGCAAATTTCCTCGCGCTTCATAGTAAAGAGTCGCAAAAAATGGCTGCTACAAGTGTGAGGACATGGGGCAAGGAACTCTGGGAAGGCGGGATCACCCATACTGACATGCATGCAGCCAATCAGCAGCCAGCCAGCCCTGTGATGTCACAGCCCTATAAATACAGCTGCCATCTTAGATTCTGCCATTCACCAGCATGCTTAGTGCAGCGAGCGATTGCCAAGAGACAACAGTATGCGTGCACGCATCCAACAGTGCAGAAGCTGAATGTGCTCCTGTCCAAGTTGCTGTTGCTGCAGTTCCTCCCTTTCCAAGTGGTGGACTCTGCACCTTCCAGAGAACTGATGGCTTGTGCCGAGCCAAGGTGGAGAGTCCCATGCCTTTATTTCTTTGTCAAAAAGGGAGTACCAACCCTGTACACACATGTAGAACAGAAGGTGGGCCAGTCCTTGAGCCTGTCGGTGTCTGCCAAAGTGCACGGCAGTGACACGACGTGTGGAGCTGTAACTACGGGCAGGGAAAATACATGTCCTTTACAGCCCACTGAGTGACTCTGGTTTCTGAACAGCCACACCAGCAACTTGGACAGGTCACACTGCTTCCGTCTCCACGTTGTCACCCAGTTAGTCCTGCGACAATGTCCGCCTCTGCCTCCTAATCCTCCACCATGTCCTCAGCCTCCATTGCAGGGACAAGTCACAATAGTGATGAGTGGCAGGGTCAATATTCTAATTTGCGATATTTCGCAAATATTTGGTAGAATATTCATCATATCTTCGCAAATTTGCTATTTTTTTCTAGATCGCGAAAATCGGCAATGCAATATTCGCATAATGCGCGCGCAATACAGGCGTGGGTCACTATAGCTACATTTTTTACTGCTCGAAGTTTAATGAGACTGGAGAAAATGGTTGGCATGGCAGAACATAACAATAGCTTTATATGCAGATAGAGAATGCTCAAATCGGCAATAATGATGGAAATATTTTGGCGCAATACCTGCAACTTCACATTTTAACAGGTCTGACTACATATTAGTGATTGGTGTACTAAGTATTGTTGTGAACTTGTGACATCACAGCACTATGTATGTATGTTTGTAGCATACATACATACATACATACATACATACAGCACTATGTATGTAGCATGTATGTATGGACAGCAGAACCTAACTACACTATATCACTATCTAATCTACACTGACTATTTCCCACTAACTATCTGTATGATATATATATATAAACTAACTATCTAATGTAATGTGACAAATGAAAACGAGAGAGCACAGCAATATCACTGCTTTCTCTCTCATAACTTTAATAAACTGTAGAAAATGGCTGTGGTGAGGTTCTTATATAGTAAGGGGAAGGCAACTTTCCTATTGGTTGCCAGTGATGTTGCTAAGCTTAAAGACATTGCAGCCTTCTCATTCGGCCACAAGCAAAAAGGGAGATTACTGATGAAAAAAAAATGTTGATTACTCAAAAATACGAATATATATCACTATATTCTAAATATTCACGAATTCCCAAAGTTGCGATATTCGCGATTAATATTCGCAATTCAAATATTCGCGCCAAACACTAGTCACAGACTGTGCCCCTCCAGCATACCATATGTGCAGGGCATGGCGGTGCCACGCTGTTCTGCACGTTGTTTCCCTGGGCAAATGGAGTCACACAAGGGAGAAACTGCTACGTGTCCCTTATCAAGATATTGAATCCTGGCTTTCTCCACGACAACTCAAAATCGGAACCATGGTGACCGACAATGGGAAGAACATGGTGTAGGTTGTCAAGCGGTTCCATGAAGTCTTCCAGCCATCTACAAAACATCCTAAAAATGGCCAGGAAATTTTGCTTGCACTTCAGCCACTCGAACACCGCAAAGCACACCCTCCTTGAGCTGCAGCGGCAGAAAGGCATCCCCCAACATTGGCTGATATGCGACGTTTCCACACATTGGAATTCCATCCTCCATACAGTATGTTAGACCCGCTATACGAACAGAGAACGGCCATAAACGATTTTTTACTCATCCAAGCGGAAAGGAGTACTCCTCTGTCTAACTTCAATGTCAGTCAATGCCAGCTCATGCGTTACACCTGCCGTTTGCTCAGGCCCTTTGAGAATGCCACGTTATCTGTCAGTCGCCAGGACTACGGGATTACCAATGTCATTCCACTGCTTCATGTCCTGGAACAGATGCTGGTAAATCTGGCTGACCAGGAGACTGGAGACGTGGCGCCTAGATCTCATGGCCACAAAAGCCCTGCGGGGGCTAAACTGGAGGAGGAGGATATTGGAGCACAAGCAATGTGTAGTGAAACGGGTGTTTTTTCTATACAGGTGACAGGAGAGGAGGAGCAGGAGCATCCAGAGCAGCAACAGGGCCATGAGGAAGATAAGGCAGAGGACCCAGACACACCGTGGCAGTATGCAGTGGAGATGGAGGCAGGGAGTCGATCCAAGTCACTTGCACAAATGGCCCGATGCATGCTCACTTGCTTGCGTAGTAACAGCGAAAGTGTCACCATTTGGCAGAGGAATGACTTCTGGCTCTCCACCTTGTAGGACCCTTGCTACTGGTCCAAAATTGGGGTCTTTTTTACACCCACTGAGAGGGAGGACAAACTGATCTACTATAGAGACATCCTATGTCAGTTGGCCGCTGCCTGTCTGCTCCATCGTCCTATCTCTCGCAGGTCTGACCGGGGGGCCCTCTGCGCTCACTTTCCAGATGGCTGCTGGGGAGGGGTGGGGTGGAAGGAGCAGTACCAGCTCGATCAGCAACAGCCTGAGTCTAGAGTCGCTGATGTGCAGCTTTCTTCGCTCGCATAGTGAAGAAAGTACTTACCAGCAGCAGCAGTTAGACCTGGAGCAGGATGTGAACTAGCAGGTGGTGGCATACTTGGACAGCACCCTGCCACCCCACATTGAAGATCCGCTGGACTACTGGGCAGCCAAACTGGATTTGAGGCCACAACTAGCAGAGTTTGCCCAGGGAAAGCTGTCCTGCCTGGCCAGTAGTGTGGCATCAAAGCGGTTGTTTAGTGCGGCGGGGGCCATAGTTACTTCAACAAGAACTCGCCTGTCCACCCAAAATGTGGAGAGACTGACCTTTGTCAAAATGAATCAGACATGGATCAGCCAGGATTTCCATCCACCAATGCATGATGCATCAGTTTAGATCATCCATGCTGCCTCATTCAAACCTTGACAAAAGAGACCAGTTTCTTCTGGCTACCGGCCTCAGCTACTATTCTGATGCTGCCACCAACCTGATGCCACACATCTGATGCCAAGTGCTCCTTCTTACACCACCATAGTCAGCGGGTACTGTTATTGCCACCCGCCTCCACACACTATCATCGTGCCACTCTGTTGCCTTCTCTTAAAGCTGCTGCTGACCCCACCTCCACACCCTGTCATTGTGCCACTCTGTGACCTCCTCATGCTGCTGCCACCTCCACACTCTGTCATTGTGCCACCCTGTATCCTCCTCCTGATGCTGCTGCCGCCACCTCCACACTCTGTCTTTGTGCCACTCTGTGACCTCCTGATGCTTCCGCCAACTCCAGACTCTGTCATTGTGCCACTCTTTGGTCTCCTATGCTGCTGCCACCTCCAGACTCTGTCATTTTGCCACTCTGTGACCTCCTGTTGCTGCCACCACCTCCACACTCTGTCATTGTGCCACTCTGTGACCTCCTGATGCTGCTGCCACCTCCACACTATGTCATTATGCCACTCTGTGATCTCCTGATGCTGCCACCACCTCCAGACTCTGTCATTGTGCCACTCTGTGGTCTCCTGATGCTGCTGCCACCTCCACAATCTCTCATTGTGCCACTCTGTGGCCTCCTCATACTGTTCCCACCCTCCCCATTTCATGACTGAGCCACTATTTTGCCTTTTTGGCATGGCTGACATAATATTTTATTTGACCCTTTTTCTGATCTGTCAGAAGGAAGGAAAAATGAGACGCACAATGGATCCTGTCCGTGTGGCAGCTGTAAGGCCTTTATGGTCCCATAAGAATTGGCTTGTGATTTGTTAGCTAAAAGCAGGAGTGGGTACAAAACACAGAAGACATGCAAATATTCCATTCACATGTCATCTCTGATTTGGATCCACTCCTGTTTGTTTTGGCATTAGAAATACTGATGAATTACTGATCAAATGCTGACTGAGTGAAGGCAAATGCTCAACAGATAGGATCCGTTTTAGGGGGGGTTATTGTTCTGACGGATCAGAGGAAGGGCAATATAGTCAGTGAAGTCAACACAAACTTACTGCTGACACCCTCTCTACTCTGTCAGGGTGGGCTTTACTTTTATAAGCATTTAGTTAAAAAGTCTACATCTATGTGGAATCAGCTGACGACGGTGTAAAAGGAGTGCGCTTCTACTTGACACTAACATTGACCTGTAAGGCTGAGTTCATACTTGAGTTATTTGAGTCAGTTTTGGCCCCGTGACTGCCCAAATAAATTTAGTGTGCAGTAATTCTAAGAGCGACGCCTGTCATCTGCATGTCATACGGACTCACAGCATTATTTCACTATCAAAGCAGACTCACTATGCGTGTTACTGCAAGGCACAGTGTTCTACGCCACTATAAAGGCTGTCAGCAGCCAGGAAATAGCTGTTTTTAAAGTAATTGCCCGCTAGTGTTGAGCGAACAGTTCGAGCATAGTTCGACATTTAGTTAGACATTTTCAAAAAAGTTCGGGTTCGTGTTCATTGTTCGGTGATTACTTCCCGCTTTCTGAAGGGCTGCACAGCAGCCAATCAGCTAGCGTTTTACTTCTTGCCCTAAGAACCCATCACAGCCATGCCTACTAATGGCATGGCTGTGATTGGCCAAGTGCGGCATGTGACCCAGCCTCTATTTAAGCTGGAGTCACGTAGCGCCGCTCGTCACACTGCTCTGATTAGTGTAGGGAGAGGACGCAGCTGCTGTGAGGGCGAGATTAGGCAGGGAAAAGTCAGCAACAGCACCTAATGAACGGATCGATCTACAGCTGTGAATGATTGAACTTCTGCTAGTAACTTGCTCACTGGTTTTTAGGCTGCACAAAGCGTTTTTCTGTCACATATTTTCTGAGGTGATCGGCGGCCATTTTGTGACTTGTGGTGCACCAGAACAAGCTGCCACCAAGTCCATCAATCCATCAATACTAGTTTTTTTTTTTGCTATTTCCTACATCAGGGGCTTGGCTGTGCTAATTCTCACCCCTAGAAACTCAGGATAGCAATTTCTATATTTTATTAAGGGGTTAAATACAATTGCCCAAATACCAATCCCCTAAATCTGGTGTTCCAGCTTTGGCTAGCCAAGTATAATACTGTCTGCTGTCTGGCAAAGGATAGATTATTTTATGTGGAGAAATTAAATTGCCAAAATAGCAATATATAATGTACAATTGGCGGGGTTAACGTGGTGTCCCCAGCCTGTTACCACCCAAAATGCAAAACAAAATACTAACCCCTAAGGAGGGTAGAGGGGGAATAATATATCTAAAACATAACTTTTAATACTCAAATATAAAAAATGTATATGCGCCAGGTAATGAAGCTACTCAATGAAGGCAAAGACACAGCTATAGGGCCCTTGGCCCAAATCCAGGCCCAAAGGGCTCAAGTAATCAACAGAATCAACGAGACAATACGTGTCAAAGAGACGTAGTCACACAAATGTGACCCGTGCAACAAAATGGAACGTGCTCACCGGATCCTCGCTGTGTCGGAGAGGAGGAGGCGGATGGATGAGGTAGCCACCGTGGATGGATGAGGTGGAAGTCTCCGTTGATTGCTGTGAGCACTGTACATGAAGAAAAAGGGGGCTCTGGGTAGGAGGAGCTGTCACGGAAACCCTAAGATGACCCTGTGCAGGGAAAGGGGCCTGACATGCACCCTACCTACCTATACAGAGCTACCCGCCTCGAAGGGGCGACCCCGTCCGGTTGCCTGTCCCTACCACGGCCGGGGTCCCTAAAAAGCCCTAAGAGGAAAAAGAGCTCCCAAATACAAACAAATTCTCCCGACGTGCCACGTTTCAATCGTGCCTCAGAAATCATCAGGGAGTAATAGACAGAAAATGGTGCTAAGTGCTGAGGGCCTATATGAATATACTGGGATCGATGTTCACGATGCAATAGACCAGTACATGAAATTAAAGGGCTCAGACAGAAAGTAGGATTATACAAATGCCAGTGGGCAACACAGTATAATCACAGCAAACCCTAATCCAGTGGGAAAGAGAAACAAGACAGGAAAGGGGAGGCCTCCAATGGTGAGTACCCCCTCGATGCACAGGCAGCCGGTCTCACCTGCATGGCGACTTTTAAATGGGCCAGGAGTTCGCGCCTGCAGTCAGCGGCCGCGCCTCCGCTGGTGACGCCAATGACACTTCCGGTCACGTGACGAGCGCGACGGAGAGCCGTGGAACGCAGAAGAACAGCGCTGCGCTCCACCGCCCCGCCGCGCCCGACAGGACGGAGCGCCGAGAAATAACCACGCCCCATCTCTTGCGGCAACCAGGGGAGGCGTACTATACAAGACCGCCGGGCGCAACCCCTGCCTAGGAAGGGAGGTTCCATTCCAATAAATGGTACAGTGTAGTACCAAAAGTATACAAAGTAAATAGATGAACAGAGCTTCCTGACAGGTAAAAACTGCCAGGGGAGTTCAGGGAGGTAAAGACCAGTGTGGGAAAGCCAAGTATAGTCAAATAGAATTATGCCGTAAAATGCAGTACCCGCAATTGTAGTTCGTCATGGGGATAATAAAGGAAGTGCAAGAGGTCACAAAACCGCAACCAGATCTACAATCCCAGATGATGAATCTACATGGTGGGAATAAGGTCAAATAAAACAGCCAAACTGTAACTGTTCATTAAGACCCAGGGGAGCAATGGTTTTCAGATAGAAAATCCAACGTGTCTCACATTGTAGTAGGAGACGGTCCCAATTCCCACCACGTCGTGGCGGAAGGACCATGTCAATACCTGTGAAAGTAACCTTAGCGCGGCCGTTGTGGTGGCATCGTATATGATTTGCCACAGGTGTGTCTCTCAATTTCTCAATGTCGTTAAGGTGTTCACCAACTCTTCTACGAAACTCGCGGATGGTTTTGCCAACATATTCCTTACCACATTCGCAAGCCAGCAGGTAAACCACTCCGCGAGTACGGCAGTTGATGAAATGGTGAATATTGTATACCCTCCCTGTCACATTACTGCGAAACGATTTACCTGTTTGCAAATGCTTACAAGCAATGCAGCCACTGCAACGGTAGCAGCCCCTGATATTAGATCGTAGCCAACCACCGTCAGAGGGGGCAGGGGGACATATTCACTGGACACCAGTCTATCCCGTAGACTACGGCCGCGGCGATAGGTGATGTGCGGATAATCGCCTATCACTTCGCGTAGATCTGGGTCTAATTGTAGAATGGCCCAATTATCTTGGATCACCTTCCGTATTTCCGGGGCTGCTCTGTCAAAGGTGGAGATAAGACGGATCAGTTTTGGAGTCTGGGTGGGTTTGGGTTTGGGGGTTAGCAGATGGGTCCTGTCCTCCTGGAGTGCGTGCCTATAAGCTTCTCTGAGAACTCTATCAGGGTAACCCCGGTTTAGAAAACGTATTCGCAAATCACGTGCTTGTCTGATGAATTCCCCCTTATTGGAACAGTTCCTCCTCAAGCGGAGGTATTGTCCCTTGGGAATACCACGGTTGAGCCGTAGGGGGTGGCTGCTCTCCCATCTCAACAAAGTGTTTGTCGAGGTGGGCTTCCTATATACAGACGTTTCAAGTTCACCGTTGGTTGATTTAGAGATGAGAACATCCAAGAATGGCAAACACCGGGCGTCAATCTCGGAGGTAAATCGCATCCCTATAGAGTTCTCATCAAGACCCTCAAGCAAACATTTAAAACCCCCCAGGTCGCCATTCCAAATGATGAAAATGTCATCAATGTACCGCGCCCACAGTCCTATCTGGTCCATCAGTGTAGACCTTTCCTCCGTAAACACCAGGGTCTCCTCCCACCAGCCCAGGAACAGGTTAGCATAGGATGGGGCACAGGAACTCCCCATAGCAGTGCCCCTGAGCTGGTGGTATATCCTGCCGCTAAAGGAGAATATATTCCTGGTGAGGGTGAACTTAAGCAATTGGAGAACGAAAAGACTGTGGGCGCGGTATTGACATCCCCGCATACTGAGGAAGTGATCGACCGCCTTCAATCCCAGTGAATGTGGGATACTGGAGTATAACGCCTCCACGTCTATGCTAGCCAAAAAGGTGTCGTTATCCACATGAATCCCTTCTAAACGCCCGAGGAGGTCCATCGTATCACGGGTGTAGGAGGGTAGTGCAGTGACAAATGGAGACAGAATCTGATCAACATAGATGCCCAGATTCTGACAAAGACTACCTACTCCTGACACGATAGGACGTCCCCTGAGCGGCTGGGTCCCCTTGTGGATTTTAGGGAGGCAATAAAACGTGGAAAGCCTGGGATGCGATGGCAATAAGTACTTAAACTCGGACTCAGAGATGATTTTGGAGGCTCTGGCCTCATCTAGTATGGCCCTTAATTCACCAACATATTCCCTGGTGGGGTCATTCCTTAATACCTCGTATGTGGAAGCGTCATGCAGTAAGGCCTCACACATCACTCGATATTGATCATGGTCCATAACGACAGTATTGCCACCCTTATCAGAAGGTTTGATTGTAATGGAGCGATCGCTCTCCAGATCCCTAATAGCAGACATATGGGCCAGATCAAGATTGGAGTGGTGTGGGGGCCTCAGTTCCTCCATCTGTCTGGAAACCGTGTCGAGAAACACATCAATGCACGATACTTCGCCACTCCCGGGTGGCATCAGGACACTCTTGGGTTTAAGATCTGTAAAAGGACCCAGACCTTCGTGCTGGTCTGGTTCACAATTAAGACTATATAGGAGTCGTACATCCCCAAGGATTTCTGGTGGGATGCCAAGTTCGCGAGCTTGGATCCTCTCCTTTTGTTTAAAATGTTTGTGCCAACCCAGCTTCCGAGAAAATAAGTGCAGATCCTTAATGATATTGAAGCTATTGTATTCCGGAGTTGGTACAAAGGAGAGTCCCATCTCGAGAACATGAATCTCTTCCATGGACAGGGTACGTGAGGATAGATTAATGACCTGTGGTCCTGTGGGTTTCACTGGGGCTGGGATCGGTTTCGTAGAGGGTACACTGGGGCCGGAGTCAGTTGGTTCAAGCTCTGACTCCCACCTCCCCCTAAAAAACGCCTATCCCTGCCTCTAGGACCACCACGGAATTGACCACGTCTACCTCTACCACGTGGGGACTGTCCAGTTCTCTTTTGTACACTGTCAGAATCTGAGATGTCAGTCTCAGTTGAGGATTGATCAGTGTAGTCAGGTGCTGGGTTTTTCCTATTGGTAATGGAGGAGTAGATTTTATTCTCTTTGAAATCAGCGAGATCCCTCACAAACTGGCGGTGTTTGCGTTCCTTAAGATGATATTGGAACTTTTCAAGAGTGTTTTGAAGCTGCTTTTCTTTATTAGCAAACTCCGCCTCGTGTGTGAAGGTCTGGACAACCTCAATCTGTTCTGACAGTTTCTTATTAAAGGTCTCAAGGTTGATTTTCTCCTCAGCTAGGAGGAGACGCATCAGCCTAAGAGAGCTATTGGTGGCTTCTTGTACCCATTTACTCAAGAACCCGGGATTTCTGACTCTAGCTGCTGGAAGCAGTGAGATTCTTAAACCTCTAGGTACAATGTTGTGTTTTAAGTAGTTCTCCAGACCAACGGTGAACTTGAAACGTCTGTATATAGGAAGCCCACCTCGACAAACACTTTGTTGAGATGGGAGAGCAGCCACCCCCTACCGCTCAAGCGTGGTATTCCCAAGGGACAATACCTCCGCTTGAGGAGGAACTGTTCCAATAAGGGGGAATTCATCAGACAAGCACGTGATTTGCGAATACGTTTTCTAAACCGGGGTTACCCTGATAGAGTTCTCAGAGAAGCTTATAGGCACGCACTCCAGGAGGACAGGACCCATCTGCTAACCCCCAAACCCAAACCCACCCAGACTCCAAAACTGATCCGTCTTATCTCCACCTTTGACAGAGCAGCCCCGGAAATACGGAAGGTGATCCAAGATAATTGGGCCATTCTACAATTGGAGCCCAGATCTACGCGAAGTGATAGGCGATTATCCGCACATCACCTATCGCCGCGGCCGTAGTCTACGGGATAGACTGGTGTCCAGTGAATATGTCCCCCTGCCCCCTCTGACGGTGGTTGGCTACGATCTAATATCAGGGGCTGCTACCGTTGCAGTGGCTGCATTGCTTGTAAGCATTTGCAAACAGGTAAATCGTTTCGCAGTAATGTGACAGGGAGGGTATACAATATTCACCATTTCATCAACTGCCGTACTCGCGGAGTGGTTTACCTGCTGGCTTGCGAATGTGGTAAGGAATATGTTGGCAAAACCATCCGCGAGTTTCGTAGAAGAGTTGGTGAACACCTTAACGACATTGAGAAATTGAGAGACACACCTGTGGCAAATCATATACGATGCCACCACAACGGCCGCGCTAAGGTTACTTTCACAGGTATTGACATGGTCCTTCCGCCACGACGTGGTGGGAATTGGGACCGTCTCCTACTACAATGTGAGACACGTTGGATTTTCTATCTGAAAACCATTGCTCCCCTGGGTCTTAATGAACAGTTACAGTTTGGCTGTTTTATTTGACCTTATTCCCACCATGTAGATTCATCATCTGGGATTGTAGATCTGGTTGCGGTTTTGTGACCTCTTGCACTTCCTTTATTATCCCCATGACGAACTACAATTGCGGGTACTGCATTTTACGGCATAATTCTATTTGACTATACTTGGCTTTCCCACACTGGTCTTTACCTCCCTGAACTCCCTGGCAGTTTTTACCTGTCAGGAAGCTCTGTTCATCTATTTACTTTGTATACTTTTGGTACTACACTGTACCATTTATTGGAATGGAACCTCCCTTCCTAGGCAGGGGTTGCGCCCGGCGGTCTTGTATAGTACGCCTCCCCTGGTTGCCGCAAGAGATGGGGCGTGGTTATTTCTCGGCGCTCCGTCCTGTCGGGCGCGGCGGGGCGGTGGAACGCAGCGCTGTTCTTCTGCGTTCCACGGCTCTCCGTCGCGCTCGTCACGTGACCGGAAGTGTCATTGGCGTCACCAGCGGAGGCGCGGCCGCTGACTGCAGGCGCGAACTCCTGGCCCATTTAAAAGTCGCCATGCAGGTGAGACCGGCTGCCTGTGCATCGAGGGGGTACTCACCATTGGAGGCCTCCCCTTTCCTGTCTTGTTTCTCTTTCCCACTGGATTAGGGTTTGCTGTGATTATACTGTGTTGCCCACTGGCATTTGTATAATCCTACTTTCTGTCTGAGCCCTTTAATTTCATGTACTGGTCTATTGCATCGTGAACATCGATCCCAGTATATTCATATAGGCCCTCAGCACTTAGCACCATTTTCTGTCTATTACTCCCTGATGATTTCTGAGGCACGATTGAAACGTGGCACGTCGGGAGAATTTGTTTGTATTTGGGAGCTCTTTTTTCCTCTTAGGGCTTTTTAGGGACCCCGGCCGTGGTAGGGACAGGCAACCGGACGGGGTCGCCCCTTCGAGGCGGGTAGCTCTGTATAGGTAGGTAGGGTGCATGTCAGGCCCCTTTCCCTGCACAGGGTCATCTTAGGGTTTCCGTGACAGCTCCTCCTACCCAGAGCCCCCTTTTTTCTTCATGTACAGTGCTCACAGCAATCAACGGAGACTTCCACCTCATCCATCCACGGTGGCTACCTCATCCATCCGCCTCCTCCTCTCCGACACAGCGAGGATCCGGTGAGCACGTTCCATTTTGTTGCACGGGTCACATTTGTGTGACTACGTCTCTTTGACACGTATTGTCTCGTTGATTCTGTTGATTACTTGAGCCCTTTGGGCCTGGATTTGGGCCAAGGGCCCTATAGCTGTGTCTTTGCCTTCATTGAGTAGCTTCATTACCTGGCGCATATACATTTTTTATATTTGAGTATTAAAAGTTATGTTTTAGATATATTATTCCCCCTCTACCCTCCTTAGGGGTTAGTATTTTGTCCAAAATAGCAATACCATAAATCAGTGGTTTCAGCTGTGGCTGGCAAAATATAATATTGTCCACCAAAACATACATTTTGTTCTGGGGTGAAATTCAATTGCCAAAATATAAATACCATAAATCAGTAGTTTCAGCTGTGGCTGGCAAAATATAATAGTGTCCGCCAAAACATATATTTTGTTCTGGGGTGAAATTCAATTGCCAAAATAGCAATACCCTGAATCTGGTGTCCCAGCTGTTGCAGGCCAAGATTCATAGTGTCCGCAAAAACATATATTTTGTTCTGGGGTGAAATTCAATTGCCAAAATAGCAATACCCTGAATCTGGTGTACCAGCTGTTGCAGGCCAAGATTCATAGTGTCCGCCAAAACATATATTTTGTTCTGGGGTGAAATTCAATTGTCAAGATAGCAATACCATAAATCTGTGGTTTCAGCTGTGGCTGGCAAAATATAATAGTGTCCGCCAAAACATATATTTTGTTCTGGGGTGAAATTCAATTGCCAAAGTAGCAATACCCTAAATCTGGTGTCCCAGCTGTTGCAGGCCAAGATTCATAGTGTCCACCAAAACATATATTTTGTTCTGTGGTGAAATTCAATTGCTAAAATAGCAATACCATTAATCAGTGGTTTCAGCTGTGGCTGGCAAAGTATAATAGTGTCCGCCAAAACATATATTTTGTTCTGGGGTGAAATTCAATTGCCAAAATAGCAATACCATAAATCAGTGGTTTCAGCTGTGGCTGGCAAAGTATAATAGTGTCCGCCAAAACATATATTTTGTTCTGGGGTTAAATTCAATTGCCAAAATAGCAATACCCTGAATCTGGTATTCGTGCTGTTGCAGGCCAAGTGTAAATCTGTCTATAAAAGGATACCATTCATCCAGGGCCTAAATACTAGCCCTAAAAGAGATATTCCCCTAAATCAGTGGTTACTGCTGTGACTGGATTAGTGTAATACGCTACATTAATAAATAGGCAGATATTGTTAGGTGCCTTTAAAAAAAGGCCTGAATTTGAAATCAATACATTGGGCCAAATATTTTTTTTCTTATTGTGGTGCTTGGTGAACGGTAACAATGAGGAAAACATCTAATAAGGGACGCGGACGCGGTCGTGGTGGTGTTAATGTACCCTCTTGTGCTGGGAGAGGACGTGGCCATTCTGCCACAGCCACACGTCCTAGTGAACCAACTACCTCAGGTTCCAGTACCCGCTAGAATTTACAGCGATATTTGGTGGGGCCCAATGCCGTTCTAAGGATGTTAAGGCCTGAGCAGGTACAGGCGCTAGTCAATTGTGTGTCCGACAGTGGATCCAGCATGTTCACAGCATGTTATCCCCCACCTAGTCTTCTGCAGAAAGCGCACAGGTGGCACCTGAAAACCAAGCCCATCAGTCTGTCACATCACCCCCATGCATATCAGGGAAACTGTCTGAGCCTCAAGTTATGCAGCAGTCTCTTATGCTGTTTGAAGACTCTGCTGACAGGGTTTCCCAAGGGAATCCACCTAGCCCTTCCCCAGTGGTGGAACACATAGAATGCACTGATGCACAACCACTGATGTTTCCTGATGATGAGGACATGGGAATACCACCTCATCGGAGTCCGCACGTCTCTTATGATGACGAAACACAGGTGCCAACTGCTGCGTCTTTCTGCAGTGTTCAGACCGAACAGGAGGTCAGGGAGGAAGACTGTGTTGAAGACGATGCAGGGGACGATGAGGTCCTAGACCCCACATGGAATAAAGGTCGTGCCACTGACTTTCATAGTTCAGAGGAAGAGGCAGTGGTGAGACCGAGCCAACAGCGTAGCAAAAGAGAGAGCAGGGGGCAAAAGCAGAACAGCCGCCTCCAAGAGAGTTTGCCTGCTACTGGCCACCGCCACCAGGGACCGAGCACCCCAAAGGCAGCTTCAAGGAGTTCCCTGGCATGGCACTTCTTTAAATAATGTGCTGACGACAAGACCCGAGTGGTTTGCGAGGCATTAACGTTCTGAACCTTAGCACAACCTGCAAGACCAGGCATCTACATGCAAAGCATGAACTGCAGTAGAGTAAACACCTTAAAAGCAAGGAACTCACCCTGGCTCCCCCTGCTCCATCTTCTGCTGCTGCCACGGCCTTTTCCTCCGACTCGGGAGGAAAGTTGGCACCTGCCGCCCACCAAACAGAGGATGTGCCACCGACAACACCACCTGCGTCACCAAGCATCTCCACCATGTCACACGGCAGCGTTCAGCTCTCCATCTCACAAACCTTGGAGAGAAAGCGTAAATTCCCACCTAGCCACCCTCGAGCCCTGGGCCTGAATGCCAGCATTTTTAATTACTGGCCTTTGAAATGCTGTCATTCAGGCTGGTGGACACAGACAGCTTCAAACAGCTGATGTCCATGGCTGTCCCACAGTATGTTGTTCCCAGCCGCCACTACTTCTCCAAGACAGCCGGGCCTTCCCTGCACAACCAAGTATCCGATAAAATCAAGTGTGCACTGCGCAATGCCATCTGTGGCAAGGTCCACCTAACCACAGATACGTGGACTAGTAAGCACGGCCAGGGACGCTATATCTCCCTAACTGCACACTGGGTAAATGTAGTGGCGGCTGGGCAGCAGGCGGAGAGTTCCTTGGCGCACGTCCTTCAGCCGCCAAGGATCGCAGGGCATCATTCTTTGTCTCCTGTAGCCTCCTCCTCCTACTCGGCTTCCTCCTCCTCTGCTTCCACCAGCTCATCCAGTCAGCCACACACCTTCACCACCAACTTCAGCACAGCCCGGGGTAAACGTCAACAGGCCATTCTGAAACTCATATGTTTTGGGGACAGGCCCCACACCGCTCAGGAGTTGTGGCGGTGTATTGAACAACAGACCGACGAGTGGTTTCTGCCGGTGGGTCTCAAGCCCGGCCTGGTGGTGTGCGATAATGGGCGAAATCTCGTCGCAGCTCTGGGACTAGCCGGTTTGACGCACATCCCTTGCCTGGCGCATGTGCTGAATTTGGTGGTGCAGAAGTTCATTCACAACTACCCCAACATGTCAGAGCTGCTGCATAAAGTGCGGGCTGTCTGTGCGCGCTTCCGGCGTTCACATCCTGCCGCTGCTCGCCTGTCTGCGCTACAGCGGAACTTCGGCCTTCCCGCTCACCGCCTCATATGCGACGTGCCCACCAGGTGGAACTCCACCTTGCACATGCTGTGCGAGCAGCAGCAGGCCATAGTGGAGTTTCAGCTGCAGCACGCACGCGTCAGTCGCACTGCGGAACAGCAGCACTTCACCACCAATGATTGGGCCTCCATGCGAGACCTGTGTGCCCTGTTGCGCTGTTTTGAGTACTCCACCAACATGGCCAGTGGCGATGACACCGTTAACAGCGTTACAATACCACTTCTATGTCTCCTTGAGAAAACGCTTAGGGCGATGATGGAAGCGGAGGTGGCCCAGGAGGAGGAGGAGGATGAGGGGTCATTTTTAGCACTTTCAGGCCAGTCTGTTAGAAGTGGCTCAGAGGGAGGTTTTTTGCAACAGCAGAGGCCAGGTACAAATGTGGCCAGCCAGGGCCCACTACTGGAGGACGAGGAGGATGAGGAAGAGGTGGAGGAGGATGAGGATGAAGCAGGTTCACAGCGGGGTGGCACCCGACACAGCTCAGGCCCATCACTGGTGCGTGGCTGGGGGGATACGGAGGACGATAACGATACGCCTCCCACAGAGGACAGCTTATCCTTACCTCTGGGGAGCCTTGCACACATGAGCGACTACATGCTGCAGTGCCTGCGCAACGACAGCAGAGTTGCCCACATTTTAAGGTGTGCGGACTACTGGGTTGCCACCCTGCTGGATCCCCGGTACAAAGACAATGTGCCCACCTTACTTCCTGCACTGGAGCGTGATAGGAAGATGCGCGAGTACAAGCGCACGCAGGAAGAGGCGCTCTTGAGAGCATTCCCAAATGTCACAGGGGAACAGGTGGAAGCCCAAGGCGAAGGCAGAGGAGGAGCAAGAGGTCGCCAACGCAGCTGTGTCACGGCCAGCTCCTCTGAGGGCAGGGTTAGCATGGCAGAAATGTGGAAAAGTTTTGTCTCCACGCCACAGCTAACTGCACCACCACCTGATACGGAACATGTTAGCAGGAGGCAGCATTGCACTAACATGGTTAAACAGTACGTCTGCACACCCCTCCACGTACTGACTGATGGTTTGGCCCCATTCAACTTCTGGGTCTCCAAATTGTCCATGTGGCCAGAGTTAGCATTTTATGCCTTGGAGGTGCTGGCCTGCCCGGCGGCCAGTGTTTTGTCTGAACGTGTATTCAGCACGGCAGGGGGCGTCATTACTGACAAACGCAGCCGCCTGTCCACAGCCAATGTGGACAAGCTGACGTTCATAAAAATGAACCAGGCATGGATCCCACAGGACTTGTGCCCCTCTTGTGCAGAATAGACATTTATAACTGCCTCCCCCTCAACCATGTATTCTTGTACTCCGGGGCACTTCTTTATTGAATCCTAATTTTTTTTACTTTACCATGATCTTGCGGTGCAACCCAAAGTTGAATGAATCTCTCCTCTGTCTGGGTGGTGGGGCCGAAATAACTGAGAGTGGCCTTCTCCGGTGGTAGTTGATATGACGTATGATTCCTAGCTGTGGGACCTCTCTCCTCTGTCTGGGTGCTGGGCCAAAATAACTGAGAGTGGCCTTCTCCGGTGGTGTTTGATATGACGCATGATTCCTTGCTGTGGGACCTCTCTCCTCTGTCTGGGTGCTGGGCCGAAATAACTGAGAGTGGCCTTCTACAGTGGTGGGTGATATGACGCATGATTCCTTGACGTGGGACCTGTATCCTCGGTCTGGGCTGAAATAACTGAAAGTGGCCTTCTCCAGTGGTGGGTGATATGACGCATGATTCCTTGACGTGGGACCTGTATCCTCGGTCTGGGCTGAAATAACTGAAAGTGGCCTTCTCCAGTGGTGGGTGATATGACGCATGATTCCTTGATGTGGGACCTCTCTCCTCTGTCTGGGTGCTGGGGCCAAAATAACTGAGTGGCATTCTCCAGTGGTGGGTGATATGACTCATGATTCCTTCCTGTGGGACCTCTCTCCTCTGTCTGGGTGCTGGGCCGAAATAACTGAGTGGCCTTCTCCAGTGGTGGGTGATATGACGCATGATTCCTTGATATGGGACCTGTATCCTCGGTCTGGGTGCTGGGCTGAAATAACTGAAAGTGGCCTTCTCCAGTGGTGGGTGATATGACGCATGATTCCTTGCTGTGGGACCTCTCTCCTCTGTCTGGGTGCTGGGGCCAAAATAACTGAAAGTGGCCTTCTCCAGTGTTGGGTGATATGACGCATGATTCCTTGCAGTGGGACCTCTCTCCAATTGATATTGGTTAAATTTTATTTATTTTATTTTAATTCATTTCCCTATCCACATTTATTTGCAGGGGATTTACCTACATTTTGCTGCCTTTGGCAGCTCTCTAGCCCGTTCCTGGACTATTTTACAGCCTTTTTAGTGCCTAAAAGTTTGGGTCCCCATTGACTTCAATAGGGTTCGGGTTTGAGATAAAGTTCGGGTCGAGTTCGGATCCCGAACCCGAACATTTTCGGGAAGTTCGGCCGAACTTCCCGAACCCGAACTTCCAGGTGTTCGCTCATCTCTATTCCCCGCTAATATATTCGGATCTAACTAAATTTTTCCTGAAAAATTTTGCGAACCGGTAATCAAATTTTTGAAAAATTTGCTCATCTCTACAAATAATAATTGTTTACATGCAGATCCCAGCACCTGGGGCAGCAGGAGACCCTGGCCCCACATACTACAGCTGTGCTTGACAGAGGTGTCTATTGATAATTACAGGAGCTAGGCTGCAGTAAGATCAGGCTCCACAGGCCCCCTCCCATCTTCACTGAGTTCTCCAGCCATTACCTTTGAATCTGCAGTTTGTAAACAGCTCCAGTTCCGGCTGACTCACATTACTATTACATTATCTATACTCATTATCTCATATACTCATACTGCATTATCACTGTGTTATTTGTGGTGTTACGTAGGACTGCAGGTGACATCTACTGAATTATCTGTTCTCAGATAGCTACGTATCATTATTATCTATGATTTTACATAGGTTGGCAGGTGATATTTACTACATTATCTTTACTCAGAGAGTTATCACTGTGTTATCTATGATGTTACATAGGACTGCAGGTGACATCTACCCATTTCCCTGCTTCCTCTACATTGCTGTCTCCCTCAATTTATCATCTTGATGACCCTATAATATATCAATTCCTGCTGGAATTTAGGCCATAATTAAATGATTATCACATTGAAGGGATCAGGGAGTTCTGCATCAGCTTCAGCTACGTACACATTGCTGTATCTGCCATTTTTGACTTAAACAGAACAAGATGCAATGTTGACACAGCTGTCTTATGTAGCAGCCAATGGTGTAGATTTATCAAAACTGGTGTCAAGGAAAACTAGCTTAGTTGGCCATAGCAACCAATCATATTCAACCTTTCATTTTGCAAATGAGCTCAGACAAATGAAGTTGGAATCTGATTGGTTGCTACGGGCAACTAAGCCTGTTTTCTCTTCCCAAGTTTTGATAAATCTATCCCATTGTGTCTGCTGCTTTCACTGGAGTTTACTGGAGTATGATCAGTATTGGTGGCCCACAACAGAGATCAGTAAACTCTGCACTCCAGCTGTTTTGAAACCATAACTCCCAGAATCCTCCTTTTACTTTTATGGAAGTTTAAAGAACAGCAGAGTAAGGGTCCATTCACATGTCTGCAATTTTGTTCCGTTTTGCGGAACTGAATTGTTGACCCATTCATTTCTATGGGGACACACTATGTACTGCCCGCATCCGCAATTGCGGATCCGCACTTTCGGGTCCGCAATTGCGTTCCCGAAAAAAATAGAACATGTCCTACTCTTGTTCACAATTGTGGACAAGAAAAGGCATTTTCTATTATAGTACCAGCGATGCGCGGTCCGCAAAATGCAGAACGCACATTGCCGGTGTCCTTGTTTCCGCAGATCCGCAAAACACACACGGATGTCTGAATTGAGCCTAAGTGTGCATGCTGGTAGTTGTAGTTTCTCAGCAGCAGGAGTGCCGAAGGTTGCTGATTCCTAGCCTACAACAGTGCACAATACAGTTCTGTTTGGTGTAATATCCATATACGTTAGGCTGGGACTACATGTTAATCTTGGGCTCGACAGATGTCACATGACTAAGGGCCCATTCACACATCCGTGGTGTGTTGCAGATTTGCAAAACACCTGGCCGGCACCCCCCATATAGATACCTATTCTTGTCCGCAAGCTGCGGACAAGAATAGGACATGTTCTATGTTTTGCGGAGCCGCGGACCGGAAGTTCGGGGCCGAATCCCAGAAGTTTGGGACTGCACTGCGCAAATGCGGAAGCGGAGAGCACATGTGCTCTCTGCTTCACGTCCGGCCCCATTGAGAATGAATGGGTCCGCATTTGCAGCCGTGTTAATTGGGCTTAAGCAAAACAGTGTAGCAGTGCAGCCACAGAAATTACCTTAACCCCAGAATCGCAATTAATCTCTGGTTAATTTTCATATATGTTATATGACCAAGTGGGTGAGGGGGTTGTATGGTTTACGTGCCCAATATTAGCTAGCTGCAGGAGTGGGGTTCGCACAAGAGGGGGATATGGCAGGGAAATGGCTGGTGGGTCCAAATCAAAAGTTTGTTATGGGGCCAAACTCAATTCTAGCTATGCCCCTGTACATATATATTCATAATGTACACATCTAGTGCTAGCAACTAATGATTGTTACCTATTAATACTTTTAAAGTGTATTTTAATTGAAGTATTGCAGATGAGTTAAAAAAGGATCTGCAACCTCTCCTGAAATTTTTCTTTTAGCAACAACTTGAAAAATGTCAAGGACTTCAAGAGGGAAAATGTTTTTTCTTTTTTTTTTTTTCTTTTAGTTTTTTTTTGTTTTTAAAAGCACTTTTTTATTTTTTGTTTTACATTTTGTACAGTGCTGTTCAACCTCAGTGTGCAGAGCTAATTGTGTTCTATGGAAGACCTGACAGCTTCTGCACTCCCCTGGCCCTGGCCGTCACATGACAGCCGGGCTGGAGCAGGAAGTTGCATTGTGCTTCCTTGCTATATACACAGTTTTCATTCAGCGCTGTGTATACAGCGATTTAGAAGGCAGACCCACACAGGAACGATCCCTGTCTATTTTATGGTGTGCCCTGCTTTCACTGACAGCGAGCTCCCGCTCAGCAGCTGCACGATTAGCATGCTGCTGCGATCTCTGAAAGGGCGTTCTAGAAAGTCCATTCAGGAATTAACCTGACCTCCACAGTGGCCCGTCCCTTAAGAGCTCATTTAGATGACCATAAGCATTTTGCGGTCCACAAATTGCAAATCCTCAAAACACGGATATCGCCAGTGTGTGTTCCATATTTTGCGGAATGCACAGGGCCAGCACTATATAGAAATGCCTATTTTTGTCTGCGAGTGCGGTCAACAATAGTACATGCTCTATATTACTTGTGGGGCTGCGGAACTACGGATGCGGACAGCAGATGGTGCGCTGTCCACATCTTTTGTGGTCCAATTGAAATGAATGGGTCTGCACCGTTTACGCAAAATTGTGGAATGGATGCAGGCCCTAATGGTGTTCTTCCACAGTGGTCTACCCCTTAACAATGACCTTCATAGGGCCCGTCCGTTTAACTTTGACCTCCACAGCACCCTGCCCCCTTAACAGTGACCTTCACAGCAGCCCATTCCCTTAACATTGACTTCCACAGAGGTACACTCCCTAACAGTGACCTGCACAGTGGCCAGCTCCCTTAAAATGTGAACTCCACAGCACCCCATCCCCTTAACATTGACCTCCACAGCAGATTATCTCCTTAACATTAACCTCCACAGGGCCCTGTCCCCTCAACATTTACCCCCCACAGCACCCTGCCGCCTTGAAATATGACCTCCACAACACCCTCCCCATAACAGTGACCTCCACAGTGCCCCACCCACTTAACAGTGACCTACACAACACCCTACCCTCTTAACATAGAAACATAGAAACATAGAAACATAGAATGTGTCGGCAGATAAGAACCGTTTGGCCCATCTAGTCTGCCCAATATGCTGAATACTATGAATAGCCCCAGGCCCTATCTTATATGAAGGATGGCCTTATGCCTATCCCATGCATGCTTTAACTCCTTCACTGTATTTGCAGCTACCACTTCTGCAGGAAGGCTATTCCATGCGTCAACTACTCTCTCAGTAAAGTAATACTTCCTGAAATTACTTTTAAACCTTTGCCCCTCTAATTTAAAACGATGTCCTCTTGTAGCAGTTTGTCTTCTTTTAAATATTCTCTCCTCTTTTACCGTGATGATTCCCTTTATGTATTTAAAAGTTTCTATCATATCCCCTCTGTCTCTTCTTACTTCCAAGCTATACATGTTAAGGTCCTTTAACCTTTCCTGGTAAGTTTTGTCCTGCAATCCATGTACTAGTTTAGTAGCTCTTCTCTGAACTCTCTCCAAAGTTTCAATATCCTTCTGCAGATATGGTCTCCAGTACTGCACACAATACTCCAAATGAGGTCTCACTAGTGCTCTGTAGAGCGGCACGAGCACCTCCCTCTTTCTACTGTTAATGCCTCTCCCTATACACCCAAGCATTCTGCTGGCATTACCTGCTGCTCTATGACATTGTCTGCCCACCTTTAGGTCGTCTGATATAATGACCCCTAAATCCCTTTCCTCAGATACTGAGGTTAGTACTGTATCACTGATTTTATATTCTGCTCTTGGGTTTTACGCCCCAGGTGCATTATCTTGCACTTATCGACATTAAATTTTAGTTGCCAGATTTTTGACCATTCCTCTAGTTTTCCTAAATCCTTTTCCATTTGGTGTATCCCTCCAGGAACATCAACCCTGTTACAAATCTTTGTGTCATCAGCAAAAAGACACACCTTACCATTGAGGCCTTCTGCAATTTCGCTGATAAAGATATTAAACAATATGGGTCCCAGAACAGATCCCTGAGGTACCCCACTGGTAACAATACCATGGTCTGAATATACTCCATTGACTACAACCCTCTGTTTTCTGTCCCTCAGCCACTGCCTAATCCATTCAACAATATGTGAGCTTAAGCTCAAAGACTGCAGTTTATTGATAAGCCTTCTATGTGGGACAGTATCAAATGCCTTACTAAAGTCCAGATAAGCGATGTCTACTGCACCTCCGCCATCTATTATTTTAGTCACCCAATCAAAAAAGTCAATAAGATTAGTTTGACATGATCTCCTGAAGTAAACCCATGCTGTTTTTTATCAATCAACCCATGGGTTTTTAGATGTTCCACAATCCTCTCCTTGAGTATGGTTTCCATTAATTTCCCACTATTGATGTCAGGCTTACTGGCCTATAGTTGCCTGATTCCTCTCTACTACCTTTCTTGTGAATTGGCACAACGTTTGCTAATTTCCAATCTTCTGGGACGACACCTGTTACCAGTGATTGGCTAAATAAATCTGTTAATGGATTTGCTAGTACACCTCTAAGCTCTTTTAATAGCTTTGGGTGTATCCCATCAGGCCCCTGTGATTTATTTGTATTAATTTTAGACAGCTGACTTAGAACCTCTTCCTCTGTAAAGACACATGCATCAAAGGATTCATTAGTCTTCCTCCCTAACTGAGGTCCTTCTCCTTCATTTTCCTTTGTAAAAACTGAACAGAAGTATTCATTGAGGCAGTCAGCTAGTTCTTTATCCTCTTCCATATACCTTCCTTCTTTTGTTTTTAATTTGGTAATTCCTTGTTTTAATTTCCTTTTTCATTTATGTATCTGAAGAATGTCTTATCACCTTTTTTCACTGACTGAGCTAATTTCTCTTCTGCCTGAGCTTTAGAAGCTCTTATAACTTGCTTGGCCTCTCTCTGCCTCATCTTATAGATTTCCGTACACCCATGTTTTGGGTGTTTTTATACTTGCTAAATGCCATCTTTTTGTTTTTAATGATTTTGGCCACTTCTGCTGAGTACCACAGTGGTCTCTTCCTTTTTTGCCTTTACTGACAAGCCTAATGCACTTTTCTGTTGCCTTCAGTAGTGCCAATTTTAAGTAGTCCCATTTCTCTTGGACTCCATTGAAATTGTTCCAGTCTGATAGGGACTCGTATACCACTGATCTCATTTTAGAAAAGTCTGTTTTCCGAAAATCTAAAACTTTTGTTTTTGTGTGGAGTGACTCAGTCACTGTACTTATAGTAAACCTCACTGACTGGTGATCACTGGATCCTAAGCTTTCCCCTACAGTGATATCAGATACCAAATTGCCATTTGTGAACACCAAATCTAAAATGGCCTCCTTCCGGGTTGGCTCCTCAACTACTTGCTGTAGAGATAATCCAAGTAGGGAATTTAGAATGTCTGTACTCCTGGCAGAACTAGCTATTTTGGTTTTCCAGTTTATATCAGGAAAATTAAAGTCTCCCATAATGACAACTTCCCCTTTCAATGTCATTTTAGCCATTTCCTCAACTAGTAGATCACCCAATTCTTTGACTTGGCTTGGTGGTCTGTATATGACACCTACACGAGTTACGTTATGATTACCAAGCTGCAACGTAACCCAAACTGACTCTAAATTGTTTTCGCTGGCTTCTATTAGATTAGATTTTATGCTATTTTTCACATATAGGGCCATTCCACCCCCTTT
Source organism: Bufotes viridis (assembly GCA_033119425.1). Lineage (NCBI taxonomy): Eukaryota > Metazoa > Chordata > Amphibia > Anura > Bufonidae > Bufotes > Bufotes viridis. Next base: position 346,798,480 of record CM065591.1, read on the forward strand.
CTTGCCTTCTCTGTCTTTCCTATATAGAGAGAACCCAGGTATTGTTATGTCCCAGTCATTACTCTCATTAACATTGACCTTTACAGTGCCCTGCTCCCTTAACAATGACCTTCACAACTACTTAACAGTAACCTATAGCAGTGAAGAAAAATGGCTGGGTTGTGATGGAAACCTTGTATAAAACTGTGTGTATGTCAAGACCGAAGGACCTGCAAGATTCTATTGGCTAATAAAGGTCATATGACTGTGTGTATGGCAGTTGGGATATGAGTGAAGCAGTGAGCTCCAATTGGCTAATACATTTTTTGGGAATATCTCAAGAGCAGTACATCATACTGAACTGAGACTTTTACGAAAACCTTCCCGCACACCCAATACGCCTTGTGACAGGACCAGGGTAAAAGTGGTAGAAGGTGTCTACATTTTACCTAGGTTCTTGTCTTATTTGGTTTTCCCTTTGCAATGGTTTTCTTAAATACCTGGTTAGAAGGGCCTGGCTGCTTGAAGCAGGGAGAGTTGGGTGGGTCCCTGCTCCAATTAGCCACTCCAGGTATTCAGGGTAACTGTGGCTGATCACCTTGGAACCTGGGTGTGCTATAAATGGGCATACAGCTCACTAGCTGAGGGCTCTGCTCCTGGGAAGAACTCTGTTGTGTGAGTAAAAACAACTGTGTTTTGTTGATGGAGCTGGGCACAAGGCTCAGTTTCATGTAGTTAGGAACTACTGCATGTTTAGACATATTGGCCAGAGGGCCAGGTATTTCATTTATTTTGAACTGTTTTTGTTTAATATTTTTATCTGCAAAAGTCAATAAAACTGGCTGAGGCCAGTTGCATCAAACTTGCATGGAGTGGACTGTGATTTGTGTGCCTACAGTGCCCGTCTATCCCAGGAGACGGTGGTCCCGGTAGCTAATCCCTTTACAGCCTATATGGCAAATTTGTTTAAGATTGGTCCAGTCGTTTGGCTGTGCATAAAGAACATATACACCCAGTCTCATGACCCTTATTATCCAATAGAAACTTGCAGGTCCTTCAGTCTTGGTATACACAGTTTCATCAGGTTTCCATAACGATTCAGACATTTTTCTTCATTGTTAGAGGACACAGTTAGGGAGTGTGTTGCTATGGATGTCACATTTTAAGGGAACAGGGTGCTGTGGAAGTCTTATATAAAGAGGACGTGGTGCAGTGGGGGGGTCACTATTAAAGGTCTATGTTAAGGAAGTGGGCAGCTGTGCAGGGCCCTGTGGAGGGGAATCACTGTTAAGGGCGAGGGCCACTGTGGAGGTCACAGTTAAGGGGGTGGGTGTTCTGAAGGTCACTGTTAAGACGGTGGGCCACTGTGCATGGCACTGTAAAGGGCGGGGCACTCTAGAGGCCACTTTAACCTCTTTAGGACCGCCGCACGCAGATACGCGTGATCTCGGTGGTCCTTCTGTTCCTCGTTGACGCGCGGGCGCGTCATCTCGCGGGATGATGCGATCTGTGCGCCTGAATGGGCGCACAGACTGTCTGGATCGGCACAGGGAAGTTCGTCACCAGCCTGCCAGCCAATGATCTGCGCAGGCAGGCTGGTGATTTTTAAAAAAATGAATCAAGAGCCATGAAATGCATTATATTTATAAATATAGTGCATTAAATGGCTTCTGTGCCCTCTCCTGGGTCCTTTTCGTCGGTTGGACCCACACTTCAGGCCCTGATCACCCCCCACACTTCAGGCCCTGATCACCCCCCATCACCCCGATTAACCCCTTGATCACCCCTCTCAGTCACCTGTCAATCATCCAGTGAAAGGGAAAAAAGTGATCAGTGTAAACTGTCACTTTTTTTTTTCACCACGATTGACTTTTAGGTTTAGATTAGTTGAGGCCCCCGTTGGTAGGTAGTTAGCGTTAGCGCCCAGCCCACCGCACTGCAGTCACTGATTCGTTGATTAGCATAGCGCTAATCAGCATTTGTACTTTTATAGTAACTGTAAGTGATCAGAACTGATCAGTCAGATCTATAATAGTATTAGTGTCACCTTAGTTTGCCCCCCACCCAAAACGCAGTGTTTGCCCGATCAGGCCTGATCGGTCGCCCACGCCCGCCCCGCCACAGTGACAAAAATTTTTGTAATCACTGCACAATCACTTCACAAGCGCTTCGGCGATAAAAAAATAAATTTTGATCTTTTTTATCAATCGCAGCGGCTTCTGTACTTCGCTACCCTCCCATTTGTAAGACAGGCTTGCTCTTTTTCTTGGGTAGTCTCAGGGAATACCCCCTAAATTTAGTCGTCCAAATGTCAAATCAGGGGTATTCTCCTGAAGAGGCCACAGGATTCTGACCCAGTCGGATGAGGAATGGGAACCCTCATCTGACGAATCTAGCGGGTCAGAATATGAACCTGTAGAAAGCAGTGGCAGTCTGACCCAAAGTTCGGACGAGGAGGTTGAGGTCCCTGATACCACCAGGCGTACCCGGCCCCATGTCGCTAGACCACAGGTAGCGCAGTATCCGTTTCAAGGGCAGCAGAGTGGGACCTTCCTGGACCTACTACCAGCACTGCCGTACAACATGGTGAAGTGGCGAGCACCAGAAGGGCAGTTGAAGCTGGTACGGTGGCACATGCAGTAATTCCCCCGTCGCAGCCACCGCGCAGACAGGCCCGTAGAGCCACTAGAATCCCTGAGGTGCTGGCAAACTTGATTGGCAGCCCCCAACTTCAGCGGCACCATTAGTTCCCCCGTTCACCGCCCAGTCAGGAGTTCGGGTGGAGACAGCTCAGATCGGATCGGCACTGGGGTTTTTTGAGCTATTCTTCACTGCGGAGCTCTATGACTTAGTCGTGGCAGAAAGAAATCGGTATGCCACTCAATTTATTACCGCCAACCCGGAAAGCTTCTATGACCAGCCTTTCCGGCGGAAACCACTCCAAGTTTCCGAATGTAAAACTTTTCTGGGCCTTCTCCTCAACATGGGCCTGACAAAAAAACATGAATTGCGGTCATATTGGTCCACGTACCGAATTCATCACATGCCCATGTACTCTGCTGCCATGTCCAGGACACGATTTGAGACCATCCTGCGTTTCCTGCACTTTAGCGACAACACCACCGCCCGTCCCAGAGGCCACCCAGCTTTTGACCGGCTCCACAAAATTCGGCCCCTTATAGACCACTTCAACCTGAAATTTGCAGATTTGTATACCCCCGCACAAAACATCTGCCATACCGGGCGCCTTGGCTTCAAACAGTACATCCCAAGCAAGCGCGCCCGGTATGGGGTCAAATTGTATAAGCTCTGTGAAAGGGCCACAGGCTATACACACAAATTTTGGATCTATGAGGGAAAAGATCAGACCCTGGAGCCGGTCGGTTGCCCTGACTACCTGGGGAGCAGTGGGAAGATAGTCTGGGACTTGGTGTCACCCATATTCGGCAAGGGGTACCATCTTTATGTGGACAATTTCTAAACAAGTGTGGCCCTCTTCAGGCATTTGTTCTTAGAACAGATTGGCTGCTGTGGCAACGTCCCCCAACGGCTCGTTACCACCCGTCTTGCAAGGGGGGAGAGGGCTGCCTTGTGTAACCAAGTACTGCTCGTGGCTGTGGCGGATCCAGAGCCTGATCTCGGGAGGGGCACTTCCCCGGGCGATAGAAGATTATGGGGCCCCTGTTTCCCCGCCCACCATTAAGCTACACCCACACATAGCCCCACCCATATTTTGCGCCCGTACCTTTTACATCCAGGGACGTCTCCTTTGATGTAGATGTTTTCTTCTCATCTTCTCCTTTCAGACCTTCAGACCAGACCAACCTTTTTCTGACGTTTTTTATCTCTGCAGTTTGGAAAAAACAACAACTTAGTTTACAACTTTTCCATCATCCTCCCATCTTCTGGACAAAACATCCTACTACCCCCAATACTGTGCCGTTGTGGTCCCCAATAGTGCCCCCAATAATGTGCCAGTAATAAGTGCCCCCAGAGATGCCTCCCCATCCTGTGCCAGTAATAAGTGCCCCCAGAGATGCCAACCCCCCCATGTGTCAGTATCAAGTGCCAACCCCCCAATGTGTCAGTATCAAGTGTCAAACGCCCCCATGTGCCAGTATCAAGTGCCAACCACCCCCCATGTGCCATTATCAAGTGCAACCCCCCCAATGTTCCAGTATCAAGTGCCTCCCTGTTGGTCAGTATAATGTAACTCTTTATGTAAGGAACATACCCAGTAAACATTCACAAGCTGCTGTTGGGCACACTGCCGCCCTCCCTGGCACTTATTGGTGCACAGCAGGCAGCAGCTCAGGGGAGGCAGGATCTTTGCTTCCTCCGTGTGCTGCCCAACAGGACCACTCTCTCCTCCCTCCCTCTCTTCCTGTCTGCACCCTTTGTGCGTTTGTATGCACGGCTCTGCTTTGCCTCCGCTCCAGACCGGCTCCACCCCCCGCCTTACGTGTGTGAAGTGAAAAGCGGGCCGCCGTCGGCGCAGGTTACAGGAGGTAGTAATTTAAAGATTAGCGTTAGTTATTGCGGGCAGCGCTCGGCCAGGGTATCTGGGAAAGGAACTAAGTATATTCCTGGATTCTCGGGGGGGGGGGTGGGATTGCCCCGTTGCCCCCCCCCCTGGATCCGCCAATGGCTCGCGGTGAAATGGAGAGACAAGCGTGACGTTTACATGCTTTCCTCCATTCACGCAGACATGACAATACAAATTGAACGGGCAACCAGTGTCGTTGAAAAGCCCCTCTCATTCCACGACTATAACCTCCACATGGGAGGGGTGGAATTCAATGGCCAGATGTTGGCCCCGTATTTGATTTCCCGCCGCACCAGACGCTGGTATAAGAAGGTGTCTGTATATTTATTTCAATTGGCTATGTATAATAGTTTTGTTCTCTACAGTAAGGCTGGGAGAACAGGATCCTTCCTCAAATTTCAGGAAGAGATCATCGAGAACCTCCTGTATCCAAGAGGTTCCGTGGCCCCAACCACCAGTGTAGTGAGCTGTCTACACGAGCAACATTTCCCCAATGTCGTTGCTGGTACCTCAACCCAACGACAAAAGATGTGGTGTCTGTAGCAGGAGTGGAATAAGGCGTGACACCGGTTATTTCTGTTCTGACTATCCTGACAACCCTGCCCTATGCCTAGGGGAGTGTTTCCGGAAGTACCACACTCAGGTACACTTAGGGACGTAGGGATTGCAGGACACAGGTAGTTTTTACAATCAGGCTCTATGGTCTCTCAGGATACTAGGTTTTGAGAGACCCTAACACATAGGGGTGCTGGTGTGCTACAGCAGAAATGTGAAACGGTAGAAACGTCTCCTTTCACTTGGGATAAAGTGCATAATGTACTTCACAACATCTCTGTGTGATTTACACTTTACACATTGTCCTATGGGAGAGGAGAAGTTTCTGCAAGGAAAATAAGTAGCAAGAAAAACAGGTAGCAAGAAAAAAAAAAATCTTGAGTTCGTTCAGGTTTTAAAAGTTTTGATGTTCAGGTTTGATAAAAAAAAGTTTTATGTTCAGGTTTTATAAAGTTTGTAACGTTCAAGTTTATGAGCCTGCTGCCTGTTTTTTCTCTTTTTTTTTCCCCCCTAACCACCGTTTATTTTCCAGGTACACCAACGGACCAACCGACGAAAACGCTGCAGCACTGATGTGCATTCTGAGAGAAGCATTGCGCTGCTGTCAGAAGACACGTGAAGTCGGTGTATGCAGCGCTGCAAGACGAGATTTCTCCTCTGCAGTTCAGGTACGTTTGCCCAGGCATATGAGCTGAGGAGAGGTGTTGGAGTTCATATGCTTTGGCAAACATTTTTTATCAAAAATCTGGCAAAGATGTCTTCCTCCACAATGATCGATTGATCGATGTGAATGGAGAAATCATGTTTGCCAGGACATAGGAGCTGAAGTGGGTATGGATGTTTGGGCGGAGCCCCTATGTCCTGGCAATCGCCAGGCCCCTCTTTTTTTTCTTCCAGATTTTTTGGCAGATTTTTTCATCCACATCGATAGATGCGAATGAGGAAATCTGTGCCGTTCATTTTTTCCTTCTGCCCAGAGGCTAAACGGAAAAAAAGTCTCATTACCTGTGTGCTCAATATAAGGAGAATAGCAGAAACTCCTAATGCTGGCCATACATGTAATGATTGCAGATACGATCAAATGCCAGAGCAGTACAAAAACCTCACATGTGACCCCATTTTGGAAAGAAGACACCCCAAGGTATTCGCTGAGGGGCATATTGAGTCCATGAAAGATTGAACTTTTTGTCACAAGTTAGCGGAAAGGGAGACTTTGTGAGAAAAAACTAAAAAAATCAAATTCCGCTAACTTGTGACAAAAAAAAATCTTCTATGAACTCACCATGCCCCTCACAGAATACCTTGGGGTGTCTTCTTTCTAAAATGGGGTCACATTTGGGGTATTTTTACTGCCCTGGCATTTTAGAGGCCCTAAAGCGTGAGAAGAAAAATGCCCTCCTAAAAGGTACTCATTGGAATTAGGGCCCCTTTGCACATCTTGGCTGCAAAAAAGTGTCACTCATGTGGTATTTCCATACTCAGGAGAAGTAGGGAAATGTGTTTTGGGGTGTATTTTTAAATATACCCATTCTGGGTGAGAGAAATATCTCTGTAAATTGACAACTTTGTATAAAAAAATGGAAAAAGTTGTCGTTTACAGAGATATTTTTCACACAAAGTATGGGTATATATAAAAATACACCCCAAAACACATTGCCCTACTTCTCCTGAGTACGGCGATACCACATGTGTGCCACTTTTTGCAGCCTGGTGCAAAGGGGCCCTAAACCAATGAGTACCTTTAGGATTTCACAGGGCATTTTTACGCATTTGGATTCCAGACTTCTTCTCACGCTTTAGGGGCCCCTAAAATGCCAGGACAGTATAAATACCCCACATGTGACCCCATTTTGGAAAGAAGACACCCCAAGGTATTCTGTGAGGGGTATGGTGAGTTCATGTAAAATTTTATTTTTTGTCACAAGTTAGTGGACTATGAGAAATATCAATTTCCGCTTGTGACAAAAAATAAAAACTTCCATGAACTCACTATGCCCATCAGCGAATACATTAGGGTGTCATTTGTGGGGTTTTTCTACTGTCTGGGCATTGTAGTACGTCAGGAAACAGGACACGTGCTCAGAAAGTCAAAGTGTGGAAATTCACTATTTTGCACCATAGTTTGTAAACGCTATAATTTTTTTTAATCAAAGACATGTAGAACAATAAATTTAGTGAAAAATGTATAGAGAAATGTAGTTTTATTTGACAAATTTTCCAACAGAAAGTGAAAAATGTCATTTTTTTGCAAAAATTATCAAAAAAAAGTAAAAGTTTCAGCAAGAATGAAATAGCACCAAATGAAAGCTCTATTAGTGAGAATAAATGGAGGTAAAATTCATTTGGGTGGTAAGTTGTATGGCCGAGCAATAAACGATGAAAATAGTGTAGTACAGAATTGTTTTAGATTTTCGAAAAACAGACTTTTCTAAAATGAGATCAGTGGTATACGAGTCCCTATCAGACTGGAACAATTTCAATGGAGTCCAAGAGAAATGGGACTACTTAAAATTGGCACTACTGAAGGCAACAGAAAAGTGCATTAGGCTTGTCAGTAAAGGCAAAAAAAGGAAGAGACCACTGTGGTACTCAGCAGAAGTGGCCAAAATCATTAAAAACAAAAAGATGGCATTTAGCAAGTATAAAAACACCCAAAATGAGGATGACCGGAAATCTATAAGATGAGGCAGAGAGAGGCCAAGCAAGTTATAAGAGCTTCTAAAGCTCAGGCAGAAGAGAAATTAGCTCAGTCAGTGAAAAAGGTGATAAGACATTCTTCAGATACATAAATGAAAAAAGGAAATTAAAAAAGGAATTACCAAATTAAAAACAAAAGAAGGAAGGTATATGGAAGAGGATAAAGAACTAGCTGACTGCCTCAATGAATACTTTTGTTCAGTTTTTGCAAAGGAAAATGAAGGAGAAGGACCTCAGTTAGGGAGGAAGACTAATGAATCCTTTGATGCATGTGTCTTTACAGAGGAAGAGGTTCTAAGTCAGCTGTCTAAAATTAATACAAATAAATCACAGGGGCCTGATGGGATACACCCAAAGCTATTAAAAGAGCTTAGAGGTGTACTAGCAAAACCATTAACAGATTTATTTAACCAATCACTGGTAACAGGTGTCGTCCCAGAAGATTGGAAATGAGCAAACATTGTGCCAATTCACAAGAAAGGTAGTAGAGAGAAATCGGGCAACTGTAGGCCAGTAAGCCTGACATCAATAGTGGGGAAATTAATGGAAACCATACTCAAGAAGAGGATTGTGGAACATCTAAAAACCCATGGGTTGATTGATAAAAAACAGCATGGGTTTACTTCAGGGAGATCATGTCAAACTAATCTTATTGACTTTTTTGATTGGGTGACTAAAATAATAGATGGCTGAGGTGCAGTAGACATCGCTTATCTGGACTTTAGTAAGGCATTTGATACTGTCCCACATAGAAGGCTTATCAATAAACTGCAGTCTTTGAGCTTGAGCTCACATATTGTTGAATGGATTAGGCAGTGGCTGAAGGACAGAAAACAGAGGGTTGTAGTCAATGGAGTATATTTAGACCATGGTATTGCTACCAGTGGGGTTTATCAGTGAAATTGCAGAAGGCCTCAATGGTAAGGTGTGTCTTTTTGCTGATGACACAAAGATTTGTAACAGGGTTGATGTTCCTGGAGGGATACACCAAATCGAAAAGGATTTAGGAAAACTAGAAGAATGGTCAAAAATCTAGCAACTAAAATTTAATGTCGATAAGTGCAAGATAATGCACCTGGGGCGTAAAAACCCAAGAGCAGAATATAAAATCAGTGATACAGTACTAACCTCAGTATCTGAGGAAAGGGATTTAGGGGTCATTATATCAGACGACCTAAAGGTGGGCAGACAATGTCATAGAGCAGCAGGTAATGCCAGCAGAATGCTTGGGTGTATAGGGAGAGGCATTAACAGTAGAAAGAGGGAGGTGCTCGTGCCGCTCTACAGAGCACTAGTGAGACCTCATTTGGAGTATTGTGTGCAGTACTGGAGACCATATCTGCAGAAGGATATTGAAACTTTGGAGAGAGTTCAGAGAAGAGCTACTAAACTAGTACATGGATTGCAGGACAAAACTTACCAGGAAAGGTTAAAGGACCTTAACATGTATAGCTTGGAAGTAAGAAGAGACAGAGGGATATGATAGAAACTTTTAAATACATAAAGGGAATCATCACGGTAAAAGAGGAGAGAATATTTAAAAGAAGAAAAACTGCTACAAGAGGACATAGTTTTAAATTAGAGGGGCAAAGGTTTAAAAGTAATATCAGGAAGAATTACTTTACTAAGAGAGTAGTGGACGCATGGAATAGCCTTCCTGCAGAAGTGGTAGCTGCAAATACAGTGAAGGAGTTTAAGCATGCATGGGATAGGCACAAGGCCATCCTTCATATAAGATAGGGCCTGGGGCTATTCATAGTATTCAGCATATTGGGCAGACTAGATGGGCCAAATGGTTCTTATCTGCCGACACATTCTATGTTTCTATGCTTCTATGTAAAAAGTGGCCTGGTCATTAAGGGTGTTTAAGTTAGGGAAGCTGAGGTGGTTAAAGGGGGTAGAGCATTGTGGGGTGATTGTTGAGGGGGCGGGCTCATCTCTAGTTTCAATCAAAGAAGACAAGAAGTTCATGAATTGTTGGTGAAATGGCCAAATTTATCATTAAGAATAACTACTTTCGCAAATGCTGTCATTCTGCTGGCCTCACCACTTTCCTGACGAGAGCGCCTTAATCAGCATGAGGAGACATATAGGTCATACATGCCATTTCCCGGTTTGGTGTAGTTATTTGGTGATGTAGCTGTTTATGTTTGACACAATACAGTATAACCAGATAATTAAATTCTTCAGGTTATTACTGTAATGTGGATACCAAATATATGTATGTGTTTGTTTATATTTAAGGTGTGAATAAAATGTATTTTGCACTAAACGATTATAATTTTTATTTTTTTGGGGGGAGATGATTTTTTTAAATTACATTATTTACAGTTTTTAGTTTTTTTAAATCCCATTTTAGCATTTTATTTCAGACTTATAATGTATATGTATATGTTAATTCATTATTTTCTGTGTCTATATGACACAGGCTGCTGTTAGGGCAACACAGCCTTTAATCCCCCTCAGCTGCAGCAACACCAAAAGATGACACTGCAGACTGAGGACCTGCAACATCCACCATCAAAAGATAGTGGGCAGTTGTTAAGACAAGGGGTTAAATAATTATATATATTTTTTCATGTTTTGTTTTCATGTTTTCTTTGATCCATGTATTGTTTTCATGTTTTCTTTGATCCATTTAAAATAAGTATAAAAGGTGTTTAAAAACATAGGGAGACATTAATTATCCCCTGTGCGCCTGAAAACTGGCACCAATAAGTAGTGATGTCGCGAACATAAAATTTTCCGTTCGCAAACAGCGAACGCGAACTTCCGCAAATGTTCGCGAACGGGCGAACCGGGCGAACCGCCATAGACTTCAATTGGCAGGCGAATTTTAAAACCCACAGGGACTCATTCTGGCCACAATAGTGATGAGAAAGTTGTTTCAATGGGTCTAACACCTGGACTGTGGCATGCCGGATGGGGATCTATGGCAAAACTCCCATGGAAAATTACGTAGTGGACGCAGAGTCGGGTTTTAATCCATAAAGGGCATAAATCAACTAACATTCCTAAATTGTTTGGAATAACATGCTTTAAAACATCCAGTGTGTGTATACGATCAGGTATGATGTTGTATCGATCAGGTAGTGTAAGGGTTACGCCCACTTTACAGACATTGACAGACCAAACTCCCCTTTTAATGCACCGCAAACAGTTCATTTGCACAACCGCAAACTCCCCATTTGCACAAGGTTGGATACCAAGCTAGCCACGTCCCGGTGATGTCATTGAAGGTTTCTTCCTCCACCCAGCCACGTACAACACCAAGGGTCCCCAAAAGGTGAATTGAATAGATTTTTCGAACGGGGAGATGGTTAAAAAAAACGCTGGCTCCCTTCCCTTTGTTTTTATCCACGGTCACTGCGTCTGCGCCGTGCAATTTACTGTCGCACCCGATATGAGTGGTATTTTCTGTAGTAATATTCTCATCAGCTTAATCCCTCTAACGTCCCCAATCTGGGGGCCATTTATTGAATAGATTTTTCGAACGGGGAGATGGTTAAAAAAACGCTGGCTCCCTCCACTCTGTTTTAAACTATGGTGACTGCGTCGGCGCCGTGCAATTTACTGTCACACCCGAAATGAGTGGTATTTTCTGTAGTACTATTCTCATCAGTTTAATCCCTCTAACGTCCCCGACTCCCCAATCTGGGGGCCATTTATTGAAAAAGTTTTTCGAACGGGGATATGGTTAAAAAAAACGCTGGCTCCCTCCACTCTGTTTTAAACCACGGTGACTGCGTCTGCGCTGTGCAATTTACTGTCACACCCGATATAAGTGGTATTTTCTGTAGTACTATTCTCATCAGTTTAATCCCTCTAACGTCCCCAATCTGGGGGCCATTTATTGAATAGATTTTTCGAACGGGGAGATGGTTAAAAAAACGCTGGCTCCCTCACCTTTGTTTTTATCCACTGTGACTTCGTCTGCGCCGTGCAATTTACTGTCACACCCGATATGAGTGGTATTTTCTGTAGTACTATTCTCATCAGTTTAATCCCTGTTACGTACCCTATCCGGTCGAATTGATTAACCATTGTCGAATTAGCGAACCATTACGACATCATGAAATAATTTAGTTCTGAGCTCTGTACTTGCTTTGTATTGGAAATGATGGGGATTTTTTTAATTGTCTGCATCATTTCTAATAAACTATTAAGAGACTTTATTATGATTTTTTATTTTATGTATTAAAAACCCATACAACATCTAAAAAAAAAGGTAAATTAATGTTTTTTCTATGAAATATTATCCAGCCGTCCGATCGCTTTTGGTCTGACCATAATGAAGCAACGGCCTTATCATCTGGGGTGTGGCAACATTGCCACCACACTCATAGAGGTGATGATTGCTTCATTGTGATACGCAAGCCCCTTCACCACAACAAGGTAACGATCACGAAGGGAATTGACACTTGTATGTGCCTTTTTTTTTTGGTTTGTTTTTGCAGCCACAGTGCTGCACCATAGGACAGAAAAATTAGGCATGTACACATGCCTGAAAAATAATGGCATTGTTGCAGCCGCTATTGTAGCAGCGGCCGGAAAAATTGATGTTTTCCAGGCAGAAAAGTGACTAAAACATTGCGGCTTGAACCCTAGTTGGTGGTGGAGAATTCACGAAAGTCATCCGGTATGCAGACATTAAATACAGCAGCGTGGGGACCATTTTGAGGCCAAGGCATATGTAATCAGGCCTTTTGTTAGTCAAACGTATCCCCCACTGTCAGTCCCTTCGGGATCCATGCCTCAGTCATCTTTATGAAGGTGAGGTAATCAACACTTTTTTGACCGAGGCGACTTCTCTTGTCAGTGACAATGCCTCCTGCTGCACTGAAGGTCCTTTCTGACAGGACACTTGAAGCAGGGCAGGCCAGAAGTTCTATCGCAACCTGGGATAGCTCAGGCCACAGGTCAAGCCTGCACACCCAGTAGTGAAGGGGTTCATTGCTCCTCAGAGTGTCGATATCTGCTGTTAAGGCGAGGTAGTCTGCTACCTGTCGGTCGAGTCGTTCTCTAAGGCTGGATCCCGAAGGGCTGTGGCGATGAGTAGGACTGAAAAAGCTCTGCATGTCCTCCATCAACAACACATCTATAAATAGTCCAGTCCTTGCCGCCGTGGTAGGAGGAGGATTACACTCACCTCTTCCCCTGTTAGATTCCCGTTGTGCTGTGACATCCCCCTTATAAGCTGTGTAAAGCATATTTTTTAGTTTGGTTTTGAACTGCGGCATCCTTTCCGACTTTCGGTAATTTGGTAACATTTTTGCCACTTTCTGCTTATACCAGGGGTCTAGTAGCGTGGCAACCCAGTACAGATCGTTCTCCTTCATCCTTTTTATACGTGGGTCCCTCAACAGACATGACAGCATGAAAGACCCCATTTGGATGCAGAGCTACTCATTTCCCGTTCCTCGTCCTCACTGATGTCATTGACGGTCTGTTCTTCCCCCAGCCACGTACAACACCATGGGTCCCAGATAGGTGACAACAACGAGCACCCTGGGGTGCCTGCTGTGGTTGGTCTTCCTCCTCCTCAAAGCCGCCACATTCCTCCCCTAACTCCTCTTCCTCATACTCCTCTTCCAGCGTTGCTGCAGGTCCGGCAAGCGATGATGACAAGCCTGTTTCTGGTGGTGATGGTGACCACAACTCTTCCTCTTCACGCTCATCTACAGCCTGATCCAGAACTCTTCGCAGGGCACGCTAAAGGAAGAAAACAAATGGGATGAGGTCGCTGATGGTGCCTTCGGTGCGACTGACTAGGTTTGTCACCTCCTCAAAAGGACGCATGAGCCTACAGGCATTGCGCATGAGTGTCCAGTAACGTGGCAAAAAGATTCCCAGCTCCGCAGAGGCTGTCCTAGCACCCCGGTCATACAAATACTCGTTGACGGCTTTTTCTTGTTGGAGCAGGCGGTCGAACATTAGGAGTGTTGAATTCCAACGTGTCGGGCTGTCGCATATCAAGCGCCTCACTGGCATGTTGTTTCGCCGCTGAATATCGGAAAAGTGCGCCATGGCCGTGTAGGAACGCCTGAAATGTCCACACACCTTCCTGGCCTGCTTGAGGACGTCCTGTAAGCCTGGGTACTTAGACACAAAACGTTGTACGATGAGATTCAACACATGTGCCATGCACGGCACATGTGACAACTTGCCCAAATTTAATGCCGCCAACAGATTGCTTCCATTGTCACACACCACTTTGCCGATCTCCAGTTGGTGCAGGGTCAGCCACTGATCCACCTGTGCATTCAGGGCGGACAGGAGTGCTGGTCCTGTGTGGCTCTCTGCTTTCAGGCAAGTCAACCCCAAGACAGCGTGACACTGTCGTATCCGGGATGTGTAATAACCGCTGGGGAGCTGAGGGGATTCAGTTGACGTGCAGCCAGATGCCGCAGCAGAAGAGGACTCAGCCGAGGAGGATATCAAAGAGGATAGAGTAGGAGTAGAGGAGGTGGCAGTAGGTCTGCCTGCAAGTCGTGGTGGTGTCACCAACTCCGCTGCGGAGCCACACATTCCATGCTTGTCAGCAGTCAGCAGGTTGACCCAATGCGCAGTATACGTGATATACCTGCCCTGACCGTGCTTTGCAGACCAGGCATCAGTGGTCAGATGGACCCTTGCCCCAACACTGTATGCCAGAGATGCCATGACTTCCTTTTCAATGAGATGGTAGAGGTTTGGGATTGCCTTTTTTGAAAAAAAATTTCGTCCGGGTACCTTCCACTGTGGTGTCCCAATAGCGACAAATTTTTTGAAGGCCTCAGACTCTACCAGCTGGTATGGTAAAAGCTGGCGGGCTAAGAGTTCCGTCAAGCCAGCTGTCAGTCGCCGGGCAAGGGGGTGATTCTGTGACATTGGCTTTTTACACTCAAACATGTCCTTGATAGACACCTGACTGTGGCCAGATGAGCAGGAACTGCTGAAGGTGAGAGATGGAGTGGTGGGTGGTTGAGAGGGGGCAGGGAGGACAGCAGTGGTTGACGTGGCTGAAGATGCTGGACCAGGAGGAGCATGGTGGCTTTGAGTTTGTGTGCTGCTTGTACTCATGTGTTGATCCCATAGGCGTTTGTGATGTGAGATCATGTTCCTTCGCAAAGCAGTTGTACCAAGATGGGTGTTGGACTTCCCACGACTCAGTTTCTTTTGGCACAGGTTGCAAATGGCATTGCTGTTATCAGAGGCAGACACACAAAAAAAATGTCACACTGCTGAGCTTTGCAATGACGGCATTCTGGTGGTGGCAACAGCATGCGTTGACTGGCGTGCTGTCTGGCTGACCCCAGGTGACGATACATGCTGTCTGACTGTGCCACTAACTCCTTGCGACAACCTCCCCCTGCTTCCAACTCGTCTCCTCATTCTCTCTGTCTCCCCTTCTGAACTTTCCCCCTCTTCTTCTCTTCAAGAAGGCACCCACGTGGCATCCGTGGACACATCGTCATCATCAACCGCTTCACTTGTATCTGACACCTCAGCAAAGGAAGCAGCAGCGGGTACAACATCATCATCATCATCATCACACTGTACGTCCATGTGTGTAATCCTGCCTGACTGAGACTTATCCCCGTAATCTACAGCATCTGGCAATAATGGTTGCGCATCACTAATTGCATCCAACTGATGTGTAAATAACTACTCTGACGGATCAAGTGAAGCGGCTGTGGTGGCTGTGGTGGTAGTGGTGGTGATGGCGGCGGGCGGGTGCGTGGTAACTTGAGAGCAGGTGACCGAAGCTGAGCTGGAGGAGGATGGTGCGTCAAGGTTCTTAGCGGAAGCTGTTGAAGATTGAGTGTCCTGTCTAAGCCAGTCAACTATGTCCTCAGAATTTTTCGGGTTCAGGTTACGTGGCCTCTGAACACTGGGCATTATTCCAGGGACAGTGGAAATCACAGCACCACGACCACGACGGCCCCTGTGGGGTGGCCTGCCTCTGCCTGTCATTTTTTTTTAGATAAGTGGTACTACGCGTGCTAGGTACTGTGCCACCCGGTATCAGTGGTGGGCACTGGCAGTGGGTACACTACAGTCTGTGGAAGTGGACCTGACACACACTGGCAGCAGGCAAGCAACTGAATTTAAACTACTGTCTAAAAATTAAATGCCTTATTTATCGGCAAGCTACTGTGCCACCCGGTATCAGTGGTTGGCACTGGCAGTGGGCACACTACAGTCAGTAGAAGTGGGCCTGACACACACTGGCAGAAGGCAAGCAACTGAAATTAGACTGTGTAAAAATTAAATGCCTTATTTATCGGCAAGCTACTGTGCCACCCGGTATCAGTGGTTGGCACTGGCAGTGGGCACACTACAGTCTGTGGAAGTGGGCCTGACACACACTGGCAGCAGGCAAGCAACTGAAATTAGACTAATGTGTAAAAATGAAATGCCTTATTTATCGGCAAGCTACTGTGCCACCCGGTATCAGTGGTTGGCACTGGCAGTGGGCACACTACAGTCTATGGAAGTGGGCCTGACACACACTGGCAGCAGACATGCAACTGAAATTAGACTAATGTGTAAAAATGAAATGCCTTATTTATCAGCAAGCTACTGTGCCACCCGGTATCAGTGGTTGGCACTGGCAGTGGGCACACAACAGTCTGTGGAAGTGGGCCTGACACAAACTGGCAGCAGGCAAGCAACTGAAATTAGACTACTGTCTAAAAATTAAATGCCTTATTTATCGGCAAGCTACTGTGCCACCCGGTATCCGTGGTTGGCACTGGCAGTGGGCACACTACAGTCAGTGGAAGTTGGCCTGACACACACTGGCAGCAGGCAAGCAACTGAAATTACTCTAAAGTGTAAAAATGAAATGCCTTTTTTTGATGCAAAGTCCTGTGCCACACGGGATGATAGGGGTGGGCATTGGCAGTGGGCACACTACAGTCAGTGGAAGTCAGCCTGACACACACTAGCAGCAGGCAAGCAACTGAAATTACACTAAAGTGTAAAAATTAAATGACTTTTTTTGATGGAAAGTCCTGTGCCACACGGGATGACAGGGGTGGGCCCTGGCAGTGGGCACACTACAGTCAGTGGAAGTCGGCCAGACACACACTAGCATGCAAGCAACTGAAATTACACTAAAGTGTAAAAATTAAATGCCTTTTTTTGATGCAAAGTCCTGTGCCACACGGGATGATAGGGGTGGGCACTGGCAGTGGGCACACTACAGTCAGTGGAAGTTGGCCTGACACACACTAGCAGCAGGCAAGCAACTGAAATTACACTAAAGTGTAAAAATTAAATGCCTTTTTTTGATGCAAAGTCCTGTGCCACACGGGATGATAGGGGTGGGCACTGGCAGTGGGCACACTACAGTCAGTGGAAGTTGGCCTGACACACACTAGCAGCAGGCAAGCAACTGAAATTACACTAAAGTGTAAAAATTAAATGCCTTTTTTTGATGCAAAGTCCTGTGCCACACGGGATGACAGGGGTGGGCACTGGCAGTGGGCACACTACAGTCAGTGGAAGTTGGCCTGACACACACTAGCAGCAGGCAAGCAACTGAAATTACACTAAAGTGTAAAAATTAAATGCCTTTTTTGATGCAAAGTCCTGTGCCACACAGGATGATAGGGGTGGGCACTGGCAGTGGGCACACTACAGTAAGTGGAAGTCGGCCTGACACACACTAGCGGCAGGCAAGCAACTGAAATTACACTAAAGTGTAAAAATTAAATGACTTTTTTTATGCAAAGTCCTGTGCCAGCCGGTATGAGTGGTGGGCACTGGCAGTGGGCACACTACAGTCAGTGGAAGTCAGCCTGACACACACTGGCAGGCAACTAACCTTAGATTAAAGTGTAAAAATGAAATGCCTTTTTTGATGCAAAGTCATGTACCACATGGGATGACAGGGGTGGGCACTGGCAGTGGGCACACTACAGTCTGTGGGCCTGCATCTCCTCACACACGGGCAGGCCAGGCAACTGCAATATGTATATGGAGAAAAAAAAAAGCAGACTAATGTTGCAGCCCTAAAAAGGGCTTTCTGGGGTGCTGTCAGGACGCTGTCCTTACAGCAGAGATCTGATGAGTCTTTCAGGACTGGAGTGGACACTGAATACACTAGCCTAGCTATCGATTTCCCTATTAAATCAGCAGCAACTACACTCTCCCTCCTCTCACTAAGACTGCAAATTCCGAATTAATCTAAAATGGATGCTGTTCAGGAGATGGGAGGGTCTGGGAGGGAGGGTATGCTGCTGATTGGCTGGAATGTGTCTGCTGACTGTGAGGTACAGGGTCAAAGTTTGCTCAATGATGATGTATAGGGGGCGGACCGAACATCGCATGTGTTCGCCCGTTGAGGCGAACGCGAACAAGCTATGTTCGCCGGGAACTGTTCGCCGGCGGATAGTTCGGGCCATCTCTACCAATAAGTTGCAAAGTTTGATGCATGCTGTAGTTGCACACAATTTTGCGCCTTTATTGTAGGTTTCAGACATAGCTCAATAGTAGTTGCAGTAGTGGCTCACTCTCAGTTGAATATGGTAAGGTGCTGCTTGCTGTAATTGAGGACACCCCACCTCAATAATGAAATTGAATAATTTCTATTTTAAAAGGGGAGGATCAGCAAGCGCTCTGACTATGTAATCAAACAGAATTTATTTATTTAAAATTGTGGATATATAGATATCAAATGATGAAGACTGTATTAAAATATTAGCAGCAAAAATATAACAAAAATAATGGTAGCAGCATTAATATAGTGACGCAATGATAGGTATGATCTAATAACGCATTAATGGAGCAGATTTGGATCGAATAAATGGATCAATAAATATAAAAAGTCAAGAATGTGCAAAAAGAGTCAAGAATGTGCAAAAAAAAGTGCAAAAAAGTGCAATGAGATATATAGGTCACAGCGAATATACAATTTATCTAAATAACAAAATAGCCAAAATATCAAATAATGTCCTTGTTCCGGATTTTTGGTATCAGGAAATCTCAGTCGGTAAATTTATTCTCAGTCCACTCATAAATGATTGATGTCCAGTGCACTGGTTTGTTGGTATTGAGATATAAAATCAGAGAAGTGCTGATTGCATCAAAAAAGTGCAAAAGGTGCTGTTTAAATTATAGTGGTGATTGCAGTAATAATCCTTTTATGGATTAAAATAATGGCAATAATATTATATCCTTTGGATTCTAAGACCCATAAGTTCATAGTAGGTCTTACCAGTTAATTTGTTTTTCAGGACATATATTGTCTTCAGGCTGACTCGGGAACGAGTAATGCGGGAGAGCGCTACAGCGTCTTACCTCGCGTGTCTCTTGCCGCAAATGATCTAGTATTGCGATAGTTCGGTTAAGACTTTCGCTTTCTCTTTGTGTGTGTTGTCCCGGTTTCAGTAAATAGCAACAGTATAGTCTATTTGATTAAATATTCGAATCTTACTTGGTTAGCGTAGCATGGCCATGCTTCCTTTACTGTTTTTAATGAAGGTTTTTCAAAGGGGTCAGATATGAGTCTACCATACGCGTTTCGGGATCATACTACATCCTTTCCTCAGTGGTCATATCCAGACCTTTCAACCTCCTTCTTTTATATCCTCCTTGGTCCTGCATAAGACATGGTGACTGGGTTGGAATCCAACTGCAAATTAAATCTGGTGCATGATGCAATTTTGATGCGATTATATTGCGGTTTTTTGCTTATATATGCGTTTTTTCTAAAATACGCAAATTACATTGCAGTAAGTAACTGTATGGAATAAGAATTTAATATAACTTACAGAAATCTATGAATTTACAATTTACTTAAAGCTGGCTAATAAAAACAATAGTTTTGTGTATGAAATAGTTACTAATAATTGATAAGAACATTTTTTGGATCCTGAAGGGAGGTATAATGATTCAGTATTTTTGTGTGTAGGACAGATATATGTAAATAGTATATTATTCAGATATTATTCAATTGTTATTTATTGTATAAAAAATTCAATGTATGGAAGATTCAGTGTTTCAATTCGTAGAAGTAGGAAGAGGTCCCAAATCTGAGGGCAGGTCACAGTGCTGATAAACGGCCAGACATGTGACCTACCGTCAGAAATGGGGCATCGACCTTAGAGAGAACAATTCTAGTTCTGAATTAAGCCCTGATGGTAGAGGAGACCCGAATTCGTATATCTGTTTAGATTCTGCTCGGGACATTTTCTGTATATAGTTACCTCCTCTACAATGTTTTTTGACTTTTTCTAATCCTATAAATTTTGTATTTAGTGGGTCTTTGTTATGGACCTTTTTATAATGTTTTGATAAAGAGTGTTTCTCATGTCCTCTTCTGATGTTAGCTATATGTTCATCTATTCTTATTTTGAGAGTTCGCTTTGTCCGGCCAATGTATTGGCGGTTACATGGGCATTGAATTAGATATATGACTCCCGCAAAATTGCAGGAGATACAGTCTTTAATTTCCCAGGTATAGGAGTTTTGAGTGGAATGAACTTCAATGATTTTACGTGGTTGGTTATTCAGTTTACATCCTGTGCATCTTCCGCATTTGTAAAATCCTTTCATGTTCATATAGATGCCTAAAGTGGTATCTTTCTTAATCATGTTTGGAACTGATGGAGCTATCTTCAAACCTAAGTTAGGAGCTTTTGTAAAGGTTATTTTTGGTGAGTGTGGTAGTAAATGTCCTATTATTTTATCATTTAGAAGATGTGGCCAGTGTGATTTAATTATCTTCTGTAGTTTCTTATAGTTATCGTTAAAAGGGAGAAAAAATCTAATATCTAAAAATGTATGTTTGTTCTTTTTTGTTTGTTTATCATTAAAAAAGGATTTTCTTTCCAATTTCCTTATAGTATCTAGTGCTTTATCTATCGATTCTGTAGGGTAATTTTTATTTATGAAATGTGATTTTATTTCCATAGCTTCTGTTTCAAATTGTTGATCTTCTGTGCAGTTGCGTCTGATTCTGGGAAACTGTCCAATAGGACAATTCAGAACTAGAATTGTTCTCTCTAAGGTCGATGCCCCATTTCTGACGGTAGGTCACATGTCTGGCCGTTTATCGGCACTATGACCTGCCCTTGGATTTGGGACCTCTTCCTACTTCTACGAATTCAAACACTGAATCTTCCATACATTGAATTTTTTATACAATAAATAACAATTGAATAATATTTGAATAATATACTATTTACATATATCTGTCCTACACACAAAAATACTAAATCATTATACCTCCCTTTAGGATCAAAAAAATGTTCTTATCAATTATTTGTAACTATTTCATACACAAAATTATTGTTTTTATTAGCCAGTTTTAAGTAAATTGTATATTCATAGATTTCTGTGAGTTATATTAAATTCTTATTCCATACAGTTTCTTACTGCAATGTAATTTGCGTATTTTAGAAAAAACGCATATATAAGCAAAAAAACGCAATATAATTGCATCAAAATCTTATCATGCACCAGATTTAATTTGCAGTTGGATTCCAACCCAGTCACCATGTTTTATGCAGGACCAAGGAGGATATAAAAGAAGGAGGTTGAAAGGTCCGGATATGACCACTGAGGAAAGGATGTGGTATGATCCCGAAACGAGTATGGTAGACTCATATCGGACCCCTTTGAAAAAAAAACTTAAAAAACAGTAAAGGAAGCATGGCCATGCTACGCTAACCAAGAATGATTTGAATATTTAATTGAATGGACTATACTGTTGCTATCTACTGATACCGGGACAACACACACAAAGAGAAAGCGAAAGTCTTACACGAACTATCGCGATACTCGATCATTTGCTGCAAGAGATACACGAGGTAAGATGCTGTAGCGCTCTCCCGCATTACTCGTTCCAGAGTCAGCCTGAAAACAATATATGTCCTGAAAAACAAATTAACAGGTAAGACCTACTATGAACTTATGGGTCTTAGAATCCAAAGGTTATAATATTATTGCCATTATTTTAATCCATAAAAGGATTATTACTGCAATCACCACTATAATTTAAACAGCACCTTTTGCACTTTTTTGATGCAATCGGCACTTCTCTTATTTTATATCTCAATACCAACAAACCAGTGCACTGGACATCAATCATTTATGAGTGGACTGAGACTAAATTTACCGACTGAGATTTCCTGATACCAAAAACCCGGGACAAGGACATTATTTGATATTTTGGCTATTTTGGATATTTTGTTATTTAGATAAATTGTATATTCGCTGTGACCTATATATCTCATTGCACTTTTTTTGCACTTTTTTTTTTGCACATTCTTAACTTTTTATATGTATTGATCCATTTATTCGAGCCAAATCTGCTCGATTAATGCGTTATTAGATCATACTTATTATTGTGTCACTATATTAATGCTGCTACCATTATTTTTGTTATATTTTTGCTGCTAATATTTTAATACAGTCTTCATCATTTGATATCTATATATCCACAATTTTAAATAAATAAATTCTGTTTGATTAGATAGTCAGAGTGCTCGCTGATCCTCCCCTTTTAAAATTCAGACATAGCTCACCACATTTCAATGTGGCAGGTGGTGTGGGGCAGTGTGCCCCATTACATTTACTATAATCAAAACCAGGAAAATTGTCTCCCCAAAGGTATGTCATTTTTCTGCACAATTATTAACAGAATGGTGGTGCTTTTTGCTTTACAGATCTTGTAAAAAAAAAAATATATATATATATATATATATATATATATATATAAAAACTTTTTGGTCAGTATCTTGCATCAGTTTGCAGCATTTGTAAGCCAGCTCTGGAGATTGCGTTTTTGACCCATCTGGAAATCACCGCAGTGGACACTTTGCACCCCTTATTTTTCCTTAAAAACTGAATGAGCAGATTTTCATCTATCCTCCATGATGACGTAGCATCAAGGTAGACAAACAAACATCTCTTCATATCAAGACAATGGAATTTTTCCTCAAGACTATTGGCAGGATTAGGACAAAAGGATGGCAAAACTATGTCCTGACTTCTATGAAAATCCGACACAACTTTAGGTTAGAAGGATGGAAAAGGTCTAGTAATCACCTAGGATAGTAGTATATGGGGAAAAAGCAGAAAAGGCCTGCATTTCAGAAACTCTCCTAACAGATGTTATAGCTAAAAGAAAGGACATCTTAAAGGAAAGAAGCCCCATGGAAATCTCAGATAAGGGTTCAAAGGGTTTTTGGGACAGAGCCGTCAGGACTGTATTTAAATCCCAAGGAGGAGAAAGGGGTCTCAATAAGGGACGAATTCTAGAGGCTGCTGACAAAAAACGTTTTACCCACGGGTGGATAGCTAACCTCGTATCAAATAAGTAACTCAAAGCTGCTACTTACACTTTTAAGGTAGAGGCTTTCAGTCCCTTATCTAACCCCGCCTGTAAAAAGTCCAGAATCTTTGGGATCTCCGGAGAACCAATGGGCTCTGGGCTAACACCTAGAAAGGATGAAAAGACTTCCAAAACTTTATTGTATTTCCTGGCTGTAGCTATCATTCTGCTTCCCAACAGAGTGGATACTACTCTGGTAGATAAACCTCTCCCTAACCAAATCTCCCTCTCAACATCCATACTGACAGGTGTAGGATTTTTGGGTTGTTCTATCGCAAGGCTGAACAGCTTGGAATACCATGACCTCTTTGGCCACCTTGGGGGTACCAGAATGACCGAGGCTCCCTCCTTCTCTATTTTCTTTAATACCTGAGGAATAAGAGAAAAAAGAGGGAAGGCATACCTAACTCCTTCCTCCAATCCTGTTCAGGCCCGTCTACAGCTATTGGACAGTCTGAACAGTTGAGGGAGTAAAAGCTCTCCACTTTTTTGTTGGCCCTTGAGGCAAAAAGGTCTATTATGGGAAGACCGTATCTTAGAGCTATCTGGGAGAAGATGTCCCCATTTAGGCACCACTACTCCTGACTCATAGGGACCCGACTCAAAAAGTCGGCTATGACATTTTCTTTCCCCCTTAAATGCACTGCGGATTGAAAAAGGCTTCTTTCTTCTGCTTACTGAAAAATGTCCGGACAGGCAAAAAAGGGAGGCAACTCTCATTCCACCTTAAAGGTTTATCTATGCTACTGTCATAGAATTGTCTGAATAGAAGATTACCTTTTTGTATGTTATCTCTGAGATTGCTACCTTTGCGCCATTTCCACTGCTTTTAGTTCTTTGAATTTTGAGGTAGCCTTTCTTCTGCTTAAGTCCCATCTCCCTTGCCAAAGACTCTTCCCGGAGTGGATGCCCCATGTCCATGGACTGGCATCTGTAGTGACTAAGATCAGATCTAGGAAGGACCAGGGTACGCCGACTGATAGATTTTCGTGAATGGTCCACCAAAGAAGATAGATCCTCACTTTTGAAGAAAGATGGAAGTTCTGGTCTAGTGAGTGAGGAAGTCCATCCCAAAGCTAAATAATGTTTGACTGTAACTGCCTCAAGTGAATTTGTGCATACGGAACTGCTAGTATTGTTGCCGTAAGATGCCCAAGTACTGCAATTGCTTCCCTGAAAGAACATGTCAAGGATGGAGGACAGTTAGCAGGAACTGATAAATAACGACAGACTGGCTTGATCCCAAACTAAGGAAAACATAGGAGGGCCCTATAAATCACTAATAACTCTCCCAAACTACTGCGCACATGTACAAGTCCCGGTGGTAGACAGATACATGCCCTCGTACCTATACCTGAGTGACACCTGAATTCCTTATAGTAGTGAGGGGAACGGCCACCGGCTCCCTGCACTGAATACGGAGGGAGTCAGGGACACCTAGAATCAAGCCAGCAAACAAAACACAAAGTAAACGGAATGCACTTATCTTAGAACAAAACAACTGCACCCTCCAGCAGCACACACTTCATCCAGGAAGTAATATAAACCGCAAGGAGGAGCAGTAAGGGAGAGAATATAAAGCAAACCAATTAATCAAAGATAATAGGCAGCTGAGGGAGAGAAGGGAACTGAGCAAAGTGAAACCAAAACAAAGAATGTCATACACAAGACAGGGAGAAACCTCTGACCGACCGTCTCCCAGAACCGGCGGTGACAGTACCCCCCCCCCCCCCTTCTACAGGTGGACTTCTGAGTGAGAAGTTTCCATCAGGATGAGACCGATGGAAAGCCCTGATGAGACGAGTGGCCTTAATGTCCCCCAGTGGGACCCACATCCTCTCCTCAGGACCATAACCTTCCCAATGAATGAGGTACTGAAGAGAACCGCGGATAATGCGGGAATCCACAATCCTAGAGACCTGAAATTCAAGATTACCATCAACTAAAATCGGGGGAGGAGGCAAAGAGGAAGGATCAGTAGGTTGGACATAAGGTTTCAGTAGGGACTTGTGAAAACATTATGGATCTTCCAAGTCTGAGGAAGATCAAGACGGAAAGCAACGGGATTGATGACGGATAAGATCTTTTAAGGCCCAATAAACCTGGGACCCAACTTCCAGGAGGGAACCTTCAGTTTGATATTCTTTGTAGACAACCACACCAGATCACCCACATTCAGGTCCGGACCAGGAACACGTCTCTTATCTGCCACACGCTTATATCTCTCACTTATCTTCTTTAGATTACCCTGAATCTTTTGCCAAATAAGAGACAAGGACGAGGAAAATCTCTCCTCATCAGGTAAACCAGAAGAGCCCTCTCCAGAGAATATCCCAAACTGCGGATGAAACCCATATGCACCAAAAAATGGTGACTTATCAGAGGAGTCCTGGCGACGGTTATTTAAAGCAAACTCCGCAAGGGACAAAAAAGAACACCAATTCTCCTGATTCTCCGCAACAAAACAGCGCAGATATGTCTCCAGATTCTGATTGACGCATTCGGTTTGACCATTCGACTGCGGATGAAAAGCAGAACAAAACGACAACCAAACCCCAAAGCGAGAACAGAAGGCCTTCCAGAATCTGGAAACAAATTGCGTGCCCCTATCAGAAACTATGTCAGAAGGAATGCCATGTAATTTAACAATATGATCAACAAACGCTTGCGCCAGCATCTTAGCATTGGGTAACCCAGGAAAAGGATTAAAATGCACCATTTTGCTAGAACGGTCCACTACCACCAGAATCAGTCTTCCCCGAGGAGCGAGGCAAGTCCGTAATGAAGTCCATGGACAGATGCGTCCAAGGACGGGAAGGTATGGTAATGGGAGGAAAGATCCCAATGGCCGTGAATGAGGAACCTTAGCACGAACGCAGGTCTCGCAGGCTGCCACAAACCCCTCAACCATCTTACGAAGAGCTGGCCACCAAAATCTGCGAGCAATGAGATCCACTGTGGCTCTACTCCCCGGTTGCCCAGCAAGAACACTGTCATGGTGCTCCTTAAAAACTTTGTGTCGCAAGGCGAGCAGCACAAATAACCTCCCAGGAGGACAAAGATCTGGTGCCTCTGCCTGGGCTGCCTGAACCTCTGCTTACAAATCAGGATAAAGAGCAGAGACGACCACCCCATCAGCCAAAATGGGACCTGGGTCCTCAAAGTTCCCCCCTCCCGGAAAACAACGTGACAGGGCATCCACCTTCACATTTTTAACCCCAGGGCGGAACGTAACAACAAAAGTAAACCTAGAAAAGAACAAGGACCATCTGGCCTGTCTTGGGTTCAGACGCTTGGCTGATTCCAAATAGGCCAGATTCTAATGGTCGGTAAACACAGTAATTGGGTGTCTCGCTCCCTCCAACCAATGACGCCATTCCTCAAAAGAAAATTTGATGGCCAACAACTCCCTATTTCCCACATCGGAATTTCTCTCTGCGGCTGAGAGCTTTTTTGAGAAAAAGGCACACTGTCTCCATTTAGCAGGAGAGGGACCCTGAGATAAGACCGCGCCCACCCCCACCTCAGAAGCATCGACCTCAACAATAAAAGGTAGAGAGACATCAGGTTGTGCCAAAATGGGAGCGGAAGCAAAACGCTCTTTAATACTAGAAAATGCTTGAAGCGCCTCTTCCGACCATGAGGAAAAATCCACCCCCTTTTAGTCATATCAGTGAGTGGCTTAACAGCAGAGGAATAATTCAAAATGAACTTTCTGTAATAATTAGCAAAACCCAAAAAGCGCATCAGCGCCTTCTGATTTTCAGGAAGCTCACAATAAAGCATGGCGCGGACCTTCTCCAAGTCCATCCAAAAACCAGAAGCGGAGAGAAGAAAACCAAAAAATGGAATCTCTGGAACCACACATTTTTCCAGTTTAGCGTACAATTTATTCTCCTGCTGAATAAGAAAGACCCGACATGGGTGGTCCCAATGAGTCTTGAAATCAGGAGAAAAAATCTTTATGTTATCTAGATACACCAGTACAAATTTTCCCATTAAATGATAGAAAATGCTGTTCACAAAATGTTGGAAGACGGCCGGAGCATTCATCAAACCAAAGGGCATAACCAAGTTCTCAAAATTACCCTCCTGGGTATTGAAGGCCGTCTTCCATTTGTCCCCCTTCCTGACCCTGACAAGGTTGTATGCCCCTCTTAAATCCAACTTGGAAAAAACTTTAGCCCCCACAATCTGGTTAAACAAATCCGGGATCAGAGGAAGCGGATAGGGGTCACGAATCGTGATACGGTTAAGCTCCCTGAAATCCAGACAAGGTCTTAAAGAACCATCTTTTTTTTAACAAAGAAAAAACTAGCGGCAACAGGTTATTTCAAGGGTCTGATATGTCCCTTTCTCAGGCTCTCAGAGATATAAGTACGCATGGCGGCTCTCTCAGGTTGAGAGAGATTGTATAATCGTGATTTAGGCAGCTTGGCGCCTGGAATGAGATTAATTGGACAATCATACTCCAGGTGAGGGGGCAACTCCTGGACACCACTCTCGAAAAACAAATCAGAAAATTCAGAGAGAAAAGAAGGTACGGTCTTGGTAGAAACCTCTGCGAGAGTTGCCGTGTGGCAATTCTCTCTGCAAAACTCACTCCAACCATTTATTTGCCTTGCTTGCCAATCAATGGTGGGGTTATGTTTAGTGAGCCAGGGTAGCCCCAACACTAGAGTAGTAGGTAATCCGCTTAAGACAAAACATGACACATCCTTAACATGAGTGTCACCCACAGTCAAATGGATATTGTGAACTATGCCCTTCAACGATTTTTGAGAAAGTGGTGCGGAATTGATAGCAAAAACAGGTATAGCTTTTTCCAAAGTGCACACCTGGAAAGCATGTGTTGTAGCAAATTGACTATCAATGAGATTGACAGCTGCTCCACTATCAACAAAAATCTCACAAACAAAGTTCTTGCTGTCTAGCACCACCCTGGCAGGTAGGAGAAAACGGGAACTACAAGCAAATCACAAATCTTCAATTTCAGCATTAACCTTGCCAATTGTAGCAAATGGAAAGTTATTAGAGGGTTTCTTCATCTTTTTCTTTTTATTACCCTCAGGTAACCCCATGAACCTCATAGTAGGGCAAACATTAGCTAAATGGTTAATACCTCCACAATAGAAACATACCCTCCTCTGAGGGCTTAATCCTCTAGTATCAGAGGCAACTAAACCCAGCTGCATGGGGTCCTCCACAGAGGGTATAGAGACAGAGTGAGACCCCTGCGCACTGCATGAGACAACTCCAGTGTCCTTGGGCTGAATATGACTGGAAAGAGTAGTCTCCTCTCTCGCTCTCAGACACCTGTCAATATGAACAGCTAGAGACATGGCAGACTCCAAAGTCACTGGCCATTCATGAAACGCAAATGCATCTTTTAATCTCTCAGAAAGACCATGACAAAATTGACTTCGGAGTGCAGCGTCATTCCAACCAGTATCAGCTGCCCACCTCCGAAATTCAGAACTAAATATCTCTGCGGACTGTTTACCCTGGCATAAAAGACGCAGTTTAGATTCAGCCAGAGCAATACGATCCGGTTCATCATATATCTGACCCAGGGCTATAAAAAATTAATCTACCGATTGGAGGGAGCGTGCCCAAGACTGAGCGTTATCCCTGAGCAGCGAGATGATGATCCCCACCCTCTGCTCCTCATTACCAGAGGAATGGGGACGTAAGCGAAAATGGAGTTTGCAAGCCTCTCTAAAATGAACAAAATTCTCACTACCCCCGGAAAACTTATCCGGAAGAGAGATTTTAGGCTCCGAACAAACTCCATGAACGCCAGCAGAACCGGTCACCTGAAGCTGAGAAACAGTTTCACGGAGATCTGCTACCTCCAGAGAAAGATCTTGCATGCGGTCCATCAAGGCTGAAACCGGATCCATGCTTGAGACGGTTATGGCGGTTTATAATGTAAAGGATGGAGGACAGTTAGCAGAAACTGATAAATACCGACAGACTGGCTTGATCCCAAACTAAGGAAAACATAGGAGGGCCCTATAAATCCCTAATAACTCTCCCAAACTACTGTGCACATGTACAAGTCCCGGTGGTAGACAGATACATGCCCTCGTACCTATAACTGAGTGACACCTGAATTCCTTATAGTAGTGAGGGGAACGGCCACCGGCTCCCTGCACTGAATACGGAGGGAGTCAGGGTCACCTAGAATCAAGCCAGCGAACAAAACACAAAGTAAACGGAATGCACTTATCTTAGAGCAAAACTGCAGCCTCCAGCAGCACACACTTCATCCAGGAAGTAATATAAACCGCAAGGAGAAGCAGTAAGGGAGAGAATATAAAGCAAACCAATTAATCAAAGATAATAGGCATCTGAGGGAGAGAAGGGAACTGAGCAAAGTGAAACCAAAACAAAGAACGTCATACACAAGACAGGGAGGAACCTCTGACCGACCGTCTCCCAGAACCGGCGGTGACAGAACATTGGTGAGAACGGAACAGTAGCCATACATGCTCTGATTGATTCTCTTTTTAAGGGAGGAAAAAATCTCTTCTGTGAGTGAGAATCTAACTGGATTCCTAAAAACTTACAGATTTAAGATGGGACTAGACAAGATTTCCCCCAATTTATTCTCCATCCCAGATCTTTTAGCAGGGAACACATGAAACTTATGTCTTCTTCATATTTCTCTTTTGGTTGGGCGATGATTAAGAAGTCGTCTAGGTACGGCAGTAGTGTTACACCGGACAATCTTAGAAAAGCTGCTACCTCCGCTATTATTTTGGTAAATATCCTAGGGGCTTGTGAGACCCCAAAGGCCAGTGCCCTGCATTGATGGTAAAATAACTATCCTTGCACCCAGACAGCCGTCCTCAAAAACTTTTGAAAGGATACATGTATCGGAGCATGATAATATGTGTCCTCAAAGTCTAAAGTTGCCATCCAGCAGTCCTTGAAAAAGCAGATCTACAGTGGACTTTATTGTTTCCATCTGGAACTTTTTGTATTTTAAGGATTTGTTTAATTTTTTTTAGATTTAGAATCACTCTGTAATTACCATTGGTTTTCATCACTAGAAAAGCGGGGAGTAGAAGCCCCTGTACCACTCTGCCCTGGGGACTAAACAAACCCTTTGCGTGGATGCGAAAGGACTTTCAACTCCCAGGCTTGTTTTTTCCGCAGGTGTTTTGGACAGAAAAAATCCTGAGGATAGGAAAGGAATTCCAGCCGGAACCCATTTTCTATACCTCCCAGAATCCATTTGTTTTGAGAGACTGTCCTCCAGGCTGGGAGAAAAAGGGAGAGTCCCCCCCCCCTCCTTCACCTGGGATCTGGTGTCATTGCTGTTTATCTTTGGCCCTATTATCCTGGGTTTTGAGTAAAAAGAAACCTGACTTTCTTGGAAACCTATCTTTTACTTTCCGGTCATACTGCTTATTTTTCTCTCTTGTAAACCCTGTTTGGGATCTACGAAAAAAAAATCGGGGGCTGGAAAACCCTTCTTCCTATCGGAAGCCTTGTCCAAAATATAATCGAGGGAAGACCTAAACAACCTATTCCCCTCATATGGAATAGAGCAAAGCCTGGCTTTTGATCCCTGATCTGCTTTCCAGGATCTTAGCCAGATAGCCCTTCTAGCAGCGATTGACATAGCGGAGGATCTAGCAGAAAAATTATGACATCTGTCGAAGCATCCGCAAAAAAATCTGCTGCTTTGGAAAAGGTAGGGAGGGACGCTAACAGTTCTTCCCTAGGTTTTTATCCCTGATATGTACCTCTAGTAGACTTTTTTCCTATTTTTGCGACAGGGGCATCTACCGTAGGAGCCTTGTCCCAAACTGGGGTAACAGAATCTTCCAATGGATATTTTTTCTTAACTGAGTTAGGAACGATAAATTTTATATTAGGGTTTTTACCATTCCTTTTTTATCAGGGCTTCCATATTTTCATGGATGGTAAAAACTCTGTTTCTTGGCGCCAATAGCCTGAAAGGCCTGATCCGCTACGGATTTAGGTTGTTTAACATCCTCCAGCTGCCTAGTAGCCCTAACGGCTTTCAGAAGCAGCTGGGTATCCTCAGGAGGAAAAAAGGATCTCCCTGTTGATTCTTCCCCTGAAGACTCAGAATCTTCTGAAAGTATTTGGCCAGGTTCTCTGTCCTTTTCCTCAGAAGGCTCTAGATCTGAGTCTCTAAACTCAGGAGATCTATCCAGAGATCTAGGGCGTTTTTTACTGAAAGATTTCAGGGATGCTTTAACTTCAGACCGTATTAGGGATCTCATGCTTCTTGTCAAGCTTGGGGATTCTTCTGTGACCAATCTATCTATACAGGCTTGACACAACAGTTTTTAATTGGAAGCTGCTAGGGCTACTCTACATCCTGCACACTCCTTATGCTTAGTTTTAGTAGAGGATTTTCTAGGTGTCTTTGTCACCTACAATGCAATCAAACAACACCCCATTAATAAATAAAGGATCAATATCACCAAATGAAGATCCAACTTCCCCACTCCTCAGGACCGGTACCGGGCTTGCAGGCCTCGAAGTTTCTATGGGTTCTGCGCGTCCTTCATTAGGTTCTATCATGCTGAGAGACAGGAATCCCTCTTCAGCAGAGCACTGCGTGCCTGCAAGCTGGCTGCCTGCTCCTGCTGGCAGATTTAAATATAGCTCGCCTCGGCTTCCCCCTTTCCCGGCACAATCTACTTCACGTAGGATGGTACCGCCCCTTCTTCCCACGTCCCAGAACTGACGTCGGGAACAGAGAGGGCCGCTACACTCGCATACGTTGAATGCTCACAGAGCATGGACACCATCTTTAGAACTGGCAGGCGGCCCATCCCCCGCAGCAGACCGGGAGCCGCCATGGTGGGGGTGTGAACCATTTTATCTTCTCAGGTTTTCTGTCCTGGATGAGAGGTCCTGGTCGCATAGGGTGCCGTTATGGGTGAGGGAAAAAATAATTGTGGCATTTTCCATCTGACTCTGTATTATAGTGGATTCTCCAGTTCAAATATTACTTCTAGGTGGAAATGTCTCTGTCATACAAGGTCCCTCAGAGGTACCATGAAGTGGAACAACAAGTTTATATGGCTAAACTGTGCATGAGCTGCAAGGATTCATAAAGGCCAAAGAGAAAAGATGACGACAACTTGCAAAATTCTATAGTCAGGTCTGAGGCCAGGATATACAAAGTATTGGGAATACAAATTTTTGCATTCAAAGTGGTCTGCATTGCAAACATTTCTAAATTTAAAAATAGTTCTCAGTCCTTCTAATCAAAAAAGGCATTTAAAGTTATATAAAGCAGACTGCTATTTATGTCCTTGCTTTAAAAGGTGGAATTATGCTAAAAATCATTATCACTATGGAATAATCTATGAAAACATTAGCAGTGCAATGTAGATAAGCTTGACTGTTGTAGATGATAGATAAGGATGCTAAGAAAAACACATCAGGTTCCTATGAGCTTTAAAAGACATTTTTAACCAAGGATCTTAAGTTGATATCACACTTAATCCCTGCCTGACAGTATGATCAATTATTCATCAATTTTCTGCCTGAAATGCTGAAACGTGTGTAGCACGTTATATATGCACATTAGTAAAAATTTAGCCCTAAAAAGTTTTTAACTTATTAAACTTTTTAAACTTTTTTTTTGTTTAAATGTGCCATGGATTTTTCAACATAACAGTGGATCTAAATCAATGAAAAAAATGACCTGTACTTCAGAATTCTATGTTCAAAATGTCACGTGACTTTTCAGGCTTGTTTATGCAAAAAAAAAAAAAGTTAGAACATTTTGCATTTCACACCACTCAGATTTTGAAAGAGGGTGGGATAGTGAGCATGTTCAGTTTGTCCAGCTGATTTACACAGATTTGTTAACTGTAACTTTAACAGTCATAAAGACAATCTCTATAGTAGAAAGTGGAGGCAGCACTCCAAGATTGTTTGAAAACATTTTTGATGCAATGTTTTGACTGGCATAGTCTTTCTCTTGTTTGAAAAAGATAAATTGTTGCATCTGGAATAAAAAAAAAATGTTTCTGCCTTCACCTTCTAATATTGGGACTATAGCATTGTGGTATTTGTACCAAACCCATGCGAATTGTGCACCTACTGTACTCTGTACACTTTGGAGTGCTGTCCATTCAACAAATTTACCTGCAAAAATAGTCCCCATCTTACTCCAGTAAAGAGGTGTCATAGAAAGTGAAGTAACATATTCTGTCATTTTTAGGCATTCATTGTACGGAATAAATTATATAATAATTGAGCGTCACGCCTCAATCATCTATTCTCCGGTTACGTACTTTCAGTTTCCATGCAGTCTCAATTTAATTTGATTTCATTTTTTGGGCGGGATGCTTTCACTTTAATTAAGCAGCATACATACATGATTACTGCAGTAATACCCATAGTGTGGCAGCAATATACCTGTGTGTGTTAGGTTCAAATTGAGCATCACACCTCAATCGTCCATTTATGTATTTTCAGTTTCCACACAGTTCCAATTTACATTATTTTTGAGGGGGTGCTTTCAATTTAATTATGCAACATATATACATGATCATGGCAGCAATACCCATAGTGTGACAGCAATCTACCTGTGTGTGTTAAGTTGAAATTGAGTGTCACGCCTCAATCATCCATTTATGTATTTTCAGTTTTCACACGGTCAATTTTTTTTTTTTTTTTTTTTTTTTGGTGGGTGCTTTCAATTTATTCAGCATATACTGTATATCTGATTACTGCAGCAATGCCAATGGTTTGGCAGGATGTGTAATTGAGAGTCAAGCCTTAGTCGTCCATTTATGTATTTTTTGTTTCCACAAAGTTGTAATTTAACCCTTTCTACCCTGGGTTAGTTTTCACCCTCCTGCCCAGGCCACTTTTTGCAAATCTGTCAAGTGCCAATTTATGTGGTAATAAGGCCCCTTTCACACGGGCGAGTTTTCCGCGCGGGTGCAATGCGTGATGTGAACGCATAGCACCCGCACTGAATCCTGACCCATTAATTTCAATGGGTCTGTGTACATGAGCGTTTTTTTTCACGCATCACTTGTGCGTTGCGTGAAAATCGCAGCATGTTCTATATTCTGCGTTTTTCACGCAGCCCTAGCCCCATAGAAGTGAATGGGGCTGCGTGAAAAACGCATTGCATCCGCAAGCAGGTGCGGGTGCGTTGCGTTTTTCACTGATGGTTGCTAGGAGATGTTGTTTGTAAACCTTCAGTTTTTTATCACGCGCGTGAAAAACGCATCAAAACGCATTGCACCCGCGCGGAAAAAACTGAACAACTGAACGCAATCGCAGGCAAAACTGAATGGCTTTGCCTGTGAAATCGCACAGTTTTCCCTGAACGCATCCGCAACGCATCTGGACCTAATCCGGACACGCTCGTGTGAACCCAGCCTAACTTTGGAACACTTTCATTTATCCGGACCATTCTGAGACTGTTTTCTTGTGATGTGCTTTCAATTTATTCAGCATATACTGTATATCTGATTACTGCAGCAATGCCAATGGTTTGGCAGGATGTATATTTGAGAGTCAAGCCTCAGTCGTCCATTTATGTATTTTTTGTTTCCACAAATTTGTAATTTAACCCTTTCTACCCTGGGTTAGTTTTCACCCTCCTGCCCAGGCCACTTTTTGCAAATCTGTCAAGTGCCAATTTATGTGGTAATAACTTTGGAACACTTTCATTTATCCGGACCATTCTGAGACTGTTTTCTTGTGATACATTGTACTTCATGACAGTCATAAATTTGAGTCAATATATTTCCCCTTTATTTATTAAAAAATCCAAAATTTACCCAAAATCAAAAAAATTGCAATTTTCTAAATTTCAATTTCTCTGCTTTTAAAACAGAAAGTGATACCACATGACATATTTATTACTTAACATTCCTCATAGGTCTACTTTATGTTGGCATCATTTTGTAAATATCATTTTATTTTTTTAGCACATTAGAAGACTTGGAATTTTAGAAAGTAAAAACCCACTTTCTAAGGACCAGTTCAGTTCTAAAGTCACTTAGTGGGGCTTACATAGTAGGAACCCACCATAAATTAACCCATTGTTGAAACTAAACCCTTCAAGTAACTCAAAACTGATTTTACAAACTTTGTTAACACTTTAGGTGTTCCACAAGAATTATAGGAAAATGGAAAATACATTTCTAAATTTCATATTTTTGGCAAATTTTCCATTTTAATCCATTTTTTTTCTTTAACACATCGAGGGTTAACAGCCAAACAAAACTCAATATTTATTACCCTTATTCTGTGGTTTACAGAAACACCCCATAAGTGGTTGTAAACTGATGTAAGGGCACACGGCAGGGCGCAGAAGAAAAAGAGCGCTGTATGGTTTTTGGAAGGCAGATTTTGCTGGACTGGTTTTTAGACACCATGTCCCATTTGAAGACCCCCTAATGCACCCCTACATCAGAAACTCCCAAAAGTGACCCAATTTTGGAAACTGCAGAATAAGGTGACAGTTTTATGGGTACTATTTTGGAGTACATATGATTTTTAGTCGTTCTATATTACGTTTTTTGTGAGGAATGGTAACCAAAAAATGGCTGTTTTTTATTTTTTGTTTTTTACAATGTTCATCAGACAGGTTATCATGTGCTATTGTTATATAGCATGTTGTTACAGACGGAATGATATCAAATATGTCTACTTTCTTTGTTTGTTTCAGTTTTACATAATAAAGCATTTTTTAAAGAAATCATGTTTTTGTGTCTCCATTTTCTGAAAGCCATATATATATTTTTTTTAACCGCTGTTCATCTTGCGTAATTAAGTGGTACACTAACTAAGTAATACACTAACAAGTTGCCTAGGAGACCTTCTCTGGGGCTGGATCTCCTTAGCTTCCGTTGAAGGCAGGTCCCCATGCCATGCAAGGCATTGGGCAGCCTCTGCATGGCATCCGGCTGCCTTGTCTCCCATCGGATCCCTGCCACTGCAGCGCGGGGACCCGATAGGCTCCCTCACCGGCCACAAACCCCTTCTATGCATCGGTCTGCGCTGACCATGGCATAGAAGGGGCTAATCCGCTGGCATCAGCTTTTACAGTGATGCCAGTGGATACAGCAGGGGCCTGGCTATCAGTGATGGCCAGGCCCCTGCAGTGATCGGGTGCACACTGCTCAGGTGCCCACCCCATCACAATGACGTAATAGTATGTCCAAATGCGGGAAGTCACTTGCTGCCATGACATACTATTACATCATGTGTTGGGAAGGGGTTAAAGGTTTTTTGGGAATTGTTACATTTAATTAAAGGGGTTTTCTGGGCTTTTTCTATTGATGACCTATGCTTGGGATAGGTCATCAATATCAAATCAGTGGGGGTCTGAACCTGCCACCCCAGCCAATTAGCTATATGAGGAGACGGCGCACACAGTGTGCACATGCCATCTCCCTTCTCTCTTCCTATCCGCTGTTGCTTTGCCATAGACAGCAGCTGTGAGCAGGAAGAGAGAAGAGAGACTGCACATGCGCACTTTGCTCGCCATCTCCTCATACAGCTGATCGGCGGAAGTGCCTAGTGACAGATCCCCACCGATCAGATATTGATGACCTATCCTGAGGATAGGTCATCTATAGTAAAAGCCCGGACAACACCTGTAAACCAGTTTATACTGTAGATGATCAATACCAATACACAGACCAGCACACAAAAGTATCTGTTAAGGATAACAAATCTAGGCCTAAATTTCTGTGTTTACAAACACGTTTTCAATCTTTTTTTTATTTTTATTTTTATTGGGGACTAATTATATTAAAAATAGCAGCATATATACGTTATTACTACATGTACAGAGTAGCACACAAAAGTACTTAAACAAAACAATAGCTGATTTTGGATCTTGACATAGGGGGCACTTAATGTGGTGGATTTGGCAATCTCTATAATGGTGACATCCCTTTGCTTGGTTTTCCTTCCTTTGAGGGATACTGTGTTGAATACGCCACATTTTTTGTATTACACAAAAGTATTTGGGAGTGGTAACAAATTTAGACCCAAATTGGTTTCCCAAACCTGTCTGAGCTACAGAAGGGTTCCAAACGACCCAGAGCCAGAATATGAGTAGTAGAAGCACCATCTATTCAGCCAGAAATAGTGGTGGAAGTAGTAGTAAGCTGCAGTTGTCCCTGCTAGCTTCGGAAAGGCGCAACATTATTGTTGAGGAGAAAGAGGATGAGATAGTTAATTGGATTGTCCACTCCTCCTCTCAGGCACAGCAGGATAATGTGGAGGGGATTTCATAGTCCGATGCTGTGCCATGGAGCAAGAGGTCACTGCGTTCTTCCTGATCCTCATCTATGTAGCCCCAAAGAAGGCTTTCAGTGGGGTCCTTCCAGCCTTCACTGCCTCTTCCTAGAGGGGTGCCTCCTTTTTCCTAAAAAGTGGTAAGAAAACCCCACCACACCCTTTAACAGATAGTCAAGAGAGTCTCCCTGCTATTCTCACTGTGCAGTAGGTTTCACGCCATGGTGGACACCTGGAGCAGCTCTTACTGGCAGGGACAGTACATGTTTTCACAGCCCACTGGGTCAATGTTTTTTCAGGAACCGAGGAAGCACCCTGGCAACAAAGCTAAGTCTTTTTGACCCCCCTACAATTGTGACAGACTGGGTCCACCACCAGGCACTTATCCACCTCCTCCTCCATGGACATGTTCCCGTCCACAACAGCAGCTGGACACAGGGCTGCTCGTACTATCACTCTATCATATCACGTGTCGGGTCAAGCGCTTCCATGCCGTGTTGGAGCCAGGTGGCCTGAGAGACAGTAGCCACACTGGTGAGCAATTGATCAAGTATATCAAGAGGCAAAAATCCCACTT
This sequence comes from Bufotes viridis, assembly GCA_033119425.1. Classification (NCBI taxonomy): domain Eukaryota; kingdom Metazoa; phylum Chordata; class Amphibia; order Anura; family Bufonidae; genus Bufotes; species Bufotes viridis. The sequence goes on from CM065591.1 coordinate 346,836,439, forward strand.
GATGTCAACTAGCTGACTCTAACTAGGCATAGTGGTCAGTGACAATGGAAAAAACATCTAGACCACTCTGAACCTGGGCGAAATAATACATACTCCATGCATGGCTCATGTCATCAACCTAGTGGTGCAGCGCTTTCTAAGTAAGCTAAGTAAGTACACTGGCTTGTGCAAGGAATTGGCAAAGTCCAGAAGACTGTCCAAGTAATTCAGCCACTCTTGCATGATGAGGAGTAGGGATGAGCGAACCCGAACTGTATAGTTCGGGTTCGTACCAAATTTTGGGGTGTTTGGGACACGGACCCGTACCGAACATTTTCAAAAAAGTTCGGGTTCATTGTTCGGCGATTTCTTCCCGCTTTCTGAAGGGCTGCACAGCAGCCAATCAGCTAGCGTTTTACTTCTTGCCCTAAGAAGCCATCACAGCCATGCCTACTAATGGCATGGCTGTGATTGGCCAAGTGCAGCATGTGACCCAACCTCTATTTAAGCTGGAGTCACGTAGCGCCACACGTCACTCTGCTCTGATTAGTGAAGGGATAGGACGCTGCTGCTGTGAGGGCGAGATTAGGCAAGGAAAGGTCAGCAAAAACACCTAATGAAGTGATCGATCTACAGCTGTGAATAATTCAACTTCTGCTAGTTAATTGCTCACTGGTTTTTAGGCTGCACAGAGCGTTTTTCTGTCACTTTGATCGGCGGCCATTTTGTGTCTTGTGGTGCACCAGCACAAGCTGCCACCAAGTCCATCAATCCATCAATACTATTTTTTTTTTTTTGCAATATCCTACATCAGGGGCTTGGCTGTGCCTAAATCTGTTGTTCCAGCTGTGACTGGACAAGTTTCATAGTGTCCGTCAAAGGATATATTATTTTCTGGGGTAAAATTCAGTTACAGAAATAGAAATACCATAAATCTGGTGTTCCTGCTGTGACTGGATAAGTTTCATAGTGTCCGTCAAAGGATACGTTATTTTCTGGGGTAAAATTCAGTTGCAAAAATAGAAATACCGTAAATCTGGTGTTCCAGCTTTAGACTGGATAAGTTTCATAGTGTCCGTCAAAGGATATATTATTTTCTAGGGTGAAATTCAATTGCCAAAATAGCAACACCGTAAGTCAGTGGTTTCAGCTGTGGCTGGCCAAGTTTAATAGTGTCCGGCAAAGGGAAGATTTTGTTCTGGGGTGAAATTATATTGCCAAAGTAACAATCCCCTAAATCTGGTTTCCCAGCAGTGGCTGGCCAAGTTTAATAGTGTCCGGCAAAGGATAGATTTTGTTCTGGCGTGAAATTCAATTGCCAAAAAAGCAATACCGCTAATCAGTGGTTCTAGCTGTGGCTAGCCAAGTCTAATACTGTCCGAAAAGGATAGATTTTAAATTGTTGGTTGAAATATTACCATATTTGCCAGGTACAAACCCCTGCACTGCATAACTGACAGGGAATTTACAATTGGGGGTTACATTCTTGCATGAAATAAAGCCTTTTTGGGCTGTGAAGCCAAAGGTAGTCGCCAATAACAGTTTTTTTATTTTTATTTTTTTTAAATAAATTAGTGTAGACCCCAAAACATTGGGAAAATATAAAAAATAAAACAAAGTGTAAGTGCACTGTAATATAACAGTGGTTGGGTGAGGCCGGTAAACATGTCTATTCTGCATAAGGTACAAACAAGTCCTGTGGGATCCATGACTGGTTATTTTTAATAAACGAAAGCTTGCCCACATTGTCTGCGGACAGTCAGCTGCGCTTGTCTGTGATAATGCCACCAGCCATGCTAAACACACGTTCAGACAATACAGTGGCTGCAGGGTAGGCTGGCACCTCCAAGGGGTAAAGGGCAACCTCAGGACATGTGCCCAATTTGATGACCCAGAAGTTAAATGGGGCAGACCCAGAGGTGTAGCTAGAAATGATTGGGCACCACAGCAAATTTTTGAATGGGGCCCCCCTCCTTCCAGTAATTTTTGCGCAAACCCCTTCCTTTCATGCCGCTATGCCTGTTTCTACTAAAGATCCCTCTCTCAGACCAGGCCCAGCAGCTGTTCCATTTGCTTTATACACTGTCTTTGTCTATACTGCCACTGTATATAATTTCATTGGATAATACTGTTAGTCCTCCTCCTCCTCCTGGTCGGGCCCTTTCTAGGTCACGGCCCCAAAGCAGTTGCTTCCTCTGCTTCCCCTGTAGCTATTCCCCTAGGCAGACCCATCAGTCAGTACATGTACTGTTCCACCATGTTGCTGAAATGCTGCCTCCTGCTAAAATGTTCCAGATCTGCTGGTGGTGCAGGTTGTTGTGGCGTGATGACAAACCTTTTCCACATTTTGCCAATGCTAACCCTGCCTTCTGAGGTGTTGCTGGTGACCCAGCTGCATTGGCAAATTCTTCCTCCTTCTCCACTGCCGATACCTTGTGCTTCCACTGAGTCCCCGGTGTCAGGTGTGAATACCATCAGCAGCGTGTCTACTAGCGGGCTCATCTTCCTATTACACTCCAATGAGGGAATTAAGGACGGCACGTTGTCCTTGTAACAGGGATGCAGCAGGGTGGCCACCCAATAATCAGCAAAAGTTAGAATGTGGCATAACTGGGCGGGCACAGGCACTGCAGCATGTAGTCGCTCATCTCTGCCAGGCTGCCCAGAGGCAAGGACAAGCTATCCTCTTTGAGGGAGGTATATCGTCTGTGTCCTCTGTATCCCCCAGCGTTCCTCCTACTCCTCTTCCTCATCCTCCAGAACTGTGCCCTGGCTGGACAATTGTGTTCCAGACCAGAGCCTATGTTGGTGCAGATACCCACCATCCGAGCCACTTGTATTTGGTTGGCCTTAAGGCATGTATATAGTTTTGTTTCTTTATATGGTTAGATTAGCTGCCTTATAGTTATTTTAATATGTTATTAAGTAAATTTGTACATAGCTTGTTAATGGTTTGAGTGAAGGGGGGGGGGGGGTGTTTGGGTTTATTTTCCATCTGCTTTCTACTCTGTCTATACTGCCACTGTATATAATTTCATTGTATAATACTGTTGAGGGGGCCCTGACAATGTCTTTTATAGTGATGTCGCGAACATAAAATTTTCAGTCCGCGAACAGCGAACGCGAACTTCCACAAATGTTCACGAACGGGCGAACCGGGCGAACCGCCATAGACTTCAATTGGCAGGCAAATTTTAAAACCCACAGGGACTCTTTCTGGCCACAATAGTGATGGGAAAGTTGTTTCAAGGGGTCTAACACCTGGACTGTGGCATGCCGGAGGGGGATCTATGGCAAAACTCCCATGGAAAATTACGTAGTGGACGCAGAGTCGGGTTTTAATCCATAAAGGGCATAAATCAACTAACATTCCTAAATTGTTTGGAATAACGTTCTTTAAAACATCCAGTGTGTGTATACGATCAGGTATGATGTTGTATCGATCAGGTAGTGTAAGGGTTACGCCCGCTTCACAGACATTGACAGACCAAACTCCCCTTTTAATGCACCGCAAACAGTTCATTTGCACAACCGCAAACTCCCCATTTGCACAAGGTTGGATACCAAGCTAGCCACGTCCCGGTGATGTCATTGAAGGTTCCTTCCTCCACCCAGCCACGTACAACACAAAGGGTCCCCAAAAGGTGAATTAAATTGATTTTTCGAACAGAGAGATGGTTAAAAAAAAACGCTGGCTCCCTCCCCTTTGTTTTTATCCACGGTGACTGCGTCTGCGCCGTGCAATTTACTGTCACACCCGATATGAGTTGTATTTTCGGTAGTACTATTCTCATCAGTTTAATCCCTCTAACGTCCCCAATCTGGGTGCCATTTATTGAATAGATTTTTCGAACGGGGATATGGTTAAAAAAACGCTGGCTCCCTCCACTCTGTTTTAATCCACAGTCACTACGTCTGCGCCGTGCAATTTACTGTCACACCCGATATGAGTGGTATTTTCTGTAGTACTATTGTCATCAGTTTAATCCCTCTAACGTCCCCAATCTGGGGGCCATTTATTGAATAGATTTTTCGAACGGGGAGATGGTTAAAAAAACGCTGGCTCCCTCCACTCTGTTTTAAACCACGGTCACTGCATCTGCGCCGTGCAATTTACTGTCACACCCGATATGAGTGGTATTTTCTGTAGTACTATTCTCATCAGTTTAATCCCTCTAACGTCCCCAATCTGGGGGCCATTTATTGAATAGATTTTTCGAGACGGGAGATGGTTAAAAAAGCGCTGGCTCCCTCCACTCTGTTTTAAACCACGGTCACTGCGTCTGCGCCGTGCAATTTACTGTCACACCCGATATGAGTGGTATTTTCTGTAGTACTATTCTCATCAGTTTAATCCCTCTAACGTCCCCAATCTGGGGGCCATTTATTGAATAGATTTTTCGAACAGGGAGATGGTTAAAAAAACGCTGGCTCCCTCCACTCTGTTTTAAACCACGGTCACTGCGTCTGCGCCGTGCAAATTACTGTCACACCCGATATGAGTGGTATTTTCTGTAGTACTATTCTCATCAGTTTAATCCCTCTAACGTCCCCGACTCCACAATCTAGGGGCCATTTATTAAATAGATTTTTCGAACGGGGAGATGGTTAAAAAAACGCTGGCTCCCTCCACTCTGTTTTAAACCACGGTCACTGCGTCTGCGCCGTGCAATTTACTGTCACACCCGATATGAGTGGTATTTTCTGTAGTACTATTCTCATCAGTTTAATCCCTGTTATGTCCCATATCAGGGATTGCCTTTTGTGAAAAAAAATTTAGGCCGGGTACCTTCGACTGCCTTCACAGTGACAGGCCAAACTCTCACACACTAAACTGAATTGATTTCAGGAACCGGGAGATGGAAAAAGCAGCTTGGTCGGTCCTCTTACTCCCAAATTGGGGCACTGCGCGTGCACAGTGCAATGTGCTGTGACACCCTATATGAGTGGTGTCTTAACTAGTACTATTCCTATCAGTTTAATCCCTGTTACGGACCCTATCCGGTCGAATTGATTAACCATTGTCGAATTAGCGAACCATTACGACATCATGAAATAATTTAGTTCTGAGCTCTGTACTTGCATTGTATTGGAATTGATGGGGATTTTTTAAATTGCCTGCATCATTTCTAGTAAACTATTAAGAGACTTTATTATGATTTTTTATTTTATGTATTAAAAACCCATACAACATATAAAAAAAAAAAAGGTAAATTTATGTTTTTTCTATGAAATATTATCCAGCCGTCCGATCGCTTTTGGTCTGACCATAATGAAGCAACGGCCTTATCATCTGGGGTGTGGCAACATTGCCAACACACTTATAGAGGTGATAATGATTGCTTCATTGTGATACGCAAGCCCCTTCACCACAACAAGGTAACGATCACGAAGGGGAATTGACACTTGTATGTGCCTTTTTTTTGGAGTTTGTTTTTGAAGCCACCGTGCTGCACCATAGGACAGAAAAATTAGGCATGTACACATGCCTGAAAAATAATGGCACTGTTGCAGCCGCTATTGTAGCAGCGGCCGGAAAAATTGATGTTTTCCAGGCAGAAAAGTGACTAAAACATTGCAGCTTGAACCCTAGTTGGTGGTGGAGAATTCACGAAAGTCATCCGGTATGCAGACATTAAATACAGCAGCGTGGGGACCATATTGAGGCCAAGGCATGTAATCAGGCCTTTTGTTAGTCAAACGTATCCCCCACTGTCAGTCCCTTTGGGATCCATGCCTCATTCATCTTTATGAAGGTGAGGTAATCAACACTTTTTTGACCGAGACGACTTCTCTTGTCAGTGACAATGCCTCCTGCTGCACTGAAGGTCCTTTCTGACAGGACACTTGAAGCAGGGCAGGCCAGAAGTTCTATCGCGAACTGGGATAGCTCAGGCCACAGGTCAAGCCTGCACACCCAGTAGAAGGGGTTCATTGCTCCTCAGAGTGTCGATATCTGCTGTTAAGGCGAGGTAGTCTGCTACCTGTCGGTCGAGTCGTTCTCTAAGGCTGGATCCCGAAGGGCTGTGGCGATGAGTAGGACTGAAAATGCTCCGCATGTCCTCCATCAACAACACATCTGTAAATCGTCCAGTCCTTGCCGCCGTGGTAGGAGGAGGATTACACTCACCTCTTCCCCTGTTAGATTCCCGCTGTGCTGTGACATCCCCCTTATAAGCTGTGTAAAGCATATTTTTTAGTTTGGTTTTGAACTGCTGCATCCTTTCCGACTTTCGGTAATTTGGTAACATTTCTGCCACTTTCTGCTTATACCGGGGGTCTAGTAGCGTGGCCACCCAGTACAGATCGTTCTCCTTTATCATTTTTATATGTGGGTCCCTCAACAGACATGAAAGCATGAAAGACCCCATTTGAACAAGGTTGGATGCAGAGCTACTCATTTCCCGTTCCTCTATCCTCACTGATCTCATTGACGGTCTGTTCTTCCCCCCAGCCACGTACATCACCATGGGTCCCAGATAGGTGACAACAACGAGCACCCTGGGGTGCCTGCTGTGGTTGGTCTTCCTCCTCCTCAAAGCCGCCACATTCCTCCTCTGACTCCTCTTCCTCATACTCCTCTTCCAGCGTTGCTGCAGGTCCGGCAAGCGATGATGACAAGGCTGTTTCTGGTGGTGATGGTGACCACAACTCTTCCTCTTCCTCCTAACGCTCATCTACAGCCTGATCCAGAACTCTTCGCAGGGCACGCTCCAGGAAGAAAACAAATGGGATGAGGTCGCTGATGGTGGCTTCGGTGCGACTGACTAGGTTAGTCACCTCCTCAAAAGGATGCATGAGCCTACAGGCATTGCGCATGAGTGTCCAGTAACGTGGCAAAAAGATTCCCAGCTCCGCAGAGGCTGTCTTAGCACCCCGGTCATACAAATACTCGTTGACGGCTTTTTCTTGTTGGAGCAGGAGGTCAAACATTAGGAGTGTTGAATTCCAACGTGTCGGGCTGTCGCATATCAAACGCCTCACTGGCATGTTGTTTCGCCGCTGAATATCGGAAAAGTGCGCCATGGCCGTGTAGGAACGCCTGAAATTGCCACACACCTTCCTGGCCTGCTTGAGGACGTCCTGTAAGCCTGGGTACTTAGACACAAAACGTTGTACGATGATATTCAACACATGTGCCATGCACGGCACATGTGACAACTTGCCCAAATTTAATGCCGCCAACAGATTGCTTCCATTGTCACACACCACTTTGCCGATCTCCAGTTGGTGAGGGGTCAGCCACTGATCCACCTGTGCGTTCAGGGCGGACAGGAGTGCTGGTCCTGTATGGCTCTCTGATTTCAGGCAAGTCAACCCCAAGATAGCGTGACACTGTCGTATCCGGGATGTGGAATAGCCCCTGGGGAGCTGGGGGGAATCAGTTGATGTGCAGCCAGACGCCGCAGCAGAAGAGGACTCAGCCGAGGAGGATATCGAAGAGGATGGAGTAGGAGTAGAGGAGGTGGCAGTAGGTCTGCCTGCAAGTCGTGGTGGTGTCACCAACTCCGCTGCGGAGCCACGCATTCCATGCTTGTCAGCCGTCAGCAGGTTGACCCAATGCGCAGTATACGTGATATACCTGCCCTGACCGTGCTTTGCAGACCAGGTATCAGTGGTCAGATGGACCCTTGCCCCAACACTGTATGCCAGAGATGCCATCTGCCTGAAAGCAAAGAGCCACACAGGTGGTAGTGGTGGTGGTGGCGACGGGCGGGTGCGTGGTAACTTGAGAGCAGGTGACCGAAGCTGAGCTGGAGGAGGATGGTGCGTCAAGGTTCTTAGCGGAAGCTGTTGAAGATTGAGTGTCCTGTCTAAGCCAGTCAACTACGTCCTCAGAATTTTTCGGGTTCAGGGTACGTGGACTCTGAAAACTGGGCATTATTCCAGGGACAGTGGAAATCACAGCACCACGACCATGACGGCCCCTGCGGGGTGCCCTGCCTCTGCCTGTCATTTTTTTTTAGATAAGTGGTACTACGCGGGCTAGGTACTGTGCCACCCGGTATGAGTGGTTGGCAATGGCAGTGGGCACACTACAGTCTGTGGAAGTGGGCCTGACACACACTGGCAGCAGGCAAGCAACTGAATTTAGACTACTGTCTAAAAATTAAATGCCTTATTTATCGGCAAGCTACTGTGCCACCCGGTATCAGTGGTGGGCACTGGCAGTGGGCACACTACAGTCTGTGGAAGTGGGCCTGACACACACTGGCAGCAGGCAAGCAACTGAAATTAGACTACTGTCTAAAAATTAAATGCCTTATTTATCGGCAAGCGACTGTGCCACCCGTTATCAGTGGTTGGCACTGGCAGTGGGCACACTACAGTCAGTGGAAGCGGGCCTGACACACACTGGCAGCAGGCAAGCAACTGAATTTAGACTACTGTCTAAAAATTAAATGCCTTATTTATCGGCAAGCTACTGTGCCACCCGGTATGAGTGGTGGGCACTGGCAGTGGGCACACTACAGTCAGTGGAAGCAGGCCTGAGACACACTGGCAGCAGGCAAGCAACTGAATTTAGACTACTGTCTAAAAATTAAATGCCTTATTTATCGGCAAGCTACTGTGCCACCCGGTATCAATGGTTGGCACTGGCAGAGGCCACACTACAGTTAATGGAAGCGGGCCTGACACACACTGGCAGCAGGCAAGCAACTGAATTTAGACTACTGTATAAAAATTAAATGCCTTATTTATCGGCAATCTACTGTGCCACCCGGTATCAGTGGTTGGCACTGGCAGTGGGCACACTACAGTCAGTGGAAGTCGGCCTGACACACACTAGCAGCAGGCAAGCAACTGAAATTACACTAAAGTGTAAAAATGAAATGCCTTTTTTAAATGCAAAGTCCTGTGCCACACGGGATGACAGGGGTGGGCACTGGCAGTGGGCACACTACAGTCAGTGGAAGTCGGCCTGACACACACTGGCAGCAGGCAAGCAACTGAAATTACACTAAAGTGTAAAAATTAAATGCCTCTTTTTGATGCAAAGTACTGTGCCACACGGGATGACAGGGGTGGGCACTGGCAGTGGGCACACTAGAGTCTGTGGAAGTGGGCCTGACACACACTGGCAGCAGGCAAGCAACTGAAATTAGACTACTGTCTAAAAATTAAATGCCTTATTTATCGTCAAGCTACTGTGCCACCCGGTATCAGTGGTTGGCACTGGCAGTGGGCACACTACAGTCTGTGGAAGTGGGCCTGACACACACTGGCAGCATGCAAGCAACTGAATTTAGACTACTGTCTAAAAATTAAATGCCTTATTTATCGGCAAGCTACTGTGCCACCCAGTATCAATGGTTGGCACTGGCAGTGGGCACACTACAGTCAGTGGAAGCGGGCCTGACACACACTGGCAGCAGGCAAGCAACTGAATTTAGACTACTGTATAAAAATTAAATGCCTTATTTATCGGCAAGCTACTGTGCCACCCGGTATCAGTGGTTGGCACTGGCAGTGGGCACACTACAGTCAGTGGAAGTCGGCCTGACACACACTAGCAGCAGGCAAGCAACTGAAATTACACTAAAGTGTAAAAATGAAATGCCTTTTTAAATGCAAAGTCCTGTGCCACACGGGATGACAGGGGTGGGCACTGGCAGTGGGCACACTACAGTCAGTGGAAGTCGGCCTGACACACACTGGCAGCAGGCAAGCAACTGAAATTACACTAAAGTGTAAAAACTAAATGCCTCTTTTTGATGCAAAGTACTGTGCCACACGGGATGACAGGGGTGGGCACTGGCAGTGGGCACACTACAGTCTGTGGAAGTGGGCCTGACACACACTGGCAGCAGGCAAGCAACTGAATTTAGACTACTGTCTAAAAATTAAATGCCTTATTTATCGGCAAGCTACTGTGCCACCCGGTATCAGTGGTTGGCACTGGCAGTGGGCACACTACAGTCTGTGGAAGTGGGCCTGACACACACTGGCAGCAGGCAAGCAACTGAAATTAGACTACTGTCTAAAAATTAAATGCCTTATTTATCGGCAAGCTACTGTGCCACCCGGTATCAGTGGTGGGCACTGGCAGTGGGCACACTACAGTCTGTGGAAGTGGGCCTGACACACACTGGCTGCAGGCAAGCAACTGAATTTAGACTACTGTCTAAAAATTAAATGCCTTATTTATCGGCAAGCTACTGTGCCACCCGGTATCAGTGGTGGGCACTGGCAGTGGGCACACTACAGTCTGTGGAAGTGGGCCTGACACACACTGGCAGCAGGCAAGCAACTGAAATTAGACTACTGTCTAAAAATTAAATGCCTTATTTATCGGCAAGCTACTGTGCCACCCGGTATGAGTGGTGGGCACTGGCAGTGGGCACACTACAGTCTGTGGAAGTGGGCCTGACACACACTGGCAGCAGGCAAGCAACTGAATTTAGACTACTGTCTAAAAATTAAATGCCTTATTTATCGGCAAGCTACTGTGCCACCCGGTATCAGTGGTTGGCACTGGCAGTGGGCACACTACAGTCTGTGGAAGTGGGCCTGACACACACTGGCAGCAGGCAAGCAACTGAAATTAGACTACTGTCTAAAAATTAAATGCCTTATTTATCGGCAAGCTACTGTGCCACCCGGTATGAGTGGTGGGCACTGGCAGTGGGCACACTACAGTCAGTGGAAGCAGGCCTGAGACACACTGGCAGCAGGCAAGCAACTGAATTTAGACTTCTGTCTAAAAATTAAATGCCTTATTTATCGGCAAGCAACTGTGCCACCCGGTATCAATGGTTGGCACTGGCATTGGGCACACTACAGTTAGTGGAAGCGGTCCTGACACACTGGCAGCAGGCAAGCAACTGAAATTAGACTACTGTCTAAAAATTAAATGCCTTATTTATCGGCAAGCTACTGTGCCACCCGGTATCAGTGGTGGGCACTGGCAGTGGGCACACTACAGTCTGTGGAAGTGGGCCTGACACACACTGGCTGCAGGCAAGCAACTGAATTTAGACTACTGTCTAAAAATTAAATACCTTATTTATCGGCAAGCTACTGTGCCACCCGGTATCAGTGGTGGGCACTGGCAGTGGGCACACTACAGTCTGTGGAAGTGGGCCTGACACACACTGGCTGCAGGCAAGCAACTGAATTTAGACTACTGTCTAAAAATTAAATGCCTTTTTATCGGCAAGCTACTGTGCCACCCGGTATGAGTGGTGGGCACTGGCAGTGGGCACACTACAGTCTGTGGAAGTGGGCCTGACACACACTGGCAGCAGGCAAGCAACTGAATTTAGACTACTGTCTAAAAATTAAATGCCTTATTTATCGGCAAGCTACTGTGCCACCCGGTATTAGTGGTTGGCACTGGCAGTGGGCACACTACAGTCTGTGGAAGTGGGCCTGACACACACTGGCAGCAGGCAAGCAACTGAAATTAGACTACTGTCTAAAAATTAAATGCCTTATTTATCGGCAAGCTACTGTGCCACCCGGTATGAGTGGTGGGCACTGGCAGTGGGCACACTACAGTCAGTGGAAGCAGGCCTGAGACACACTGGCAGCAGGCAAGCAACTGAATTTAGACTACTGTCTAAAAATTAAATGCCTTATTTATCGGCAAGCTACTGTGCCACCCGGTATCAGTGGTTGGCACTGGCAGTGGGCACACTACAGTCAGTGGAAGTCGGCCTGACACACACTGGCAGCAGGCAAGCAACTGAAATTAGACTAACTGTATAAAAATTAAATGCCTTATTTATCGTGCAAAGTCTACTGTGCCACCCGGTATGACAGTGGTGGGCACTGGCAGTGGGCACACTACAGTCAGTGGAAGTCGGCCTGACACACACTGGCAGCAGGCAAGCAACTGAAATTACACTAAAGTGTAAAAATTAAATGCCTCTTTTTGATGCAAAGTACTGTGCCACACGGGATGACAGTGGTGGGCACTGGCAGTGGGCACACTACAGTCTGTGGAAGTGGGCCTGACACACACTGGCAGCAGGCAAGCAACTGAAATTAGACTACTGTCTAAAAATTAAATGCCTTATTTATCGGCAAGCTACTGTGCCACCCGGTATCAGTGGTTGGCACTGGCAGTGGGCACACTACAGTCTGTGGAAGTGGGCCTGACACACACTGGCAGCATGCAAGCAACTGAATTTAGACTACTGTCTAAAAATTAAATGCCTTATTTATCGGCAAGCTACTGTGCCACCCGGTATCAATGGTTGGCACTGGCAGTGGGCACACTACAGTCAGTGGAAGCGGGCCTGACACACACTGGCAGCAGGCAAGCAACTGAATTTAGACTACTGTATAAAAATTAAATGCCTTATTTATCGGCAAGCTACTGTGCCACCCGGTATCAGTGGTTGGCACTGGCAGTGGGCACACTACAGTCAGTGGAAGTCGGCCTGACACACACTAGCAGCAGGCAAGCAACTGAAATTACACTAAAGTGTAAAAATGAAATGCCTTTTTAAATGCAAAGTCCTGTGCCACACGGGATGACAGGGGTGGGCACTGGCAGTGGGCACACTACAGTCAGTGGAAGTCGGCCTGACACACACTGGCAGCAGGCAAGCAACTGAAATTACACTAAAGTGTAAAAACTAAATGCCTCTTTTTGATGCAAAGTACTGTGCCACACGGGATGACAGGGGTGGGCACTGGCAGTGGGCACACTACAGTCTGTGGAAGTGGGCCTGACACACACTGGCAGCAGGCAAGCAACTGAATTTAGACTACTGTCTAAAAATTAAATGCCTTATTTATCGGCAAGCTACTGTGCCACCCGGTATCAGTGGTTGGCACTGGCAGTGGGCACACTACAGTCTGTGGAAGTGGGCCTGACACACACTGGCAGCAGGCAAGCAACTGAAATTAGACTACTGTCTAAAAATTAAATGCCTTATTTATCGGCAAGCTACTGTGCCACCCGGTATCAGTGGTGGGCACTGGCAGTGGGCACACTACAGTCAGTGGAAGCAGGCCTGAGACACACTGGCAGCAGGCAAGCAACTGAATTTAGACTACTGTCTAAAAATTAAATGCCTTATTTATCGGCAAGCAACTGTGCCACCCGGTATCAATGGTTGGCACTGGCATTGGGCACACTACAGTTAGTGGAAGCGGGCCTGACACACTGGCAGCAGGCAAGCAACTGAAATTAGACTAAAGTGTAAAAATTAAATGCCTTATTTATCGGCAAGCAACTGTGCCACCCGGTATCAATGGTTGGCACTGGCAGTGGGCACACTACAGTTAGTGGAAGCGGGCCTGACACACTGGCAGCAGGCAAGCAACTGAATTTAGACTACTGTCTAAAAATTAAATGCCTTATTTATCGGCAAGCTACTGTGCCACCCGGTATCAGTGGTGGGCACTGGCAGTGGGCACACTACAGTCTGTGGAAGTGGGCCTGACACACACTGGCTGCAGGCAAGCAACTGAATTTAGACTACTGTCTAAAAATTAAATGCCTTATTTATCGGCAAGCTACTGTGCCACCCGGTATCAGTGGTGGGCACTGGCAGTGGGCACACTACAGTCTGTGGAAGTGGGCCTGACACACACTGGCTGCAGGCAAGCAACTGAATTTAGACTACTGTCTAAAAATTAAATGCCTTATTTATCGGCAAGCTACTGTGCCACCCGGTATGAGTGGTGGGCACTGGCAGTGGGCACACTACAGTCTGTGGAAGTGGGCCTGACACACACTGGCAGCAGGCAAGCAACTGAATTTAGACTACTGTCTAAAAATTAAATGCCTTATTTATCGGCAAGCTACTGTGCCACCCGGTATTAGTGGTTGGCACTGGCAGTGGGCACACTACAGTCTGTGGAAGTGGGCCTGACACACACTGGCAGCAGGCAAGCAACTGAAATTAGACTACTGTCTAAAAATTAAATGCCTTATTTATCGGCAAGCTACTGTGCCACCCGGTATGAGTGGTGGGCACTGGCAGTGGGCACACTACAGTCAGTGGAAGCAGGCCTGAGACACACTGGCAGCAGGCAAGCAACTGAATTTAGACTACTGTCTAAAAATTAAATGCCTTATTTATCGGCAAGCAACTGTGCCACCCGGTATCAATGGTTGGCACTGGCAGTGGGCACACTACAGTTAGTGGAAGCGGGCCTGACACACTGGCAGCAGGCAAGCAACTGAAATTAGACTACTGTCTAAAAATTAAATGCCTTATTTATCGCAAAGCTACTGTGCCACCCGGTATGACAGTGGTGGGCACTGGCAGTGGGCACACTACAGTCTGTGGAAGTGGGCCTGACACACACTGGCAGCAGGCAAGCAACTGAATTTAGACTACTGTCTAAAAATTAAATGCCTTATTTATCGGCAAGCTACTGTGCCACCCGGTATCAGTGGTTGGCACTGGCAGTGGGCACACTACAGTCTGTGGAAGTGGGCCTGACACACACTGGCAGCAGGCAAGCAACTGAAATTAGACTACTGTCTAAAAATTAAATGCCTTATTTATCGGTCAAGCTACTGTGCCACCCGGTATCAGTGGTTGGCACTGGCAGTGGTCACACTACAGTCTGTGGAAGTGGGCCTGACACACACTGGCAGCAGGCAAGCAACTGAATTTAGACTACTGTCTAAAAATTAAATGCCTTATTTATCGGCAAGCTACTGTGCCACCCGGTATCAATGGTTGGCACTGGCAGTGGGCACACTACAGTCAGTGGAAGCGGGCCTGACACACACTGGCAGCAGGCAAGCAACTGAATTTAGACTACTGTATAAAAATTAAATGCCTTATTTATCGGCAAGCTACTGTGCCACCCGGTATCAGTGGTTGGCACTGGCAGTGGGCACACTACAGTCAGTGGAAGTCGGCCTGACACACACTGGCAGCAGGCAAGCAACTGAAATTACACTAAAGTGTAAAAATGAAATGCCTTATTTAATCGCAAAGTCCTGTGCCACACGGGATGACAGTGGTGGGCACTGGCAGTGGGCACACTACAGTCAGTGGAAGTCGGGCCTGACACACACTGGCAGCAGGCAAGCAACTGAAATTACACTAAAGTGTAAAAACTAAATGCCTCTTTTGATCGGCAAAGCTACTGTGCCACACGGGATGACAGGGGTGGGCACTGGCAGTGGGCACACTACAGTCTGTGGAAGTGGGCCTGACACACACTGGCAGCAGGCAAGCAACTGAATTTAGACTACTGTCTAAAAATTAAATGCCTTATTTATCGGCAAGCTACTGTGCCACCCGGTATCAGTGGTTGGCACTGGCAGTGGGCACACTACAGTCTGTGGAAGTGGGCCTGACACACACTGGCAGCAGGCAAGCAACTGAAATTAGACTACTGTCTAAAAATTAAATGCCTTATTTATCGGCAAGCTACTGTGCCACCCGGTATCAGTGGTGGGCACTGGCAGTGGGCACACTACAGTCTGTGGAAGCAGGCCTGAGACACACTGGCAGCAGGCAAGCAACTGAATTTAGACTACTGTCTAAAAATTAAATGCCTTATTTATCGGCAAGCAACTGTGCCACACGGTATCAATGGTTGGCACTGGCATTGGGCACACTACAGTTAGTGGAAGCGGGCCTGACACACTGGCAGCAGGCAAGCAACTGAAATTAGACTACTGTCTAAAAATTAAATGCCTTATTTATCGGCAAGCTACTGTGCCACCCGGTATCAGTGGTGGGCACTGGCAGTGGGCACACTACAGTCTGTGGAAGTGGGCCTGACACACACTGGCTGCAGGCAAGCAACTGAATTTAGACTACTGTCTAAAAATTAAATGCCTTATTTATCGGCAAGCTACTGTGCCACCCGGTATCAGTGGTGGGCACTGGCAGTGGGCACACTACAGTCTGTGGAAGTGGGCCTGACACACACTGGCTGCAGGCAAGCAACTGAATTTAGACTACTGTCTAAAAATTAAATGCCTTTTTATCGGCAAGCTACTGTGCCACCCGGTATGAGTGGTGGGCACTGGCAGTGGGCACACTACAGTCTGTGGAAGTGGGCCTGACACACACTGGCAGCAGGCAAGCAACTGAATTTAGACTACTGTCTAAAAATTAAATGCCTTATTTATCGGCAAGCTACTGTGCCACCCGGTATTAGTGGTTGGCACTGGCAGTGGGCACACTACAGTCTGTGGAAGTGGGCCTGACACACACTGGCAGCAGGCAAGCAACTGAAATTAGACTACTGTCTAAAAATTAAATGCCTTATTTATCGTCAAGCTACTGTGCCACCCGGTATCAGTGGTTGGCACTGGCAGTGGTCACACTACAGTCTGTGGAAGTGGGCCTGACACACACTGGCAGCATGCAAGCAACTGAATTTAGACTACTGTCTAAAAATTAAATGCCTTAATTATCGGCAAGCTACTGTGCCACCCGGTATCAATGGTTGGCACTGGCAGTGGGCACACTACAGTCAGTGGAAGCGGGCCTGACACACACTGGCAGCAGGCAAGCAACTGAATTTAGACTACTGTATAAAAATTAAATGCCTTATTTATCGGCAAGCTACTGTGCCACCCGGTATCAGTGGTTGGCACTGGCAGTGGGCACACTACAGTCAGTGGAAGTCGGCCTGACACACACTAGCAGCAGGCAAGCAACTGAAATTACACTAAAGTGTAAAAATGAAATGCCTTTTTTAAATGCAAAGTCCTGTGCCACACGGGATGACAGGGGTGGGCACTGGCAGTGGGCACACTACAGTCAGTGGAAGTCGGCCTGACACACACTGGCAGCAGGCAAGCAACTGAAATTACACTAAAGTGTAAAAACTAAATGCCTCTTTTTGATGCAAAGTACTGTGCCACACGGGATGACAGGGGTGGGCACTGGCAGTGGGCACACTACAGTCTGTGGAAGTGGGCCTGACACACACTGGCAGCAGGCAAGCAACTGAATTTAGACTACTGTCTAAAAATTAAATGCCTTATTTATCGGCAAGCTACTGTGCCACCCGGTATCAGTGGTTGGCACTGGCAGTGGGCACACTACAGTCTGTGGAAGTGGGCCTGACACACACTGGCAGCAGGCAAGCAACTGAAATTAGACTACTGTCTAAAAATTAAATGCCTTATTTATCGGCAAGCTACTGTGCCACCCGGTATCAGTGGTGGGCACTGGCAGTGGGCACACTACAGTCTGTGGAAGCAGGCCTGAGACACACTGGCAGCAGGCAAGCAACTGAATTTAGACTACTGTCTAAAAATTAAATGCCTTATTTATCGGCAAGCAACTGTGCCACACGGTATCAATGGTTGGCACTGGCATTGGGCACACTACAGTTAGTGGAAGCGGGCCTGACACACTGGCAGCAGGCAAGCAACTGAAATTAGACTACTGTCTAAAAATTAAATGCCTTATTTATCGGCAAGCTACTGTGCCACCCGGTATCAGTGGTGGGCACTGGCAGTGGGCACACTACAGTCTGTGGAAGTGGGCCTGACACACACTGGCTGCAGGCAAGCAACTGAATTTAGACTACTGTCTAAAAATTAAATGCCTTATTTATCGGCAAGCTACTGTGCCACCCGGTATCAGTGGTGGGCACTGGCAGTGGGCACACTACAGTCTGTGGAAGTGGGCCTGACACACACTGGCTGCAGGCAAGCAACTGAATTTAGACTACTGTCTAAAAATTAAATGCCTTTTTATCGGCAAGCTACTGTGCCACCCGGTATGAGTGGTGGGCACTGGCAGTGGGCACACTACAGTCTGTGGAAGTGGGCCTGACACACACTGGCAGCAGGCAAGCAACTGAATTTAGACTACTGTCTAAAAATTAAATGCCTTATTTATCGGCAAGCTACTGTGCCACCCGGTATTAGTGGTTGGCACTGGCAGTGGGCACACTACAGTCTGTGGAAGTGGGCCTGACACACACTGGCAGCAGGCAAGCAACTGAAATTAGACTACTGTCTAAAAATTAAATGCCTTATTTATCGGCAAGCTACTGTGCCACCCGGTATCAGTGGTTGGCACTGGCAGTGGGCACACTACAGTCTAGTGGAAGCGGGCCTGACACACACTGGCAGCAGGCAAGCAACTGAATTTAGACTACTGTCTAAAAATTAAATGCCTTATTTATCGGCAAGCTACTGTGCCACCCGGTATCAATGGTTGGCACTGGCAGTGGGCACACTACAGTCAGTGGAAGCGGGCCTGACACACTGGCAGCAGGCAAGCAACTGAATTTAGACTACTGTATAAAAATTAAATGCCTTATTTATCGGCAATCTACTGTGCCACCCGGTATCAGTGGTTGGCACTGGCAGTGGGCACACTACAGTCAGTGGAAGTCGGCCTGACACACACTAGCAGCAGGCAAGCAACTGAAATTACACTAAAGTGTAAAAATGAAATGCCTTTTTAAATGCAAAGTCCTGTGCCACACGGGATGACAGGGGTGGGCACTGGCAGTGGGCACACTACAGTCAGTGGAAGTCGGCCTGACACACACTGGCAGCAGGCAAGCAACTGAAATTACACTAAAGTGTAAAAATTAAATGCCTCTTTTTGATGCAAAGTACTGTGCCACACGGGATGACAGGGGTGGGCACTGGCAGTGGGCACACTACAGTCTGTGGAAGTGGGCCTGACACACACTGGCAGCAGGCAAGCAACTGAAATTTGACTACTGTCTAAAAATTAAATGCCTTATTTATCGGCAAGCTACTGTGCCACCCGGTATCAGTGGTTGGCACTGGCAGTGGGCACACTACAGTCTGTGGAAGTGGGCCTGACACACACTGGCAGCATGCAAGCAACTGAATTTAGACTACTGTCTAAAAATTAAATGCCTTATTTATCGGCAAGCTACTGTGCCACCCGGTATCAGTGGTTGGCACTGGCAGTGGGCACACTACAGTCAGTGGAAGCGGGCCTGACACACACTGGCAGCAGGCAAGCAACTGAATTTAGACTACTGTATAAAAATTAAATGCCTTATTTATCGGCAAGCTACTGTGCCACCCGGTATCAGTGGTTGGCACTGGCAGTGGGCACACTACAGTCAGTGGAAGTCGGCCTGACACACACTGGCAGCAGGCAAGCAACTGAAATTACACTAAAGTGTAAAAATGAAATGCCTTATTTAAATGCAAAGTCCTGTGCCACCCGGGATGACAGTGGTGGGCACTGGCAGTGGGCACACTACAGTCAGTGGAAGTCGGCCTGACACACACTGGCAGCAGGCAAGCAACTGAAATTACACTAAAGTGTAAAAACTAAATGCCTCTATTTGATGCAAAGCTACTGTGCCACACGGGATGACAGGGGTGGGCACTGGCAGTGGGCACACTACAGTCTGTGGAAGTGGGCCTGACACACACTGGCAGCAGGCAAGCAACTGAATTTAGACTACTGTCTAAAAATTAAATGCCTTATTTATCGGCAAGCTACTGTGCCACCCGGTATCAGTGGTTGGCACTGGCAGTGGGCACACTACAGTCTGTGGAAGTGGGCCTGACACACACTGGCAGCAGGCAAGCAACTGAAATTAGACTACTGTCTAAAAATTAAATGCCTTATTTATCGGCAAGCTACTGTGCCACCCGGTATCAGTGGTGGGCACTGGCAGTGGGCACACTACAGTCTGTGGAAGTGGGCCTGACACACACTGGCTGCAGGCAAGCAACTGAATTTAGACTACTGTCTAAAAATTAAATGCCTTTTTTATTGGCAAGCTACTGTGCCACCCGGTATGAGTGGTGGGCACTGGCAGTGGGCACACTACAGTCTGTGGAAGTGGGCCTGATACACACTGGCAGCAGGCAAGCAACTGAATTTAGACTACTGTCTAAAAATTAAATGCCTTATTTATCGGCAAGCTACTGTGCCACCCGGTATGAGTGGTGGGCACTGGCAGTGGGCACACTACAGTCTGTGGAAGTGGGCCTGACACACACTGGCAGCAGGCAAGCAACTGAATTTAGACTACTGTCTAAAAATTAAATGCCTTATTTATCGGCAAGCTACTGTGCCACCCGGTATTAGTGGTTGGCACTGGCAGTGGGCACACTACAGTCTGTGGAAGTGGGCCTGACACACACTGGCAGCAGGCAAGCAACTGAAATTAGACTACTGTCTAAAAATTAAATGCCTTATTTATCGGCAAGCTACTGTGCCACCCGGTATGAGTGGTGGGCACTGGCAGTGGGCACACTACAGTCAGTGGAAGCAGGCCTGAGACACACTGGCAGCAGGCAAGCAACTGAATTTAGACTACTGTCTAAAAATTAAATGCCTTATTTATCGGCGAAGCAACTGTGCCACCCGGTATCAATGGTTGGCACTGGCAGTGGGCACACTACAGTTAGTGGAAGCGGGCCTGACACACTGGCAGCAGGCAAGCAACTGAAATTAGACTACTGTCTAAAAATTAAATGCCTTATTTATCGGCAAGCTACTGTGCCACCCGGTATCAGTGGTGGGCACTGGCAGTGGGCACACTACAGTCTGTGGAAGTGGGCCTGACACACACTGGCTGCAGGCAAGCAACTGAATTTAGACTACTGTCTAAAAATTAAATGCCTTATTTATCGGCAAGCTACTGTGCCACCCGGTATCAGTGGTGGGCACTGGCAGTGGGCACACTACAGTCTGTGGAAGTGGGCCTGACACACACTGGCTGCAGGCAAGCAACTGAATTTAGACTACTGTCTAAAAATTAAATGCCTTTTTTATCGGTAAGCTACTGTGCCACCCGGTATGAGTGGTGGGCACTGGCAGTGGTCACACTACAGTCTGTGGAAGTGGGCCTGACACACACTGGCAGCAGGCAAGCAACTGAATTTAGACTACTGTCTAAAAATTAAATGCCTTATTTATCGGCAAGCTACTGTGCCACCCGGTATTAGTGGTTGGCACTGGCAGTGGGCACACTACAGTCTGTGGAAGTGGGCCTGACACACACTGGCAGCAGGCAAGCAACTGAAATTAGACTACTGTCTAAAAATTAAATGCCTTATTTATCGGCAAGCTACTGTGCCACCCGGTATGAGTGGTGGGCACTGGCAGTGGGCACACTACAGTCAGTGGAAGCAGGCCTGAGACACACTGGCAGCAGGCAAGCAACTGAATTTAGACTACTGTCTAAAAATTAAATGCCTTATTTATCGGCAAGCTACTGTGCCACCCGGTATCAATGGTTGGCACTGGCAGTGGGCACACTACAGTTAGTGGAAGCGGGCCTGACACACTGGCAGCAGGCAAGCAACTGAATTTAGACTACTGTATAAAAATTAAATGCCTTATTTATCGGCAAGCTACTGTGCCACCCGGTATGAGTGGTGGGCACTGGCAGTGGGCACACTACAGTCTGTGGAAGTGGGCCTGACACACACTGGCAGCAGGCAAGCAACTGAAATTACACTAAAGTGTAAAAATGAAATGCCTTTTTTAAATGCAAAGTCCTGTGCCACACGGGATGACAGGGGTGGGCACTGGCAGTGGGCACACTACAGTCAGTGGAAGTCGGCCTGACACACACTGGCAGCAAGCAAGCAACTGAAATTACACTAAAGTGTAAAAACTAAATGCCTCTTTTTGATGCAAAGTACTGTGCCACACGGGATGACAGGGGTGGGCACTGGCAGTGGGCACACTACAGTCTGTGGAAGTGGGCCTGACACACACTGGCAGCAGGCAAGCAACTGAAATTTGACTACTGTCTAAAAATTAAATGCCTTATTTATCGGCAAGCTACTGTGCCACCCGGTATGAGTGGTGGGCACTGGCTGTGGGCACACTACAGTCTGTGGAAGTGGGCCTGACACACACTGGCAGCAGGCAAGCAACTGAATTTAGACTACTGTATAAAAATTAAATGCCTTATTTATCGGCAAGCTACTGTGCCACCCGGTATCAGTGGTTGGCACTGGCAGTGGGCACACTACAGTCAGTGGAAGTCGTCCTGACACACACTAGCAGCAGGCAAGCAACTGAAATTACACTAAAGTGTAAAAATAAAATGCCTTTTTTAAATGCAAAGTCCTGTGCCACACGGGATGACAGGTGTGGGCACTGGCAGTGGGCACACTACAGTCAGTGGAAGTCGGCCTGGCACACACTGGCAGCAGGCAAGCAACTGAAATTACACTAAAGTGTAAAAATTAAATGCCTCTTTTTGATGCAAAGTACTGTGCCACACGGAATGACAGGGGTGGGCACTGGCAGTGGGCACACTACAGTCAGTGGAAGTCAGCCTGACACACACTGGCAGGCAACTAACCTTAGATTAAAGTGTAAAAATTAAGTGCCTTTTTTTTATGCAAAGTCCTGTGCCACACAGGATGACAGGGGTCGGCACTGGCAGTGGGCACACTACAGTCAGTTGAAGTCGGCCTGACACACACTAGCAGCAGTCAAGCAGCTGAAATTACACTAAAGTGTAAAAATGAAATGCCTTTTTTATGCAAAGTCCTGTGCCAGCCGGTATGAGTGGTGGGCACTGGCAGTGGGCACACTACAGTCAGTGGAAGTCAGCCTGACACACACTAGCAGGCAACTAACCTTAGATTAAAGTGTAAAAATGAAATGCCTTTGTTTGATGCAAAGTCCTGTGGCACACGGCTTGAGTGGTAGGCACTGGCAGTGGGCACTATGTAGTCTGTGGGCCTGCAGCTCCTCACACACGGGCAGGCCAGGCAACTGCAATATATATATAGAGAAAAAAAAAAAAGCAGACTAATGTAGCAGCCCTAAAAAGGGCTTTTTGGGGTGCTGTCAGGACGCTGTCCTTACAGCAGAGATCAGATGAGTCTTTCAGGACTGGAGTGGACACTGAATACACTAGCCTAGCTATCAATTTCTCTATTAAATTAGCAGCAACTACACTGTCCCTCCTCTCACTAAGACTGCAGCTTCAGAATGAATCTAAAATGGATGCTGTGCATGAGGTGGGAGGGTCTGGGAGGGAGGGTATGCTGCTGATTGGCTGGAATATGTCTGCTGACTGTGAGGTACAGGGTCAAAGTTTGCTCAATGATGATGTATAGGGGGCGGACTGAACATCGCATGTGTTCGCACGTTGAGGCGAACGCGAACAAGCTATGTTCGCCGGGAACTGTTCGCCGGCGGATAGTTCGGGCCATCTCTAGTCTTTTAGTCCTTCTCCACCACCTCCTCCTCCTCCTGGATGGGCCCCTTCTAGGTCAGGGACCCAAAACAGTGTGCTTCCCACGCTTCCCTGTAGCTACCCCCCTGGGCAAACCCATCAGTAAGTACGTGTACTCTTCCACCATGTTGCTGAAATGCTGCCTCCTGCTAAGACGTTCCAGATCTGCTGGTGGTGCAGGTTGTTGTGGCGTGATGACAAAGCTTTCACACATTTTGCCAATGCTAACCCAGCCTTCTGAGGTGCTGATGGTGGCCCAGCTGCCCGTGAGCTGGCTTGGGTGCCACCCTGCTGAGAACACGGATCCTCCTTATCCTCCTCATCCTAATTATCCTCCTCATCCTCCAGAACTGTGCCCTGGCTGGACAATTGTGTTCCAGGCCAGGGACTATGTTGGTGCAGGAACCCACCCTTCGAGCCACTTGAATGTCACTGGCCTTACGTTAAGGATAAGGCGTGTATATAGTTTTGTTTGTTTATATAGTAAGTTTAGCTGCATTATGGTTATTTTCATATGTTTTTAAGAAAATTTATAAATAGTTTGTTAATGGTTTGAGTGAAAGGGGGGGTGGGGGTGTTGTGTGTGTTCAATTAACTGAATTGATTTTCACTGTCTGGTGTTTAGGAATTTCTGCACCCCAAATTCAGCACAAGTGTCAAGCAGGGGATGTGTGTCAAACCGACTAGGCCCAGACCTGCTAGTATATTTCGTCCATTAGCACACAACACCAGGGCGGGCTGGAGGCTCAGTGGCACCAACCAATGGTTGGTCTGTTGTTCCATGCCTGTCCACAGCTCCTGCGCGGTGCGGGGTTTGTTCCACAAACACACAAGTTTTAAAACAACCTGCTGTTGTTTCCCCTGGCTGTGCTGCTGTGGGTGGTGAAGGTGTTACGCTGAGTGGATGAGGAAGAGGTAGAGGAAGAGGTAGAGGAGGAGGAAGCCTAGTAGGAGGAGGAGGAGGTAACAGGATACAAAGAGAAATGCCCAGCAATCCTCGGAGGCGGAGGGACTTTCGCAAAAATTCTATCCGCCTTTGGGCCAGTCGCTACATTTACACACTGTGTTGTTGGTTATGTGGACGTTGCCACAGATGGCATTGCACAGTGCACACTTGATTTTGTCCGCCACTTGGTTGTGCAGGGAAGGGATGGCTCGCCTGCAAAAGTAGCGGCGGCTGGGATACACGTACTGTGGGATAGCCACCGCCATAAGGTTTTTAAAACTGTCCACCAGACAGAATGACAGCATTTCAAAGGACCAGGAAATTTGAAATAATTCATTCAGAGCCATGGTTAGGGGGGTACTTCCTCTTTCTATTTCTTTTTCTCTCCAGTGTTTGGGAGATGGACAGCTGATAGCTGCACACTTCAATGGGATTTGGTGGAGATGATTGGTGACAATGACAGATGTGGTGGCGTTGCTGCCACATCCTCTGTTTGCTGTGTGACAGGTGCCACTGTCACTCACTTGGGCTCAAGTTTAGAATGCTTATTTATTATTTTTCTGTATTTTATTCTATTGTTTTCAGTGCTTTTACCTACATTTTGCTGCCTTTTGCAGCCCTCTAGCCCTTTCCAGGGCTATTTTACAGCCATTTAAGTGCCCAAAAGTTTGGGTACCCATTGACTTCAATGGGGTTCGGGGTGCTACACAACTTAATCCACAATGTGCCAACTTGTTGGATTTTGACATTGCATATGCTCAAGTGTCTGTACGAGCAGCAGAAAGCTATGATTGATTTTGCCATGCACCAGACAGCCTCATCAGCAGTGAGCATGTGTTGCTTCAAGGTCAGGCAGTGGCAGCTCATCCAAGAAACCTGTTCTCATGTTTATCTTAGAACAGACGCTGATGCTAATGCATCAGGGGAACGCAATGGAAAAAGAGCAGGTGATACATCTTGCAGTCCACCCTATAATTGTTGGGATAACTGTTGGGGACGCTCAAAGAGAATCTACCATGGAGGATGAGAAAGATGAGGATAAAGAGCTGCCACTGCCAGGGAAGGAGGAGGAGTTGGAGGTGGTGAAGCAAGAGGATGATGATGGTACCGGCCAATATACCTAATCGTCGCAGCGGGCAGCACACTGTCCAGACTAGCCATCTGTTTGCATGCTCGCTTACGCAGTAGCAAGCGTATCATTGACATCAAGCAGTCTGATGATTACCGGATAGCCATGCTTTTAGACTCTCCCTACCAAGGCAAAATGGGGGAATGTTTTCCTCTGGCAGAGAGGTACAAATACATTATTTCCAGGAAACCGTGTATGCAGCATGTTGCAGCTTATGGCAAACAGACACCTGCCACCAGCATTTCCGAAAGGAAGGCTCCTCTCTGCTCCTTGCAGTCACCCCCCCCTCCCGCAGCCACAAGCAGCAGAAGCCTCAACATGATAGAGCAGTTTTTCCATGTGCCGATCAAAGCTGAGGCCAGTCATCAAGCCAACAGCTCCCGCCTCAACACAGAGGTTCAGGCCTACCTAAACTCTTGCCAGTCTCTGTCACATACCCAGTTCCCTGACCCCGTGCATTTCTGGCCATGTATTCACTTTCCACTCAGATGAAATTCTAAATTTTGCATGTCATTGCTTACAGATCAAAACAAAAAGAATACAATTTTGTGCGTGGGGGGTGGTTACATTTCTTTAAAGCGCAGCTATATGTGATTACATTGATAATATTTTTTTCTCACAGTTCAGGCAAAGCTGGGGCCTTAGGGTCAGTTTCCGTGTACTCACTTTCTAACCAGTGGAGATGTAAAATTTTTTGGGGGGAATTCCATTTTGTTAAGCAACATACGTACATGATGACTGGGTCAATACCAACATTTTATCACAGTAAAGGCAATGCTATGGCCTGCATATTGACACTAATGCCGGAGGTCAATTCCGTATACTCACTTTCCACATGATTAAAATTTTTTAATTTGTTTGCTTCCCCCACCCCCTCTGTTAAATTTTTTGGAAGACGCAATGATGCCACATAATACATCTCCTGTCATGTAGACCTTCTCTTTCCTCTTCTCCTCCGTTAGACAGCCATGACAAATTATTTAAGCCGCATCTCGTCTCTATAGAGTTTGTAATACAGACACGTTAGATTTCTCCAATTTTCCAACAACCTCCCCATTCTAGTGTACCGACAATGTCATCCTGCTGCTACCCCCAATACTGTGCCCTTTGAGCTCCCCAATGTCCCAGGTACTATGCTGCTGAAAAAATAGTATCCCCAGTAGACATAATTGGTGTCATTTATCAAACTGGTGTAAAGTAGAACTGGATTTCTAAATGAGTTGTCAAAAATGAAAGATGGAATCTAATTAGCTGCTATGGGCCACTAAGCCAGTTCTACTTTACACCAGTTTGAAAAGTTACCCCAAATGTCCCTATAGTGTCCACAGCAGTTATAAAGTCCCCTAGAGTGCCCCCAGTAATAGTAACACCCTATACTGTGCTCCAGACAATAATCCCTGTATAGTGTCCCCAAATAGAATTGCCCCTACAGTGCCTCCCCAATAGCAACAACCCAACACTGCCCCATATAGTAATTTCCCCCACACTGCCACCCTATAGTAACACCCCCCCCCCACACACACACACAGTCATTTTCCCCACACTGCCCCCATATAGTAATTTGCCCCACACAGTAATTTCCCCTACACTGCCCCCATAGTAATTTCCCCCACACTGCCCCCATACAGTAGTTTCCCACACACTAGCCCCATACAGTAATTTCCCCCACACTAGCCCCATACAGTAGTTTCCCACACACTAGCCCCATACAGTTATTTCCCCCACACTAGCCCCATACAGTAATTTCCCCCACACTGCCCCCATACAGTAATTTCCCCCATCGGGTAGTTTCCCTCACACGGCCCCCATCGCGTAGTTTCTCCCACATTGCCCCCATACAGTAGTTTTCCCCCACACTGCCCCATTCAGTAGTTTCCCCCACACTGCCCCATACAGTAGTTTCCCCCACACTGCCCCATACAATAGTTTTCCCCACACTGCCACCACACAGTAGTTTCCCCCACATAGTAATTTTCCACACACAGTAATTTCCCCCACAGCCCCCACACAGTAGTTTGTCCACACTGCCCCCTACACAGTAGTTCCCCCTACAATGCCCTCCACACAGTAGTTTGTCCCACACTGTTTACATACAGTAATTTGCCCCACACTGCCACAACACAGTAGTTCCCGCCACACTGCCCCCCACACAGTAGTTTCCCTCACACTGCCCCACACAGTATTTTTTTCCCACACAGTAATTTCCCCCACACTGCCCCATACAGTAGTTTCCCCCACACTGCCCCTGCACCGTTATTTCCCCCACACTGCTCCCACAGTAATTTCAACCACATAGTAATTTTCGCCACACAGTAGTTTCCCCCACACTGCCCATAGAAGTTTTCCCTGCTCCCACGAACTGTCCCGCACAGTAATTTCCCCCATATTGCTCCCATACAATAGTTTCCCCCACACTGCCCCCATATAGTAGTTTCCCCCACACTGACCCATAGAGAAATTTCCCCCATATTGCCCCCTTACAGTACACCCCCCTTACACATTGCCCCCTTACAGTACACCCCCCTTACACATTGCCCCATACAGTAATTTCCCCCACATTGCCCCATACAGTAATTTCCCCCACATTGCCCCATACAGTAATTTCCCCCACATTGCCCCCATAAATTAGTTTCCCCTTACACTGCCCCCTTATAGTAATTTCCCCCATACAGTAGTTTCCCTCACACTACCCCCATACAGTAGTTTCCCCCACACTGCCCCCACACAGTAGTTTCCCCCACATTGCCCCATATAGTAATTTGCCCCCACATAGTAATCCCTCCTATAATAATAGGGGCACATAAAAAATAAAAAAAAAGGAAAGCTAAATGCTCACCTATGTCCAGGAGTGCGATGGCAGGCGCACACACTTCACTGTGCTGCATCCCGGCACCTGGGGAGGACTGCTCCCCCAGCCCCCGCTAGGCACACCACTTCAGGAGTCTGCAATACATCTTGTCACTGCTTTTAATGACTGAGGGTCAGTTCCATGTACTCACTTTCCAAATTTAAACATTTTCTTGGGGAGGGGGGCTTACATTTGTTTAAGGCACAGCATAAATGTACGTGAATACAGTCCAGACAGGCTGAATGTGATCAAAAGGCCTTTCATTGCTGCTCGTTCCTGATCTTACCTTTTCTGCTGTATGTCTATCTGCCTAACATCATGTCCTATACAGCTGCTGCTGTGGCATGCACCATGCCACTAATGCATTTGCCAACCATGATGTTCCCCAAAGACACCTTTTACTTTCCTATTTTTCGCTATCATATATTGTGCAGCCATTTTTTAACCAACTTTGTTTGCCTTATGGTTTTGCACTTGTGAGTGTAGATGCATATTTGCGTAGTCTGGACTCTGTCTTATAGTATAAATTGAGGGTGGCGCCTCTTTTGGACTGAGCAACGCCCAAGTACCTGGGACTTCTCAGCACAAAATCAATTTAGCTGGTTTCTGCAGTGCCCTGAATACAAGGAGACTGGTAAGTCCATGAGAGGCAGTATCTGGAATGTTAGGGACCCTTGTGCTGAATCCACCTTGACATGGTACTTGGGCCCGACATACTTTTGATCAAAAATGTGCGCTAAGTGCTTCCTTCATTCCATTTTATTTGGAATGAGCCCCTTTTCCAATTTTTCGCTATCAGTTTATGATGTATTGTGCAGGAATTTTTTAACCAGCTGTGTGTGTTTAAACATTATCTGCCACTGATTAGGAACAATTTTTGGATGCTTTGGAATATTATTTATTTTACGCACTTACATAGCGCTGACATATTTTGCAGCGCTTTACAGACATTAGCATCAGGCTGTCCCCAATGGGGCTTACAATCTAAGTTCTCTATCAGTATGTCTTTGGAGTGTGGGAGGAAACCCAACCAAACACAGGGAGAACATATACAAACTCCATGCAGATGTTGTCCTTGGTCAGATTTGAACCTATGACCCCAGCACTGCAAGGCACCAGTGCTAAACACTGAGCCACCATGCTGCCTAAATGAAGAATAGAGATGTCCCGAACTATTCGTTGGCGAATAGTTCCCGGCGAACCTCGCTTATTCGCCGTTCGCCGCGGCGAGCGAACATTTGCGATGTTCGGTCCGCCCCCTATTAGTCATTATTGAGCAAAATTTGACCCTGTTCCTCACAGTCAGCAGACACATTCCAGCCAATCAGCATACCCTCCTTCCCAGACCATCCTACCTCCTATCAAAAAGCAAGCACAGCATCCATCTTAGATTTATTCTGAAGCTGCAGTGTTAGTTAAAGCAGGGAGAGTGCAGCTGCTGAATTAATAGGGAAAGCGTTAGCTAGGCCACTGTTCTGTGTCCACTCCAGTCCTCAAAGACTCATCTGCTGTAGGACGGCATCCTTACAGCACCCAAAAAGTCATTTTTAGGGCTGGTACATCAGTCTGCTTATCATATATATATATATATATATTGCAGTTGACTGCCCGTGTGTGAGAGGCCGCAGACTGTACTGTGTGCACACCACTCATATAGCGTGGCACAGTACCTTATAGATAAAAAAGTCATTTCATTTTTACCCTTTAATATAATTGCAGTTGCCTGCCAGTGTGTGTCAGGCCCACAGACTGTACTGTGCCCACTGCCAGTGCCCACCACTAATATCAGGTGGCACAGTACCTTGCAGATAAAAAAGTCATTTAATTTTTACCATTTAATATAATTGCAGTTGCCTGCCAGTGTGTGTCAGTCCCACTAACTGTACTGTGCCCACTGCCCACCACTCATATAGGGTGGCACAGTACCATGCACTCATAGTACCACTAATCAAAAAAAATGACAGGCAGGCCACCCCACAGGGGCCGTCGTGGTCGTGGAGCTGTGATTTCCTTTGGCACTAGAATAATGCCCAGTGTTCAGAGGCCACGTACCCTGAACTCGAAAAATTCTGAGGACATAGTTGACTGGCTTACAAATGACACCCTATCTTCTGCAGCTTCCGCTCGGAACCTTGATGCACCATCCTCCTCCAGCTCAGCTTCGGCACCTCTCAAGTTACTACTTGCCCGCCCGCCGCCACCACCAACACTAGCACCACAGGCGCTTCACTTGATCTGTCAGAAGAGTTATTTACACATAAGTTGGAAGAAATTAGTGTGCAGCAACCATTATTGCCAGAGGATGTAGATAGCAGGGATATGCCTCAGTCAGGCAGCATTACACTCATGGACGTAAGGTGTGATGATAATGATGTTGTACCCGCTGCTGCTTCCTTTGCTGAGTTGTCAGATATAAGTTAAGCGGTTGATGATGACGATGTGTCCGTGGATGTCACGTGGGTGCTCGAAGAGAAGAAAAACAGGGGGAAAGTTCAGATGGGAAGAGAGAAGGAGGAGACGAGTTGGAAGCAGGGGGAGGTCGTCGCAAGGTGCTAGTGGCACAGTCAGACAGCATGTATGGGAACCCGGGGTCAGCCAGACAGCACGCCAATCAACGCATGCTGTTGCCACCACCAGAATGCCGTATTTGCAAAGCTCAGCAGTGCGGAATTTTTTTGTGTGTCTGCCTCTGATAACAGTGATGCCATTTGCAACCTGTGCCAAAAGAAACTGAGTCGTGGAAAGTCCAACACCCACCTAGGTACAACTGCTTTGCGAAGGCACATGATCTCACATCACAAACGCCTACAGGATCAACACATGAGTACAAGCAGCAAACAAACTCAAAGCCACCATCCTCCTCCTGGTCCAGCATCTTCAGCCACGTCAACCACTGCTGTCCTCCTTGTCCCCACTCAACCACCCGACACTCCGCCTATCACCTTCAGCAGTTCCTGCTCATATGCCCACAGTCAGGTGTCTGTCAATGAAATGTTTGAGCGTAAGAAGCCAATGTCAAAGAGTCACCCCCTTGCCCGGCGTCTGACAGCTGGCTTGTCGGAACTCTTAGCCCGCCAGCTTTTACCATACAGGCTGGTGAAGTCTGAGGCCTTCAAAAAATTTGTAGCTATGGGGACACCACAGTGTAGGTACCCGACCAAATTTTTTTTTCACAAAAGGCAATCCCCAACCTGTACTCTATTGTGGAAAAGGAAGTCATGGCATGTCTGACACACTGTGTTGGGGCAAGGGTCCATCTGACCACTGATACCTGGTCTGCAAAGCACAGTCAGGACATGTATATCACGTACACTGCGCATTAAGTAAACCTGCTGACGGCTGCCAAGCATGGAATGCAAGGCTCTGCAGCGGAGTTGGTGACACCGCCACGACTTGCAGGCAGGCCTGCTGCCACCTCCTCTACTCCTTCTACTTCATCCTCTTCGCTAACCTCCTTGGCTGAGTCCTCTTCTGCTGCTGCGTCTTGCTCCACATCAATTGCACCCCCCAGCTCCCCGGTGGCTATTCCACATCCCGGATACGACAGTGTCTTGTGGTTGACTTGCCTGAAAGCAGAGAGTCACACCGGACCAGCACTCCTGTCCGCTCTGAACGCACAGGTGTATTAGTAGCTGACCCCGCACCAACTGGAGATCGGCAAAGTGGTGTGTAACAACGGAAGCAATCTGTTGGCGACATTGAATTTAGGCAATTTGACACATGTAATGTGCATGGCACTTGTGTTGAATCTGATTGTACAACGCTTTGTGTGTAAGTACCCAGGCTTACAGGACATCCTCAAGCAGGCCAGGAAGGTGTGTGGCCATTTCTGGCGTTCCTACACGGCCATGGCGCACTTTTACGATGTTCAGCGGCGAAACAACAGCCCGACACGTTGGAATTCAACACTCCTAATGTTCGACCGCCTGCTCCAACAAGAAAAAGCTGTCAACGAGTATTTGTATGACCGGGGTGCTAGGACAGCCTCTGCGGAGCTGGGAATCTTTTTGCCACGTTACTGGACACTCATGCGCAATGCCTGTAGGCTCATGCGTCCTTTTGAGGAGGTGACAAACCTAGTCAGTCGCACCGAAGGCACCATCAGCGACCTCATCCCATTTGCTTTCTTACTGGAGCGTGCCCTGTGAAGAGTGCTGGATCAGGCCGTAGATGAGCGTGAAGAGGAAGAGTTATGGTCACCATAACCACCAGAAACAGCCTTATCATCATCGCTTGCTGGACCTGCGGCAACAATGGAAGAGGAGTCAGAGGAGAAATGTAACTTTGAGGAGGAGGAAGACCAACCACAGCAGGCATCCCAGGGTGCTCGTTGTCACCTATCTGGGACCAGTGGTGTTGTACGTGGCGGGGGGGGGGGGGGGGTTTGGGAGAACAGACCTTCAATAAGATCAGTGAGGACAAGGAAATGGACATGAGTAGCTCGGCATCCAACCTTGTGCAAATGGGGTCTTTCATGCTGTCATGCCTGTTGAGGGACCCTCGTATAAAAAGGCTGAAGGAGAACGACCTGTACTGGGTGGCCACGCTACTAGACCCCCAGTATAAGCAGAAAGTGGCTGAAATGTTACCAAATTACCGTAAGTCAGAAAGGATGCAGCAGTTCCAAAACAAGTTAAAAAGTATGCTTTACACAGCGTATAAGGGTGATGTCACAGCACAACGGGAATCTAACAGGGGAAGAGGTGAAACTAATCCTCCTCCTACCACGACCACGCCGTCAAGGACAGGACGCTTTACAGACATGTTGTTGATGGAGTACATGCAGAGCTTTTTAGGTCCTACGCATCGCCACAGCCCTTCGGGGGCCACCTTTAGAGAACAACTCGATCGACAGGTAGCAGACTACCTCGCCTTAACTGCAGATATCGACACTCTGAGGAGCAATGAACCCCATGACTACTGGGTGTGCATGCTTAAATTGTGGCCTGAGCTATCCCAATTTGCGATAGATTTCTGGCCTGCCCCGCTTCAAGTGTCCTGTCAGAAAGGACCTTCAGCACAGCAGGAGGTATTGCCACTGAGAAGAGAAGTCGCCTAGGTCAAAAAAGTCTAGATTACCTCACCTTTATTAAGATAAATGAGGCATGGATCCCGAAGGGACTGACAGTGGGGGATGAATTTGACTAAAAAAAGCCTAATGAGATGCCTTGGGCTAAAAATGGTCCCCACGCTGCTGTATTTAATCTCTGCATGCCGGATGACTTGCGTGACTTCTCCGCCACCAACTAGGGTTCAAGCCGCAATGTTTTAAATTTTTCCTTTGACGGATACTAATAAAATTGTTCAGTCACAGCTGGAACACCAGATTTACTGTATTTCTATTTTTGCAATTGAATTTTACCCCAGAAAATAATATACCCTTTTACGGACAGATTTAAACTAGACCTGCAACAGCTGGAACACCAGATTTACTGTATTTCTATTTTTGCTACTGACTTTCACCCCAGAAAATAATATATCCTTTGACGGACACTAGGGAAATTGTCCAGTCACAGCTGGAACACCAGATTCAGGGTATTGCTATTTTGGCAATTGAATTTCACCCCAGAACAAAATCTATCCTTTGATAGATACTATTAAACTTGTTCAGTCACAGCTGGAACACCAGATTTACTGTATTTCTATTTTTGCTACTGACTTTCACCCCAGAAAATAATATATCCTTTGACGGACACTAGGGAAATTGTCCAGTCACAGCTGGAACACCAGATTCAGGGTATTGCTATTTTGGCAATTGAATTTCACCCCAGAACAAAATCTATCCTTTGACAGATACTATTAAACTTTTTCAGTCACAGCTGGAACACCAGATTTACTGTATTTCTATTTTTGCAATTGTATTTCAACACAGAACAAAATCTATCCTTTGACAGACACTAGGGAAATTGTCCAGTCACAGCTGAACACCCGATTCAGGGTATTGCTATTTTGGCAATTAAATTTCACCCCAGAAAAAAATATACCCTTTTACGGACAGATTTAAACTAGGCCTGCAACAGCTGGAACACCAGATTTACTGTATTTCTTTTTTTGCTACTGACTTTCACCCAAGAAAATAATATATTCTTTGACGGACACTAGGGAAAATGTCCAGTCACAGCTGGAACACTAGATTCAGGGTATTGCTATTTTGGCAATTGAATTTCACCCCAGAACATAATATATCCTTTGACGGATACTATTTAACTTGTTCAGTCACAGCTGGAACACCATATTTACTGTATTTCTATTTTTGCAACTGTATTTCACCACAGAACAAAATCTATCCTTTGACGGACTCTAAGGAAATTGTCCAGTCACAGCCGAACACCAGATTCAGGGTATTGCTATTTTAGCAATTAAATTTCATGCCAGAAAAAAATATACCCTTTTACGGACAGATTTAAACTAGGCCTGCAACAGCTGGAACACCATATTTACTGTATTTCTTTTTTTGCTACTGACTTTCACCCCAGAAAATAATATATCCTTTGACGGACACTAGGGAAATTATCCAGTCTCAGCTGGACCACCAGATTCAGGGTATTGCTATTTTGGCAGTTGAATTTCAAGCCAGAACAAAATCTATCCGTTGACGGATACTATTTAACTTGTCCAGTCACAGCTGGAACACCAGATTTACTGTATTTCTATTTTTGCAACTGAATTTCACCACAGAACAAAATCTATTCTTTGACGGACACTAGGGAAATTGTCCAGTCACAGCTGGAACACCAGATTCAGGGTATTGCTATTTTGGCAATTAAATTTCACCCCAGAACAAAATCTATCCTTTGACAGATACTATTAAACTTTTTCAGTCACAGCTGGAACACCAGATTTACTGTATTTCTATTTTTGCAACTGTATTTCAACATAGAACAAAATCTATCCTTTGACGGACACTAGGGAAATTGTTCAGTCACAGCTGAATACCCGATTTAGGGTATTGCTATTTTGGCAATTAAATTTCACCCCAGAAAAAAATATACCCTTTTACAGACAGATTTAAACTAGGCCTGCAACAGCTGGAACACCAGATTTACTGTATTTCTTTTTTTGCTACTGACTTTCACCCAAGAAAATAATATATTCTTTGACGGACACTAGGGAAATTGTCCAGTCACAGTTGAACACCAGATTCAGGGTATTACTATTTTGGTGATTGAATTGCACCCCAGAACAAAATCTATCCTTTGACGGATACTATTAAACTTGTTCAGTCCCAGCTGGAACACCAGATTTACTGTATTTCTATTTTTGCAACTGTATTTCACCACAGAACAAAATCTATCCTTTGACGGACACTAGGGAAATTGTTCAG
Source organism: Bufotes viridis (assembly GCA_033119425.1). NCBI lineage: Eukaryota > Metazoa > Chordata > Amphibia > Anura > Bufonidae > Bufotes > Bufotes viridis. The sequence goes on from CM065591.1 coordinate 346,871,774, forward strand.
TCACAGCTGGAACACCAGATTCAGGGTATTGCTATTTTGGCAATTAAATTTCACCCCAGAACAAAATCTATCCTTTGACGGATACTATTAAACTTGTTCAGTCACAGCTGGAACACCAGATTCAGGGTATTGCTATTTTGGCAATTAAATCTCACTCCAGAAAATAATATATCCTGTGACGGACACTATTAAACTTTGCCAGCCACTGCTGGGACACCAGATTTACGGTATTTCTATTTTTGCAACTGAATTTCACCGCAGAAAATAATATATCCGATGACAGACACTATGAAACTTGTCCAGTCACAGCTGGAACACCAGATTTACGGTATTGCTATTTTGGCAATTGAATTTTACCCCAGAAAATTATATATCCTTTGCCTGACACTGTTAAACTTTGCCAGCCACTGCTGGGACACCAGATTTAGGGGATTGCTATTTTGGCAATTGAATTTCACCACAGAAAAAAATCTATCCTTTGCCAGACAGCAGACAGTATTACACTTGGCTAGCCACAGCTGGAACACCAGATTTAGGGGATTGCTATTTTGGCAATTGAATTTAACCCCTTAATAAAATATAGAAATTTCTATCCTGAGTTTCTAAGAGTGACAATAAGCACAGCCAAGCCCCTAATGTAGGATATAGCAAAAAAATCCCTAGTATTGATGGATTGATAGACTTGGTGGCAGCTTGTGCTGGTGCACCACATGACACAACATGGCTGCCTATCAAAATGACAGAAAAACTCTCTGTGCAGCCAGTGAGCAATTCATAGAACTTACAGAGGCTGCGTTCTCTCCCTACACTTATCAGAGCAGAGTGACTTGCGGTGCTATGTGACTCCAGCTTAAATAGAGGCTGGGTCACATGATGCACTTGGCCAATCACAGCCATGCCATTAGTAGGCATGGCTGTGATGGCTTCTTAGGGCAAGAAGTAAAACGCTAGCTGATTGGCTGCTGTGCAGCCCTTCAGAAAGCGGGAAGAAATCGCCGAACAACGGACCCAAACCTAAACTTTTTTGAAAATGTTCGGGTCCGGGTCCAGAACACCATAAAAATTCTGTACGAACCCGCACTATCCATTTCGGTTTCGCTCATCCCTACTAACCATGTCTATTTCCATACAAAATCTTCAAAACTGGAGTAAGTGGTGGAAAATGCAAAATGTCACAGAATTTTGCACAACTAAGGCCAACAAGCCACAAATCCCAATTTTTGTGACCAATTAAAGTCAGAGCAAAGTTTTAAATGTATAAATTACAATTTTTTCTTAATCTTTTCCCACAAAACTACACAGAAATATGATCAGCTCCCCCTGCACCGTAAACTGCTGCCTGCACAAGGTTCTCCTTAACACAAAGTGTTGACACTAAAGAAACTGGGGCAAGGTTTCACTAAAGAATCTGGGCATTGTTTCTATGGCATTCCCTATGCAGTAAAACTGATGAATTATCTGTTACAATGATGCCATAATTTTATAGTTTTACATTTAGCTTTTCTTGTGATTTCATCTTGAAAAAAAAAATATTTCCATCTTTATATTCTGAATCCCATATTTTTTTTTTTTTTTTTATTTAAGTCTACAGAGCTGTGTGATAGATATTTATTTTAGTTTCATTTATTTTTTGGGGGTGATCTTTTATTGATATTATTTCTGAGTTTGTGTGACCTTTTGTCCACTTTTTATAATTTTTTGGGTGGAGGTGAAGCAACTAAAAAACAACCCGTCGGCCCTTTTTATTTCCTTTTCTGTTGCTTTGTTCACCATATGAGATAAACACATTTAAATTTTAATAGTACCGACATTTTAGGATACAGCAATACTAATGATCTTTTTATCATCAAAACTTTTTTTTTTACTTTTTTCCAAAAATTGTCAAGCCCTGGCTTGGGTATTTCAAACCATGAATAGAGAGGCAGCTATGCATTCGTGATGTACTCTCTATCCATTTTTATGGGATTTTTCAAAAATAGCCGAACACCTCTCTGACATTGATAACGTATCCTAGCGTAAAAGTATTATATCAGTTATACCATCATTGGCTAACCAGACAAATTATATTTGCAAGCATTGGCAGCACAGAGGCTGGACATTTTAAAATTTAAAGGGAATGGTCATCAGAAAATGACCTATTTTTTAAATCACGTTTTTATGTTTAAAATATTTTGAAAGAATTTTTGATGTCACTATATTTAAACACAAGCCTTCAATTCCTGCAGTTTTCAAACTGGCCACTAAGCCTAATAATAGACACCATTGTGTTAATGCCTATGGGGTTGCAGCAAAGCCCCATAATGCCGGAATTTTTTTTAATGCTTTGCAAATGCTGTTAAGAACAGCTCAGGCAAGATGGGCACCCCATTAACATGCTCAGAAAATAGATTAGAAAAATCTGCAATCAGAAAATAAAATCAGATAAAAAAGGATACGTGTTGCTATCTGGTTTTAAATAGCAGATAAAATTTTGGGTGACAAATTTCTTTTAATTACTTTTCATGTGTCAACCACATCTACTTGAAGCTTGTTTCGAGCAACTACTTCTCTTGTCTACTATTGTTTCTGATAAACTTGTTAACAAATAATTTAAAAATGTTAACAGATGACATAACAGCTTCTTGTAAGAACAGCTAGATGCCAGGAATTTTAAACAGGATGGATTTCTTAACCTGAAATAACACTTGAATATTGTGGACACTATTATTACAGTTCGTTCCAGAAATTGAATTACTTACTCTAGCAGTGCCAGAAAAAGAAATGCTAACAATCACTTTAGCTATTGACTATAGTGATAAGTCCTATACTTAAATCATTAGGACAATGGATGGTAAACTACAGATCTGAATCTTCCATTATCTTGCAAAGAGGAATTAGCTTGAACTTGAAAACTTGAGTATCCTTAGCTGGGACACATTGCTTCTAATGTAGACATTTTACACACCTCAATAATGCTGACCCAGAAGGTCCACCTGCTCTAGACGAACAATATTTTAGGCTAATTTCACACTCACCTTTTGGCTTTCCATTTGTGAGATCCGCCATGGGCTCTCACAAGCGGTCCAAAACAAATCAGTTTTGCCCTAATGCATTCTGAATGGAAAAGGTTCCGCTCAGAATGCATCATTTTGCATTCGATCAGTCTCCATTCTGCTCTGGAGGTGGACCCAAAATGCTGCCTACACACTGTAAGTCAACAGGGACGGATCCGTTTTCTCTGACACAATCTGGCACAATAGAAAACGCATCTGTCCCCCATTGACTTTCAATGGAGTTTACGATGGATCCGTCTTGGCTATGTTACAGATAATACAAATGGATTAGTTCATGATGGATGCATGTGGTTGTATTACTGTAACGGATCCGTTTTTGCAGATCCATGATGGATCCGCCCAAAACACGAGTGTGAAAGTAGCCTTATAGTGTAGTATAAGTTGCAATTAACGTCCTGTGGGATCTATCAACTATCAATCTTTGAATTAACCCATTGATTTTTTATTTATTAGTCATTAGGCAGGCCTTAATCATACAACAGTGCCGGCACTTGCCTGAAGCGCCATCGCTGTACAGGGAATCCTGGCTTAGAAGTCCCATCTCTGACTCCATATATGGTTGTGTCCATATATGGAGTCAGTGCTATGAACATGAAGGGGGTATCCCCAAGCATTGTCAGTATGCTTGGGGACACCCAATATATTTTAATCTAATTTAGCCTCTATTTCTGAAAGGTTGACACCAGGATTCAAACTCACAACCTTTTACATCAGAGGAAAGAACACTAACCACTGAGCTATGGAGCTCAATGGTAAACTGTGCTAGAAAAACCTCATAGTAGTTTATCAAGTATTAGGTATTCCCGTACAGCAGAAGTATAATTTTATATATATTTTTTTCAGTAATTGTAAAAAAAAGTATGACATAAAATAAATGTGTAATTACTATATATATATATATATATATATATATATATATATATATATACACATACATGTGTATAGTAATTGCACATTTATTTTTTAATTATACTTCTACTGCATTGGAATACATTGGAAAAAAGGTTGTGAGTTCGAATCCTGGTGGAAAACTTTTAGAAATAGAGGCTAAATTATGCATTCATGTATATCAGAAGTATGATAATATATATTTATACTTCTGATATATATATATATATATATATATATATATATATATATATATATATATATTATATATTATATATATATATATATATATATAACTATTACTGAGGTTTTTAGCCATAATATTAGTATAGCAGGTTAATATGAAGCTCTGATGGGGGATGTGTGGATGACACTGATAGTGGGATGTGTGGAGGACACTGATGGGGGTGTGTGTGGAGGACACTGATGGGGGGATGTGTGCAGGACACTGATGGGGGATGTGTGGAGGACACTGATGGGGGATGTGTGGAGGACACTGATGGGGGTATGTGTTGAGGAAATTGATGGGGGATGTGTGGAGGACACTGATGGGGAGATGTGTGGATGACACTGATGGGGGATGTGTGGATGACACTTAGGGGGGATGTGTGGATGACACTGATGGGGGGATGTGTGGATGACACTGATGGGGGATGTGTGGATGACACTTAGGGGGGATGTGTGGATGACACTGAAGGGGGATGTGTGGATAACACTTAGGGGGTATCTAGAGAGGGGTGTGGGGATGTTGGGATGGGAGGTCCTGGAGGGGTGTTTGGGTGGAAGCTCTGGAAAGGGTAGGAGGTCCGATAGGTATGTGAGGGTGGGAGATCCGGGATGGGGGGGGCACACATTTTTATGCTGTGGGGCCCAGTCATTTCTAGCTATGCCCCTGGGTGACACCACCAGGAGTTGAGCGCTTGCATTATGGAAGCACTCATCTCCCTACTTTCATCTGTATCGCGATACAGATGAACACTGCAGGAGGGCAAGGGAGAGGCGTCTCCCTTCCTTGTTCCTCTGATAGGATTCTGGCCTTGTGCCGGCAGCCTATCAGAGGCCGGTGCAGGCGGCGCAATGACGTCATCGCAACGCCTAAACCGTACTGCTCGGGACACAGGCCAGAAGAGGCCTACATCGCATCGCTGCCATGGAGGTAAGTATGTGTTTTTTTTAAATTTATATTTCTGTGAGGTGCTGGGCTGTGCTGGGGGGTCATTGCTGGCATAAAGGGGACACTTTTGGGCATTAATGCTGGCACATGGGGGACACTATGGGGCATTGGCTGGCACATGGGAGAAACTATGGGGCATCTACTGGCACATGGGGGCATCTACTGGGGGCATTGCTGGCACATTATGAGGACACTATGGTGTTGGAGGGGAGAAGAATACTATGGGGGTATATTATATAGGCACATTATGGGGGCACTAAGAACAGGCATTTAATACTGGCACATTCTGGGGGACACTATGGGGGAATCTTATACTGGCACATTATGGGGGCACTATGGGGAAGAGGAGAGGAGCACTATGTGGGCATTTACTAGGGGCATTATATGGGGGTATTTTATACTTGCACACATAATGGAGACATTAGCTCAACTGGTAGCACTGAGGGAGTTTTTTTGCACTGGCACACAGAACGGGAGCACTTTTGAATTAGTGCACATTATTATTATTATTAAGGTGGCAGGGGAGTTGTTAAGAAGGTAGGAGGATGATGGAAAAGTAGGAACCTAAGATGTCTTTTGTCAAACTACAGACGAGAGATGGGTGAAAAATCATCGTGGCGGTCTGGTATGAAAGGTGAAGATGAGGAAAGAGAAGGTCTGCATCAGAGAAGTTACTGGATGTAAGGTATGTGGTGCTGCATTCTGAATAGCACAGAATATAATATGTATGCAAATATGTGGGGGGAGGGCGCTAAGCAGACAGAAGACAGATGGACGGAGGTTGGGGTGGGGTGGTGGCCTGTTGAGGGTGCTAGAATTTGAACCCAAGTGATAACATGGATAGGGGTTTAGATAGTAAACAGACAGCTGACGTGGGGGGGGGGCTACGCAGACAGATCGCCACCGACGGGGGGGGGGGGTGTTGTGCTTGGGGGGGGGTGACACCATTTTCTACTGCACCCAGTGACACCAGCCCTAGCAATGCCACTGTTGAGAGGCACTAGGGGCTGATGGAGGGGGCACTGAGGGCTGATTGAGGGGGCACTGAGGGCTGATTGAGGAGGCACTGGGGGATGATTGAGGGGGAACTGGGGGCTGATTAAGGGGGCACTGGGGGCCGATTGATGGGGCACTGGGAGCTGATGGAGGGGGCACTGGGGGCTGGTGGAGGGGGCACTGGGGGCTGGTGGAGAGGCACCGGGGGCTGGAGGAGAGGCAATGGGGCTAGTGGGGCTGGTGGATAAGCACTGGGGGCTGGTGGAGAGGCACTGGGGGCTGATGGAGAGGCACTGAGGGCTGGTGGAGAGGCACTGGGGGCTGCTATGAGAGTACTGGGGGCTGCTATGAGGGTACTGGGGGCTGATATATGGCTACTGGGGGCTGATATAAGGCATGGGGCTCTTATCTGAGGTCTGATTGGGGTCATTCATATTGGGGTCTGAGCTGAGGTGTGATATGAGGTCTTATTGGGGTCTTATTAACATTGGGCATCTTATTGGGGCTGTTAGCTGAGGTCTTATTAACATTGGGGGTCTGATTGGTGGCCTGACCTGAGGTGAAATAAAATTTTTTTTTTCTTATTGTCCCCCTCTATAACCTAGTTGCATCTTATAGGGCGAAAAATACGGTACTTGCTTGCTCCTCCTCCCGACCTCCCCTGCCCTTTGCGTACGCCGCATGCCATGACGTCACACGGAGGCACTTGGGTGAGTTCCTACACTTTTTTTCCCAGGACTTGACCCCTGCTTATAGGCCATACATGTTATTTGGATGGTCTTACATCTGGTGGCATCAGAAACAGAGAATCAGAGGAGCATGTATGGCTAGGGTTGAGCGAACCAGAACTGTAAGGTTCGGGTTCGTACAGAACTTTAGGGTTTTTGTATCCGGACCCGAACCCGGACATTTCCGTAAAAGTTTGGGTTTGAGTTCTGTGTTTGGCAATTTCTTGATGCTTTTTGAAAGGCTGCAGGGCAGCCTATTGACAAGTGTTTCATTAGTCTGCCCTTAGAAGCCATCACAGCCATGTCTACTAATGCCATGGCTGTGATTGGCCAAGAGCAGCATGTGACCCAGCCTCTATATAGGCTGGAGTCACGTAGCGCAACACGTCTCTCTGCTCTTCTCAGTGTATGGATAGGATGCTGCTGCTGCTGTGGGGGAGAGACTAGGGAAGATTTCTGTTGAACTTGGTGGTATAGTGTTCAATCTTCAAACTACAGAGATTATCGAGTCTGCTATGAACCCAGTGACACTGAAAAAAAAAGTTTAATCCATTTGCTAGTTCGGTGGGCGCTGGCGGCCATTTTTGCATGTGCAATGTCCTTGCAACTGCATGGGAACTGCATGTGTGCCAGGGACATTAGCTTAATTCTGTTCTGGTAGCACATTGGAGGACAAATTCCCTTATTTGTCCGTTCACGTACCCCTGCGGCCTGCAGTGCATACCTGGCATTGAAAGCTATTCAATTACATTAGTCTGTCATACTTTTTTGTGCCCTAAAGCATTTTTTTTTTATCTGTCTGCCACAGGCACTGAAAATTTGACAGTCCAATAAAACCGCTAAATACTGCAGTAACCTTGCTGATATAGAAAAAAAAGCACACTTTTTTAGCAAGACAGTAAATTTACGGGCTATGCTGCATTTCTGACAGTCCAATTAAAACGTTACATACTGCAGTTACATTGCTGCTATTAAAAAAGGCCTCTTTTTTGTGCTAGATGGCAAATTTGCATGCTATGCTGCATTTCTAAGGCCCCTTTCACACAGGCGAGTTTTCCGCGCGGGTGCAATGCGTGAGGAGGACGCATTGCACCCGCACTGAATCCGGACCCATTCATTTCTATGGGGCTGTGCACATGAGCGGTGATTTTCACGCATCACTTCTGCGTTGTGCGTTTTTCACGCAACGCAGGCCCAATAGAAGTGAATGGGTCTGCGGGAAAATCGCAAGCATCCGCAAGCAAGTGCGGATGCAGTGCGATTTTCCCACATGGTTGCTTAGCAATGGGACCAGATCTTTATTATTTTCCCTTATAACATGGTTATAAGGGAAAATAATAGCATTCCTAATAAAGAATGCTTAGTAAAATGAAGATGAAGGGGTTAAAAATAATAAAAATTAACTTACCTTAGCCACTTGATCGCGTAGTTGCGTTCTGTCTTCTCTTTTCCAGCATCAGCTAATAACTAAAGGACCTGTGATGATGTCACATCACATGGTCCAGTCACATGGTCCATCTTACCATGGTGATGGACCATGTGATTGGACCATGTGATGTGACGTCATCTGAGGTCCTAGTGTTAGCTGAAGCTGGAAAAGAGAAGAAAGATCGCAACTACGCGATCAAGTGGCTAAGGTAAGTTAAGTTTTATTATTTTTAACCCCTTCATCTTCATTTTACTAAGCATTCTTTATTAAGAATGCTATTATTTTCCCTTATAACCATGTTATAAGGGAAAATAATAAACTCTCCAGAATACTCTAGCGAAACCGGACTTCAGTGCCGAATTCCAGCTTCGGGTCTGGGTACCAAACATGGCGATTTTTCACACGCGCGTGCAAAACGCATTACAAACGTTTGCACCAGCGCGGAAAAATCGCGCAAATTCCCGCAACGCACCCGCCTCTTATCCGGGCGTCAAACATGACGCCCGTGTGAAAGAGGCCTATCAGTCCAATAAAACTGTAACACACTGCAAATACATTGGTGCTATAAAAAAACACACTTTTTTGCCACCCTGCTCTCCATAGGTGACATTGAGGTAAATTTCAAAAAATCATCTGTTACATTGGTGGGTGACATTTTGAAAAGTTTTGCCATATACAAACCCCTGCTTTCCATAAGTGACATGGTGGCAAATTTCAAAAAATCATCTGTTAAATTGATGGGTGACATTTTGCCAAATTTGCCATATACAAACCCCTGCTCTGCATAAGTGACAGGGAGGTAAATTTCAATGTATGTTATGTTACAATTTTGGGCCATAAAGTACCCATGCACTGCATACCTGACATATATTCAGTAAAATAGGTGTACTTCAGATTGTTGGGATATCTGTACCTCTTCTTTCTTTCAAAGTGCCCCTGCACTGCATACCTGTCACGGCTGTATGTGAGCAACAAGAGCATACACAGTGAGTTAGCTACTGACCGGACCCAAACTAGGGAACATAAAGGGTGACCCCTGTCAGACCCTAAAAGCTCTCCCTATGCTGCTAAGCCCATGTCCAGATCCAGATGGTGGATCGAGACATGCCCGCGTACCTAAGGCTGATGACCACTGTAACCCCTACAGTAGTGGAAGGGGCACGGCCACCGGTGCCCTGCTCAGTATATGGACGGAACCGGGGTCGCCTCGGATCCAGTCAGCAAAACAAACAGAAACACACAATGTCTGCACACTTAACTGAAGGAGCTGCAGCAGCAGTGAAAACAGATCCAAAGTCAGCAGACAATGTCCGAAGTACTTGCTTCAGCAGAACACAGGTCCAGAAAGATATCACACCAGTGAAGATACTCAAGCGAGAGATACAGGTCAAATGAAGTAGTATAATCCGCACCGTACAAAGGAAGAGGTGATTTAAAGGCAGAGCAATCAAACACAGGAGGGACAGCTGGGAGGAAGGAAACAGAAAGTAAAGACCTCATCACAGGGGCGGAGAAACAGAGCTGTGGGAGCGTCTCAAAGCTCTAGTAGTTACATCATCACAGGGGTGGAGAAACAGAGCTGTGAGAACGTCTCAAAGCTCTGGTAGTGACAGTACCCCCCTCTACGGGTGGACTCCGGACACCCAGGACCCACCTTCTCAGGATGAGCCCTATGAAAAGTCCTGATGAGGCGAGTGGCTTTAATGTCCGACACCGGAACCCACATCCTCTCCTCAGGACCATAACCTTTCCAATGAGCGAGGTACTGAAGAGAACCGCGGACAATGCGAGAGTCCACAATTCTGGAAACCTCAAACTCCAGATTGCCATCAACCAAAATCGGAGGAGGAGGCAAAGAGGAGGGTACCGTGGGCTGGACATATGGTTTTAAGAGAGATCTGTGAAATACATTATGTATCTTCCAAACCCGTGGAAGATCAAGACGGAAGGCAACAGGATTGATGACTGACAAGATTTTATAAGGCCCAATAAACTTGGGACCCAATTTCCAGGAGGAACCTTCAGTTTAATATTTCTTGTAGACAACCACACCAGATCACCCACATTCAGGTCCGGACCAGGCACCGTCTCTTATCAGCCACACGCTTATATTTCTCACTCATCTTTCTTAGATTAGTCTGAATCTTTTGCCAAATGGTAGACAAAGACGAGGAAAATCTCTCCTCCTCAGGCAAACCAGAAGGAGCCCCTCCGAGAATGTCCCAAACTGCGGATGGAACCCATATGCACCAAAGAATGGTGACTTATCAGAAGATTCCTGACGACGGTTGTTCAGAGCAAACTCAGCAAGAGGGAGAAACGAACACCAATCCTCCTGGTTCTCTGCAACAAAACAGCGCAAATATGTCTCCAGATTCTGATTGGCGCGTTCAGTCTGACCATTCGACTGCGGGTGAAAAGCAGAAGAGAAGGACAGCCGAACCCCCAGGCGAGAACAGAAAGCCTTCCAGAATCTGGACACAAACTGCGTGCCTCTATCGGAAACAATATCAGAAGGAATGCCATGCAATTTAACAATATGGTCGACAAAAGCTTGCGCCAACGTTTTAGCATTGGGCAATCCAGGGAAGGGTATGAAATGTGCCATCTTGCTAAAACGGTCCACCACCACCAGGATCACCGACTTCCCTGAGGAGCGAGGAAGATCCGTGATAAAGTCCATGGACAGGTGTGTCCAAGGACGGGAAGGTATGGGTAAGGGGAGAAGGGGACCTGAAGGCCGTGAGCGAGGGACCTTAGCGCGGCGCACGTCTCACAAGCAGCCACAAAACCCTCCACCGACTTACGAAGAGCCGGCCACCAAAATCTCCGAGCAATGAGATCTACCGTGGCTCTACTCCCGGGGTGACCAGCAAGAACCGTATCATGATGCTCCTTGAAGAGTTTGTGACGTAACTCAGGAGGCACAAACAACTTTCCAGAAGGACAACGGGCAGGTGCCTCAGTCTGGGCAGCCTGGACCTCGGCCTCCAAATCAGAATACAGAGCAGAAACAACTACCCCCTCCGCCAAAATGGGACCCGGGTCCTCGGAGTTTCCTCCTCCCGGAAAACAGCGAGAGAGCGTCAGCCTTCACATTTTGATCCCAGGGCGGAATGTAACGACAAAATTGAATCTGGAGAAGAACAGAGACCATCTGGCCTGTCTCGGATTCATACGCTTAGCCGACTCCAAGTACGCCAGATTCTTATGGTCGGTAAAACGGTTATAGGGTACCTGGCCCCCTCCAACCAATGGCGCCATTCCTCGAAAGCCAGCTTGATGGCCAACAATTCCCTATCTCCCACATCATAGTTTTTCTCTGCCGGTGAGAGTTTTTTAGAGAAAAAGGCACAGGGTCGCCATTTGGAAGGAGACGGACCCTGGGACAAAACCGCACCCACACCCACCTCGGAAGCATCCACCTCAACAATAAAAGGTAAGGAAACATCGGGATGCACCAAGATGGGAGCAGACGCAAAACTCTCTTTAATCTTAGAAAAAGCTGCAAGCGCCTCCTCCGACCAAGAGGAAAAATCCGCCCCCTTTTTGGTCATGTCAGTGAGGGGTTTGACAACAGAGGAATAATTCAAAATGAACTTTCTGTAATAGTTTGCAAAACCCAGAAAGCGCATCAATGCCTTCTGATTCTCAGGAAGCTCCCACTCAAGCACAGCACGGACCTTCTCCGGATCCATGCGAAAACCAGAAGCAGAGAGGAGAAAACCCAGAAATTGAATCTCCGATACCATAAACACACATTTCTCCAGCTTGGCGTACAATTTATTTTCTCGCAGAATCTGCAGAACCTGAAAAAGATGATCCTGATGAGTCCGAACATCAGGGGAAAAAATCAAAATATCATCAAGATACACCAATACAAATTTCCCCATTAAATGGTAGAAAATACTGTTAACAAAATGCTGAAAGACGGCCGGAGCATTCATCAAGCCAAAAGGCATAACGAGATTCTCGAAATGCCCCTCGGGAGTATTAAAGGCTGTTTTCCATTCATCCCCTCTCTGACCCTGACCAGGTTGTACGCGCCTCTCAAATCCAATTTGGAAAAAACCTTGGCCCCAACAATTTGGTTGAAGAGGTCTGGGATCAGAAGGAAGGGGATAGGGATCGCGAATCGTGATACGGTTCAGCTCCCTAAAATCTAGGCAAGGTCTCAGAGAGCCATCTTTCTTTTTAACAAAAAAAAAACCCGCGGCGACCGGTGATTTTGAGGGACGAATATGCCCCTTATCGAGACTCTCAGAGATATAGGTTCGCATTGCGATTCTCTCCGGTTGTGAGAGATTGTACAGGCGTGCTTTTGGCAGCTTGGCGCCGGGAATGAGGTTAATGGGACAGTCAAACTCCCGGTGAGGAGGTAGCTCCTGCACACCGCTCTCGGAAAACACGTCCGAGAAATCAGAGAGAAATGATGGCAAAGTTTTAGTAGATACCTCTGCAAAAGTCGCTGTGAGACAATTCTCTCTACAAAACTCACTCCACTCATTTATTTGCCTTCCTTGCCAATCAATAGTGGGGTTATGTTTAGTGAGCCAGGGTAACCCCAACACTAGAGGAGTAGGCAATCCGTTAAGGACAAAACAAGATATATCCTCCACATGAGTGTCACCTACAGCTAACCGGATATTGTGAACAATGCCCTTCAGGGATCTCTGTGAGAGTGGAGCAGAGTCAATGGCAAAAACAGGTATATCTTTTTCTAATGTGCAAACCCGAAAACCATGCCTGGCTACAAATTGAGTGTCAATAAGATTGATGGCCGCTCCACTATCAACAAAAATTTCACAAGAAATGACTTTGCTCTCTAGCGCCACCCTGGCAGAAAGGAGAAAACGAGAACTGCAGGTCAGAGGAAAAGCCCCAATTCCTACATCAACTTTGCCCAAGGTAGCAGATGAAGCAGAGTTTGATGATTTTCCTTTTGAGGATTTTCTCTTATTATCACTCTTAGTACAGTTCATGAATCTCCTAGAGGGACAAACATTTGCCAAATGACCAATGCCCCCACAACAAAAACACACCATTCTCTGAGGACTAAATCCTCCTTTATCAGGGGCAAGTCGACCTAGCTGCATAGGCTCCTCCTCAGAGGGGACCGAGACAGGATGAGACCCCTGCACACTGAATGAGTCCGCACCACTGCCCCTAGAGTGACAATGGCTGGACCGAGAGGTCTCGTTTCTTTCTCTTAGACGCCTGTCAAGGCGTACCGCCAATGACATGGCAGACTCTAAAGATGTTGGTCTCTCATGGAAAGCAAACGCATCTTTCAATCTCTCTGAGAGACCATGACAGAACTGACTCGGAGTGCAGCATCATTCCAACCTGAATCAGCTGCCCATCTTCGAAATTCAGAACAATAAAGCTCAGCAGACAGTTTGTTCTGGCATAAAAAACGTAAGTTAGATTCAGCCAGAGCAACACGATCCGGGTCATCATATATCTGCCCCAGGGCCACAAAAATCTTTCTGTGGATCGAAGGGAGGGATCCCCGATGGCAGTGAAAAAGCCCAAGTCTGAGCATTACCCCTGAGCAAGGAGATGACAATCCTCACCCTCTGCTCCTCATTACCAGAGGAACGGGGACACAAGCAAAAATGGAGTTTGCATGCCTCTCTGAAGCGAACAAAATTCTCACTGCCCCCGGAGAACGTTTCCGGAAGTGAGACCTTTGGCTCGCAACAGACTCCATGGGCCGGAGCCGAGGCCCAATGCTTGAAGCTGAATCATAGATTGACGGAGATCCGCTACCTCCAAAGAAAGACCCTGCATGCGGTCAACCAGGTCAGAAAGCGGATCCATGTCAAAAGGACGGTTTCGGCGGATTATAATGTCACGGCTGTATGTGAGCAACAAGAGCATACACAGTGAGTTAGCTACTGACCGGACCCAAACTAGGGAACATAAAGGGTGACCCCTGTCAGACCCTAAAAGCTCTCCCTATGCTGCTAAGCCCATGTCCAGATCCAGATGGTGGATCGAGACATGCCAGCGTACCTAAGGCTGATGACCACTGTAACCCCTACAGTAGTGGAAGGGGCACGGCCACCGGTGCCCTGCTCAGTATATGGACGGAACCGGGGTCGCCTCGGATCCAGTCAGCAAAACAAACAGAAACACACAATGTCTGCACACTTAACTGAAGGAGCTGCAGCAGCAGTGAAAACAGATCCAAAGTCAGCAGACAATGTCCGAAGTACTTGCTTCAGCAGAACACAGGTCCAGAAAAGATATCACACCAGTGAAGATACTCAAGCGAGAGATACAGGTCAAATGAAGTAGTATAATCCGCACCGTACAAAGGAAGAGAGGTGATTTAAAGGCAGAGCAATCAAACACAGGAGGGACAGCTGGGAGGAAGGAAACAGAAAGTAAAGACCTCATCACAGGGGCGGAGAAACAGAGCTGTGGGAACGTCTCAAAGCTCTAGTAGTTACATCATCACAGAGGTGGAGAAACAGAGCTGTGAGAACGTCTCAAAGCTCTGGTAGTGACAATACCTGACTGGGAAATATATTCTGTAAATTAGGTGGCGTTCAGATTGCTGGGATATCTGGACCTCTTCTTTCTTTCAAAGTACCCCTGCACTGCATACCTGACTGGGAAATATATTCTGTAAATTAGGTGGTGTTCAGATTGTTGGCTGATCTGTACCCCTTCTTTCTTTCAGAGTACCCCTGCACTGCATAACAGACAGGGAACTTAGTTCATTACAATTGGCGGTTACATTGTTGACTGACATAACGTCTTTTTTGGCTGTGAAGCCAAAGGGAGTCACCAACAACAATGTGTTTTGTTTTCCTTTTTTTAACCCCTTAAGGACACGGCCCTATTACACCTTAAGTACCAGGCCATTTTTTGACAATCTGACCAGTGTAACTTTATGTGGTGATAACTTTAAAATGCTTTTACTTATGGCCATTCTGAGATTGTTTTTTTTTCACATATTTTACTTCATGACACTAGTAAAAGGGAGACAAAAAATGTATTCTTATTTATGAAAAAATACAAAATTTACCAAAAATGTTGAAAACTTGGCAATTTTCCATGTTTCAATTTCTCTATTTCTATAATACATAGAAATACCGCCAAAAAAAGTTATTCATTTACATTCCTCATATGTCTACTTAATGTATGGATCATTTTGGGAATGCCATTTCATTTTTTGGGGATGTTACAAGGCTTAGAAGTTTAGAAGCAAATATTAAAAAATTTTCAGAAATTTTCAAAAACCCACTTTTTAATGACCAGTTCAGGTTTGAAATCAGTTTGTGAGGCTTACATAATAGAAACCACCCAAAAATGACCCCATTCTAGAAACTACACCCCTCAAGGTATTCAAAACTGATTTTACAAACGTTGAAAAATAGAGACAAAATTTCCGAATTTCGATTTTTTGGAAAATTTTCCATTTTAATCCATTTTTTCAAGTCACCAGGCAAGGGTTAGCAGCCAAACAAAACTCAATATTTATTGCCCTGATTCTGTAGTTTATACAAACACCCCATGTGTGGTCGTAAACTACTGTACGGGCACACTGTAGGGAATAGAGGGAAAGGAGCGCCATATGGTTTTTGGAAGGCAGATTCTGCCGGACTGGTTTTTAGACACTATGTCCTATTTGAAGCCCCCCTAATGCTCCCCTAGAGTAGAAACTCAAAAAAACTGACTCAATCTAAGAAACGACACTCCTCAAGGTATTCAATACTGATTTTACAAGCTTTGCTAACCCTTTAGGTGTTCCACAAGAGTTGATGGCAAAAGGAGATAAAATTTCAGATTTGCAATTTTTTGGCAAATTTTCCATTTCAATCCATTTTTTCCAGTAACAAAGCAGGGGTTAACCGCCAAACAAAACTCAATATTTATTGCCGTGATTCTGTAGTTTGCAGAAACACCCCATATGCAGTAGTAAACTACTTTATGGCCAAACGGCAGGGCTCAGAAGGAAAGGAATGCCATATGGTTTTTGGAAGGCAGATTTTACTGGACTGGTTTTTAGACACCAGGTCCCATTTGAAGCCCCCTGATGCAACCCTAGAATAAAAACTCCAAAAAAGTTACCCCATTTTGGAAACTACAGGATAAGGTAGCAGTTTTGTTGGTACTATTTTAGGGTAAATATGATTTTTGGTTCCTCTATATTACATTTTTTTAGGCAAGGTAACAAAAAATTGAAATTCTGAAATTACACCTCCATTTGCCAATAACTCTTGTGGAACACCCAAAGGGTTAACAAAGTTTGTAAAATAAGTTTTGAATAATTTGAGGGGTGTAGTTCCTTAGATGGAGTCTCTTTTATGGAGTTTCTACTCTAGGGGTGCATTGGGGGGGGGGGCTTCAAATGGGACATGGTCTCAAAAAACCAGTCCAGCAAAATCCGCCATAGAAAAACCATTTGGCGTTCCCTTCCTTCTGCGCCCTGCCGTTTGTCCATACAGCAGTTTACAACCACATATGGGGTGTTTCTGCAAACTACAGAATCGGGGCAATGAATATTGAGTTTTGTTTGGCTGTTAACCCTTGATTTGTTACTGGAAAAATTGATTAAAATGGAAAATTTGGAAAAAATTGCTGTTTTTGGACCGTTTTTATTTTTTGTTATTTACACAGTTGATCTGACAGGTTAGATTGTGTGCTATTTCTATAGAGCAGGTTGTTACGGACGTGACAATACCAAATATGACTACATTTGGGGAATGTTTGCTTCAGCTTTTCATAATAAAGCATTTGTGAAAAAAAAAACATTTTTTAGTGTCTCCCCATTCTGAAAGCCATATTTTTATTTATTTTTTGTGCGAAAGTCTTATGTAGCGTCTACTTTTTTGCAGGATGAGATGGCGGTTTGATTGGCACTATATTGGGGTGCATATGACATTTTGGTCACTTGCTATTACACTCTTTGTGATGTAAGGTGACAAAAATGGCTTTTGACACCGTATTTCTATATATTTTTTGCTGTGTTCACCTGGGGGGTTAGTTCATGTGCTAATTTTATAGAACAGGTTGTTAGGGACACAGCGATACCTAATATGTATACTTTTTAATTATTTATTTAAGTTTTACGCAATATAATTTTTGAAACAAAAAAAAATCATGTTTTAATGTCTCCATAGTCTGAGAGTCATATTTCTTTATTTTTTTGGGCTATTGTCCTATGTAGGGTATCATTTTTTGCAGGATGAGATGACGGATTGATTGGGACTATTTTGGGGTTCATATAAATTGATCGCTTGCTATTACACTTTTTGTGATGTAACGCAACAAAAATGGCTTTTTTTACACAATTTTTAATTTTTTTTATGTTGTTCACCTGAAGGGTCAAATCATGTGATATTTTTATAGAACAGGTTTTTACGGACGTGGCCATACCTAATATGTGTAGTGTATTTTATTTTTTTAATTTTGATTCAGTGATTTGTGTTTTTTTTATTTTTACTTTTTTTCACTTTTTTATATTTTTTTGGGACCCAGACCCACTTGGTTCTTGAAGATCCAGTGGGTCTGATATCTATATCATACAGTACAGTTCACTATAGAGGGTACTGTACTGTAATTTTAACTTTTCACTAGTCTGGTCAGACTTCTAACTTTAGCAGAAGTCTGATCAGAGTTACGTTACCATGGTAAGCAGGACGCCTCTGAAAGCGTCCTGCTGCCATGGTAACCATCACCCGCTGCCAGAACTGAGCAGCGGGTGATTGGGAGAGAGGGGAGCTCCCTCCATCTGCGATCCTATCCTGTCGGGGGGCTGCAAAGGCACAGCAGCCCCCAATGGGAGAGGGAGGGAGCTCCTTCCCTGTTAACCCCTTCCATACCGCGATCCGTATGGACTGCTGCATGGAAGGGGTTAAATGGCTGGCATCTGAATGATCCGTACGGACAGCGGCATGGAAAGGGTTAAACAGCTGGCATTTGAACAAGCACAGATGCCAGTCGTTTCTATCAGAGTGTCAGCAATGTGCTGACACTCTGATTGAACCACTAGCCACAAACGATGTTACAGAGGAGGCAGGCGGGGGATCGCGATCACGCCCGCTGCACCACCTGCCTCCCGCACCGCCTCCCGCACTTCCTCACGCACCGCCTCCCGCACCACCTCCCGCCACACATCAGCGCCGCTCACAACCCCCCCTTCACAGCCCGCCGGCCAATCAGTAAGAGGGCTGCAGGGGAGGGGGGGTTAAATATAAAAAAAAAAAACACAATTAACTGTCTCACCGCGGGGATAAGAGATGTCAGAAATCGCTGCAAACCGCAGGTCTGAATTGACTGCGGTTTGCAGTGATCGCTGAAATAGGGGGGGGTCACAGGACCCCCCTCTTCATTTGAACATGGTTCAATGCTGCCCCCATTCCTGTGGCTACTAAAGATCACTCTCTCAGACCAGGCAGCTGTTCCATCCATTTTCAACACTGTCTATACTGCCACTGTATGGGATTTCATTGTATAATACTGTTGAGGGGCCCTGACTAAGTATTTTAGTCCTCCTCCTCCTGGATGGGCCCCTTCTTGGTCAGGGCCCCAAAGCAGCCGCTTCCCCTGCTTCCCCTGTAGCTATGACCCTGGGCAGACCCATCAGTGAGTACGTGTAGGCTTGTGCACAGATACTATTCCACCATTTTGCTGAAATGCTGCCTCTTGCTAAGACGTTCCATATCTGCTGGTGGTGCTGGTTGTTGTGGCATGGTGACAAAGCTTTTCCACATTTCTGTAATGCTAACCCTGCCTCCTGAGGTGCGGGCAGTGACCCAGCTGCATTGCTGACTTCTTCCTCCTCCTCCTCTACTTTAGTCTTGTGCTTCATCATCGCGTCTACCAGCGTTGGCTTCTTCCGATCAGGCTTCAGTGACGGAATTAAAGATGGCACTTTGTCCTTGTAATGGGGATCCAGCAGGGTGGCCACTCAGTAATCTGCACAAGTTAGAATGTAGGAAACTCGGCAGTCATTGCGCAGGCTCTGTTACGATTTATAATCAATGACCTGATAACCGTGGAAATGTTACCCAACAATCTAACCGACAGGCCGCACATGTACTTGACCACCAATAAAGGGAATTTGTCCCACCAGAATCTAAGAGCTGGATTAATTGAATTGATTTTCACTGTCAGGTGTTCAGGAGTAGGGATGAGCGCAAAGACCCATATTCGATTTCGCAATATTTGACGAATAATTTGCATTATATTCGTCATATATTCGCAATTTCGAAATATTTGTTATTTCACATTTAATATCATGAATTGCGATTCATTTTTCAAATTATATTCGCGTGTGCATACAATCTATTCGTTATTAATAACGTTTAAACAGCTTTACATGATTTGAAAGCTTGAAATGGCGGGAGTCATTTCTGCGAATAGAAAGGTGCGAAAAAGACAAATACGAATTTTCACAATATATGCAGCGTACTGGAGTCTGACACAACCTGTTAATGCTTGGTAGGAAAGGGAATACAAACCGCGAATAGATTAATGCGAATATTCAAGTGACGAACATTCGTAGGACAGTATTTACCTATTAAGTCTTTACTCTGACAGGAATAGTGGACGTTGTTATAGAAAGCAATTGAATTTGACCCCAGAATAAAATATATGTTTTTGAGGACACTATGAATCCTGGCCTGCAAAAGCTGGGACATCAGATTCAGGGTATTGCTATTTTGGCAATTGAATGTCACCCCAGAACAAAATATATGTTTTTGCGGACACTATGAATCCTGGCCTGCAACAGCTGGGACACCAGATTCAAGGAATTGCTATTTTGGCAATTGAATTTCACCCCAGAACAAAAAATATGTTTTGACGGACACTATGAAACGTGGCCTGCAACAGCTGAGACACCAGATTCAGGGTATTGCTATTTTGACAATTGAATGTCACCCAAGAACAAAATATATGTTTTTGCGGACACTATGAATCCTGGCCTGCAACAGCTGGGACACCAGATTCAGGGTATTGCTATTTTGGCAATTGAATTTCACCCCAGAACAAAATATATGTTTTGACGGACACTATGAAACGTGGCCTGCAACAGCTGGGACACCAGATTCAGGGTATTGCTATTTTGGCAATTGAATGTCACCCCAGAACAAAATAAATGTTTTTGCGGACACTATGAATCCTGGCCTGCAACAGCTGGGACACCAGATTCAGGGTATTGCTATTTTGGCAATTGAATGTCACCCCAGAACAAAATATATGTTTTTGCGGACACTATGAATCCTGGCCTGCAATAGCTGGGACACCAGATTCAGGGTATTGCTATTTTGGCAATTGAATTTCACCCCAGAACAAAATATATGTTTTGACGGACACTATGAATCCTGGCCTGCAACAGCTGGGACACCAGATTCAGGGTATTGCTATTTTGGCAATTGAATGTCACCCCAGAACAAAATATATGTTTTTGCGGACACTATGAATCCTGGCCTGCAACAGCTGGGACACCAGATTCAGGGTATTGCTATTTTGGCAATTGAATGTCACCCCAGAAAAAAATATATGTTTTTGCGGACACTATGAATCCTGGCCTGCAACAGCTGGGACACCAGATTCAGGGTATTGCTATTTTGGCAATTGAATTTCACCCCAGAACAAAATATATGTTTTGACGGACAATATGAAACGTGGCCTGCAACAGCTGGGACACCAGATTCAGGGTATTGCTATTTTGGCAATTGAATGTCACCCCATAACAAAATATATGTTTTTGCGGACACTATGAATCCTGGCCTGCAACAGCTGGGACCCCAGATTCAGTGTATTGCTATTTTGGCAATTGAATGTCACCCCAGAACAAAATATATGTTTTTACGGACACTATGAATCCTGGCCTGCAACAGCTGGGACACCAGATTCAGGGTATTGCTATTTTGGCAATTGAATGTCACCCCAGAACAAAATATATGTTTTGACGGACACTAAGAAACGTGGCCTGCAACAGCTGGGACACCAGATTCACGGTATTGCTATTTTGGCAATTGAATGTCACCCCATAACAAAATATATGTTTTTGCGGACACTATGAATACTGGCCTGCAACAGCTGGGACCCCAGATTTAGTGTATTGCTATTTTGGCAATTGAATGTCACCCCAGAACAAAATATATGTTTTTGCGGACACTATGAATCCTGGCCTGCAACAGCTGGGACACCAGATACAGGGTATTGCTATTTTGGCAATTGAATGTCACCCCAGAACAAAATATATGTTTTGACGGACACAATGAAACGTGGCCTGCAACAGCTGGAACACCAGATTCAGGGTATTGCTATTTTGGCAATTGAATGTCACCCCAGAACAAAATATATGTTTTTGCGGACACTATGAATCCTGGCCTGCAACAGCTGGGACACCTGATTCAGGGTATTGCTATTTTGGCAATTGAATGTCACCCCAGAACAAAATATATGTTTTTGCGGACACTATGAATCCTGGCCTTCAACAGCTGGGACACCAGATTTAGGGTATTGCTATTTTGGCAATTGAATTTCACCCCAGTACAAAATATATGTTTTGACGGACACTATGAACCGTGGCCTGCAACAGCTGGGACACCAGATTCAGGGTATTGCTATTTTGGCAATTGAATGTCACCCCAGAACAAAATATATGTTTTTACTGACACTATGAATCCTGGCCTGCAACAGCTGGGACACCAGATTCAGGGTATTGCTATTTTGGCAATTGAATGTCACCCCAGAACAAAATATATGTTTTTGCGGACACTACGAATCCTGGCCTGCAACAGCTGGGACACCAGATTCAGGGTATTGCTATTTTGGCAATTGAATGTCACCCCAGAACAAAATATATGTTTTTGCGGACACTATGAATCCTGGCCTGCAACAGCTGGGGCACCAGATTCAGGGTATTGCTATTTTGGCAATTGAATTTCACCCCAGAACAAAATATATGTTTTGACGGACACTATGAAACGTGGCCTGCAACAGCTGGGACACCAGATTCAGGGTATTGCTATTTTGGCAATTGAATGTCACCCCAGAACAAAATATATGTTTTTGCGGACACTATGAATCCTGGCCTGCAACAGCTGGGACACCAGATTCAGGGTATTGCTATTTTGGCAATTGAATGTCACCCCAGAACAAAATATATGTTTTGACGGACACTAAGAAACGTGGCCTGCAACAGCTGGGACACCAGATTCACGGTATTGCTATTTTGGCAATTGAATGTCACCCCATAACAAAATATATGTTTTTGCGGACACTATGAATACTGGTCTGCAACAGCTGTGACCCCAGATTCAGTGTATTGCTATTTTGGCAATTGAATGTCACCCCAGAACAAAATATATGTTTTTGCGGACACTATGAATCCTGGCCTGCAACAGCTGGGACACCAGATACAGGGTATTGCTATTTTGGCAATTGAATGTCACCCCAGAACAAAATATATGTTTTGACGGACACTATGAAACGTGGCCTGCAACAGCTGGAACACCAGATTCAGGGTATTGCTATTTTGGCAATTGAATGCCACCCCAGAACAAAATATATGTTTTTGCGGACACTATGAATCCTGGCCTGCAACAGCTGGGACACCAGATTCAGGGTATTGCTATTTTGGCAATTGAATGTCACCCCAGAACAAAATATATGTTTTTGCGGACACTATGAATCCTGGCCTTCAACAGCTGGGACACCAGATTTAGGGTATTGCTATTTTGGCAATTGAATTTCACCCCAGTACAAAATATATGTTTTGACGGACACTATGAACCGTGGCCTGCAACAGCTGGGACACCAGATTCAGGGTATTGCTATTTTGGCAATTGAATGTCACCCCAGAACAAAATATATGTTTTTACGGACACTATGAATCCTGGCCTGCAACAGCTGGGACACCAGATTCAGGGTATTGCTATTTTGGCAATTGAATGTCACCCCAGAACAAAATATATGTTTTTGCGGACACTACGAATCCTGGCCTGCAACAGCTGGGACACCAGATTCAGGGTATTGCTATTTTGGCAATTGAATGTCACCCCAGAACAAAATATATGTTTTTGCGGACACTATGAATCCTGGCCTGCAACAGCTGGGGCACCAGATTCAGGGTATTGCTATTTTGGCAATTGAATTTCACCCCAGAACAAAATATATGTTTTGACGGACACTATGAAACGTGGCCTGCAACAGCTGGGACACCAGATTCAGGGTATTGCTATTTTGGCAATTGAATGTCACCTTAGAACAAAATATATGTTTTGACGGACACTATGAATCCTGGCCTGCAACAGCTGGGACACCAGATTTAGGGTATTGCTATTTTGGCAATTGAATGTCACCCCAGAACAAAATATATGTTTTTGCAGACACTATGAATCCTGGCCTGCAACAGCTGGGACACCAGATTCAGGGTATTGCTATTTTGGCAATTGAATGTCACCCCAGAACAAAATATATGTTTTTGCGGACACTATTAATCCTGGCCTGCAACAGCTGGGACACCAGATTCAGGGTATTGCTATTTTGGCAATTGAATGTCACCCCAGAACAAAATATATGTTTTGACGGACACTATGAATCCTGGCCTGCAACAGCTGGGACACCAGATTTAGGGTATTGCTAGTTTGGCAATTGAATGTCACCCCAGAACAAAATATATGTTTTTGCAGACACTATGAATCCTGGCCCTCCAACAGCTGGGACACCAGATTCAGGGTATTGCTATTTTGGCAATTGAATGTCACCCCAGAACAAAATATATGTTTTTGCGGACACTATGAATCCTGGCCTTCAACAGCTGGGACACCAGATTTAGGGTATTGCTATTTTGGCAATTGAATTTCACCCCAGTACAAAATATATGTTTTGACGGACACTATGAACCGTGGCCTGCAACAGCTGGGACACCAGATTCAGGGTATTGCTATTTTGACAATTGAATGTCACCCCAGAACAAAATATATGTTTTTACGGACATTATGAATCCTGGCCTGCAACAGCTGGGACACCAGAATCAGGGTATTGCTATTTTGGCAATTGAATGTCACCCCAGAACAAAATATATCTTTTTGCGGACACTATGAATCCTGGCCTGCAACAGCTGGGACTCCAGATTCAGGGTATTGCTATTTTGGCAATTAAATTTCACCCCAGAACAAAATATATGTTTTGATGGACACTATGAAACGTGGCCTGCAACAGCTGGGACACCAGATTCAGGGTATTGCTATTTTGGCAATTGAATGTCACCCCAGAACAAAATATATGTTTTTGCGGACACTATGAATCCTGGCCTGCAACAGCTGGGACACCAGATTCAGGGTATTGCTATTTTGGCAATTGAATGTCACCCCAGAACAAAATATATGTTTTTGCGGACAATATGAATCCTGGCCTGCAACAGCTGGGACACCAGATTGAGGGTATTGCTATTTTGACAGATTAATTTAACCCCAGAACAAAATATATGTTTTGGCGGACACTATTCTATTTTGCTAGCCACATCTGAAACCACTGATTTATGTTATTGCTATTTTGGCAATTGAATTTCACCCCAGAACAAAATATATGTTTTGGCGGACACTATGAAATCTGGCCTGCAACAGCTGGGACACCAGATTCAGGGTATTGCTATTTTGGCAGATTAATTTCACCCCAGAACAAAATATATGTTTTGGCGGACACTATTCTATTTTGCCAGCCACAGCTGAAACCACTGATTTATGGTATTGCTATTTTTGCAATTGAATTTAACCCCAAGACAAAATATATATTTTTGCGGACACTATGAAATCTGGCCTGCAACAGCTGGGACACCAGATTCAGGGTATTGCTATTTTGGCAGATTAATTTCACCCCAGAACAAAATATATGTTTTGGCAGACACTATGAAATCTGGCCTGCAACAGCTGGGACACCAGTTTCAGGGTATTGCTATTTTGGCAATTGAATGTCACCCCAGAACAAAATATATGTTTTGACGGACACTATGAAACGTGGCCTGCAACAGCTGGAACACCAGATTCAGGGTATTGCTATTTTGGCAATTGAATGTCACCCCAGAACAAAATATATGTTTTTGCGGACACTATGAATCCTGGCCTGCAACAGCTGGGACACCTGATTCAGGGTATTGCTATTTTGGCAATTGAATGTCACCCCAGAACAAAATATATGTTTTTGCGGACACTATGAATCCTGGCCTTCAACAGCTGGGACACCAGATTTAGGGTATTGCTATTTTGGCAATTGAATTTCACCCCAGTACAAAATATATGTTTTGACGGACACTATGAACCGTGGCCTGCAACAGCTGGGACACCAGATTCAGGGTATTGCTATTTTGGCAATTGAATGTCACCCCAGAACAAAATATATGTTTTTACGGACTCTATGAATCCTGGCCTGCAACAGCTGGGACACAAGATTCAGGGTATTGCTATTTTGGCAATTGAGTTTCACCCCAGAACAAAATATATGTTTTGACGGACACTATGAAACGTGGCCTGCAACAGCTGGGACACCAGATTCAGGGTATTGCTATTTTGGCAATTGAATGTCACCCCAGAACAAAATATATGTTTTTGCGGACACTATGAATCCTGGCCTGCAACAGCTGGAACACCAGATTCAGGGTATTGCTATTTTGGCAATTGAATGTCACCCCAGAAGAAAATATATGTTTTTGCGGACACTATGAATCCTGGCCTGCAACAGCTGGGACACCAGATTCAGGGTATTGCTATTTTGGCAATTGAATGTCACCCCAGAACAAAATATATGTTTTTGCGGACACTATGAATCCTGGCCTGCAACAGCTGGGACACCAGATTCAGGGTATTGCTATTTTGGCAATTGAATGTCACCTTAGAACAAAATATATGTTTTGACGGACACTATGAATCCTGGCCTGCAACAGCTGGGACACCAGATTTAGGGTATTGCTATTTTGGCAATTGAATGTCACCCCAGAACAAAATATATGTTTTTGCAGACACTATGAATCCTGGCCTGCAACAGCTGGGACACCAGATTCAGGGTATTGCTATTTTGGCAATTGAATGTCACCCCAGAACAAAATATATGTTTTTGCGGACACTATTAATCCTGGCCTGCAACAGCTGGGACCCCAGATTCAGGGTATTGCTATTTTGGCAATTGAATGTCACCCCAGATCAAAATATATTTTTTTTGCGGACACTATGAATCCTGGCCTGCAACAGCGGGGACACCAGAATCAGGGTATTGCTATTTTGGCAATTGAATGTCACCCCAGAACAAAATATATCTTTTTGCGGACACTATGAATCCTGGCCTGCAACAGCTGGTACCCCAGATTCAGGGTATTGCTATTTTGGCAATTGAATGTCACCCCAGAACAAAATATATGTTTTTGCGGACACTATGAATCCTGGCCTGCAACAGCTGGGACACCAGAATCAGGGTATTGCTATTTTGGCAATTGAATGTCACCCCAGAACAAAATATATCTTTTTGCGGACACTATGAATCCTGGCCTGCAACAGCTGG
This sequence comes from Bufotes viridis, assembly GCA_033119425.1. Lineage (NCBI taxonomy): Eukaryota > Metazoa > Chordata > Amphibia > Anura > Bufonidae > Bufotes > Bufotes viridis. The sequence continues at coordinate 346,898,567 of CM065591.1, forward strand.
GACACCAGATTCAGGGTATTGCTATTTTGGCAATTGAATGTCACCCCAAAACAAAATATATGTTTTGACGGACACTATGAATCCTGGCATGCAACAGCTGGGACACCAGATTTAGGGTATTGCTAGTTTGGCAATTGAATGTCACCCCAGAACAAAATATATGTTTTTGCAGACACTATGAATCCTGGCCTGCAACAGCTGGGGCACCAGATTCAGGGTATTGCTATTTTGGCAATTGAATGTCACCCCAGAACAAAATATATGTTTTTACGGACACTATGAATCCTGGCCTGCAACAGCTGGGACACCAGATTCAGGGTATTGCTATTTTGGCAATTGAATGTCACCCCAGAACAAAATATATGTTTTTGCGGACACTACGAATCCTGGCCTGCAACAGCTGGGACACCAGATTCAGGGTATTGCTATTTTGGCAATTGAATGTCACCCCAGAACAAAATATATGTTTTTGCGGACACTATGAATCCTGGCCTGCAACAGCTGGGACACCAGATTCAGGGTATTGCTATTTTGGCAATTGAATTTCACCCCAGAACAAAATATATGTTTTGACGGACACTATGAAACGTGGCCTGCAACAGCTGGGACACCAGATTCAGGGTATTGCTATTTTGGCAATTGAATGTCACCCCAGAACAAAATATATGTTTTTGCGGACACTATGAATCCTGGCCTGCAACAGCTGGGACACCAGATTCAGGGTATTGCTATTTTGGCAATTGAATGTCACCCCAGAACAAAATATATGTTTTGGCGGACACTATGAAATCTGGCCTGCAACAGCTGGGACACCAGATTCAGTATATTGCTATTTTGGCAGATTAATTTCACCCCAGAACAAAATATATGTTTTGGCGGACACTATTCTATTTTGCCAGCCACAGCTGAAACCACTGATTCATGGTATTGCTATTTTTGCAATTGAATTTCACCCCAGAACAAAATATATTTTTTTGCGGACACTATGAAATCTGGCCTGCAACAGCTGGGACCCCAGATTCAGGGTATTGCTATTTTGGCAGATTAATTTCACCCCAGAACAAAATATATGTTTTGGCAGACACTATGAAATCTGGCCTGCAACAGCTGGGACACCAGTTTCAGGGTATTGCTATTTTGGCAGATTTATTTTACCCCAGAACAAAATATATGTTTTGGCGGACACTATTCTATTTTGCCAGCCACAGCTGAAACCACTGATTTATGGTATTGCTATTTTGGCAATTGAATTTCACCACAGAAAATAATCTATCCTTTGCCAGACAGCAGACAGTATTATACTTGTCTAGCCAAAGCTGGAACACCAGATTTAGGGGATTGGTATTTGGGCAATTGTATTTAACCCCTTAATAAAATATAGAAATTGCTATCCTGAGTTTCTAGGGGTGACAATTAGCACAGCCAAGCCCCTGATGTAGGATATAGCAAAAAAATAAAAATAGTATTGATGGACTTGGTGGCAGCTTCTTCTGGTGCACCACAAGTCACAAAATGGCCGCCGATCAACCCAGAAAATAAGTGACAGAAAACGCTCTGTGCAGCCTAAAAACCAGTGAGCAAGTAACTAGCAGAAGTTTAATCATTCACAGCTGTAGATCGATCCGTTCATTAGGTGCTGTTGCTGACTTTACCCTGCCTAATCTCGCCCTGACAGAAGCTGCGCCCTCTCCCTACACTAATCAGAGCAGTGTGACGTGCGGGCGCCACGTGACTCCAGCTTAAATAGAGGCTGGGTCACATGCTGCACTTGTTAATCACAGCCATGCCATTAGTAGGCATGGCTGTGATGGGCTCTAGGGCAAGAAGTAAAACGCTAGCTGATTGGCTGCTGTGCAGCCCTTCAGAAAGCGGGAAGAAATCGACCGAACAACGGACCCGAACCCAAACTTTTTGAAAATGTCCGGGTTCGGGTCCGTGTCCCGACACCCCAAAATTCGGTACGAACCCGAACGATGCTCGAACTGTTCGCTCAACACTGCTCATCGGTCTGTTGTTCCATGCCCGTCCACAGCTCCTGCGCGGTGTGGGGTTTGTCCACCAAACAAATTAGTTTCAGAACAGCCTGCTTTCGTTTCCCTGGCTGTGCTGATGTTGGTGTTGAAGGTGTTACGCTGAAAGGAGGTGGTAGAGGAGGAGGAAGCGGAGTAGGAGCAGGAGGCAACAGGAGGCAAATAGAAATGCGATGCAAACTGCTATCTGCCTCTGGCCCAGCCGCCACTAGATTTACCCAGTGTGCTGTTCGGGAGATATAACTTCCCTGCCCGTGCTTACCGGTCCACGTATTGATGGTTATGTGGACCTTGCCACAGATGGCGATGCACAGTGCACACCTGATTTTGCCCGCCATTTGCTTGTGCAGGGAAGGGATGAGGGATGGCTCGCCTGGATAAGTGGTGACGGTTTGGATCCACGTACTGTGGGGGAGCCACCGCTATAAGCTTTTTTAAAGTCTCCATCAATCTACACCAGACAGAATGACAGCATTTCAAAGGACCAGCAATTTTGAAATCCTGGCATTCACTACCAGGGATCACGGGTGGGTAGGGGGTACTTTCTCTTTCTTTTTCTTTTTCTAATTGGGAGATGGACAGCTGAACGCTTCCATGGGATAGTGTGGAGATAGTTGGTGACGGTGAAAGATGTGGTGGCGTTGCTGACACATCCTCTGTTTGCGGGGTGGCAGGTGCCACTGTCACTGACTTGTGCTCAAGTGTAGAACATTTATTTTTAATGTTATGTTTGCAGGGCACTTGTCCTACGCTTACCCCCCATTTTGCTTCAATTTCCATCCTCTAGCCCTTTCCAGGACTTTTTAGAGCCATTTTAGTGCCCCAAAGTTCAGGTCCTCGTTGACTTCAATGGGGTTTGGGTTCGGAGTCAAGTTCGGGTCCCGAACTTGAACGTTGAGGTTGAAGTTCGGCCGTACTCCGGCGAACCCGAACTTCCACGTGTTCGCTCAACTCTATGTATGGCCTACGTCTCCTCACGCCAATTAAGGCACTCTCCTTGAAGAAAGATAGTACCCCCAAATACTGACCTAGGCCTCTCATCCAGTTGAGTTATTATTCTCTGCTGTGCACTGATGAAGGGCAATCACTCAGAAATAGATGTCTTCAGATGATGTGTTGGCTTATTTATTCTTCAAGTCATGTCTCAGGGCCTATTTAAAGGGTTAAACAGTGAATTATAGTATTGCTATTTTGGCAATTGAATTTCACCACAGAAAATAATCTATCCTTTGCCAGACAGCAGACAGTATTATACTTGTCTAGCCAAAGCTGGAACACCAGATTTAGGGATTGGTATTTGGGCAATTGTATTTAACCCTTAATAAAATATAGAAATTGCTATCCTGAGTTTCTAGGGGTGACAATTAGCACAGCCAAGCCCCTGATGTAGGATATAGCAAAAAATAAAAATAGTATTGATGGACTTGGTGGCAGCTTCTTCTGGTGCACCACAAGTCACAAAATGGCCGCCGATCAACCCAGAAAATAAGTGACAGAAAAACGCTCTGTGCAGCCTAAAAACCAGTGAGCAAGTAACTAGCAGAAGTTTAATCATTCACAGCTGTAGATCGATCCGCTCATTAGGTGCTGTTGCTGACTTTACCCTGCCTAATCTCGCCCTGACAGAAGCTGCGTCCTCTCCCTACACTAATCAGAGCAGTGTGACGTGCGGCGCCACGTGACTCCAGCTTAAATAGAGGCTGGGTCACATGCTGCACTTTGCCAATCACAGCCATGCCATTAGTAGGCATGGCTGTGATGGGCTCTTAGGGCAAGAAGTAAAACGCTAGCTGATTGGCTGCTGTGCAGCCCTTCAGAAAGCGGGAAGAAATCACCGAACAACGGACCCGAACCCAAACTTTTTTGAAAATGTCCGGGTTCGGGTCCGTGTCCCGGACACCCCAAAATTCGTTACGAACCCGAACGATGCTCGAACTGTTCGCTCAACACTGCTCATCGGTCTGTTGTTCCATGCCCGTCCACAGCTCCTGCGCGGTGTGGGGTTTGTCCACCAAACAAATTAGTTTCAGAACAGCCTGCTTTCGTTTCCCCCTGGCTGTGCTGATGTTGGTGTTGAAGGTGTTACGCTGAAAGGAGGTGGTAGAGGAGGAGGAAGCGGAGTAGGAGCAGGAGGCAACAGGAGGCAAATAGAAATGCGATGCAAACTGCTATCTGCCTCTGGCCCAGCCGCCACTAGATTTACCCAGTGTGCTGTTCGGGAGATATAACTTCCCTGCCCGTGCTTACCGGTCCACGTATTGATGGTTATGTGGACCTTGCCACAGATGGCGATGCACAGTGCACACCTGATTTTGCCCGCCATTTGCTTGTGCAGGGAAGGGATGAGGGATGGCTCGCCTGGATAAGTGGTGACGGTTTGGATCCACGTACTGTGGGGGAGCCACCGCTATAGCTTTTTAAAGTCTCCATCAATCTACACCAGACAGAATGACAGCATTTCAAAGGACCAGCAATTTTGAAATCCTGGCATTCACTACCAGGGATCACGGGTGGGTAGGGGGTACTTTCTCTTTCTTTTTCTTTTTCTAATTGGGAGATGGACAGCTGAACGCTTCCATGGGATAGTGTGGAGATAGTTGGTGACGGTGAAAGATGTGGTGGCGTTGCTGACACATCCTCTGTTTGCGGGGTGGCAGGTGCCACTGTCACTGACTTGTGCTCAAGTGTAGAACATTTATTTTTAATGTTATGTTTGCAGGGCACTTGTCCTACGCTTACCCCCCATTTTGCTTCAATTTCCATCCCTCTAGCCCTTTCCAGGACTTTTTTTAGAGCCATTTTAGTGCCCCAAAGTTCAGGTCCTCGTTGACTTCAATGGGGTTTGGGTTCGGAGTCAAGTTCGGGTCCCGAACTTGAACGTTGAGGTTGAAGTTCGGCCGTACCCGGCGAACCCGAACTTCCACGTGTTCGCTCAACTCTATGTATGGCCTACGTCTCCTCACGCCAATTAAGGCACTCTCCTTGAAGAAAGATAGTACCCCCCAAATACTGACCTAGGCCTCTCATCCAGTTGAGTTATTATTCTCTGCTGTGCACTGATGAAGGGCAATCACTCAGAAATAGATGTCTTCAGATGATGTGTTGGCTTATTTATTCTTCAAGTCATGTCTCAGGGCCTATTTAAAGGGTTAAACAGTGAATTATAGTATTGCTGCCTTACATCTTTTGGCATAAGAGGTAGAGCTTCCTAAGAGCTAATTTTCATCCCTTCGTCCTAGAATTCCAGTGGCAATTTAATGGCTTATAAGCCTACTTATGCTGATTAAAACACTCTATGTAAGGAGAGATAGAACCCCCAAATCGTAACCTAGGCCTCACACCCAGTTAAGCAAGTACTCTTTGCTCTGAACTGATAATGGGCAATCACCCTTAAACAGCTGTCTGCTGATGAGATGCTGGGTTATTTATCATGATGGTCATGTCTCAAGGCCTATTTAAAGGGTCGGACATTGATGTATATGATAGATGCCTTACATCTGTTGGCATCAGAGGCAGAGCTTACAAAGAGCTTATTGCATCCCTTCTTCCTAGAATTCCAGAGGAACCTTTATTATTACTATTTATTATTAAATTGCTATTCATTCCATGGTGCTGTACATATGATAAGGGCTTAACATATATAATACAGACAATTGCAATAAGCATGAACAAGACGAGTTACAAACTGGTACAGAAGGAGAGAGGGCCCTGCCCACGATGGCTTACAATCTACAATTTATGGCCTATTAGCCTCCTCACACTGATTAAGGTGCTTTCGATAAGGAGATATATTACCCCCAAATCCTGTTCATGAAAAGTACCATATGTAAAGAAGATGCAAAACTCACAATAGAGCTACTTGTGGGGAACTTGTTGAAATGAGTTTTATATTTTGGGACATAGATAATTAGGCACATGTATAGGTCTTTATTTTCTGTCTCTCTTTTTAGAAAGGTTGATCTACATGCAGCCGATTTTTAGGCCACTATAGATTTTGTAGATTGTGGGAAATGGATTTATATGCATGTATGATGGAGTTAGTGGGAAGAATGCTTCTTCTGTTGAGCACTGTCTTATCTAAGTCCCATCTAGACATAATTAAACACATTTTTGCTAGTTGTTTTCCCAATAGTCCTGTTAATGCATTCAAAATTACTATCCTTTCAAGGTACTTTCTAAGCTACATCAGTTGTATGCCAAAACAAAATGACAAATGAAGTGACCTAGGTCAAATTTCTTTTATTTTGCTTTTGGCTGAATTAAGCTTGATTGGTCACAGACAATTCCATAGAAAATAATTTCATAATTATGAAAGCTAGGAGTGACTCATTTTAAATTAGAAGTCATCAAAAGCCAAATAATATTTGTATTGAAGGTTCTTATGCCTATTATCTCAAAACAATTATTTTGATTCTTGATTGTTGCCTTTAGCATATTAATTGTTATATAGTGAGTGACTTTTTTCCATCTATGTCTGATTTGTTTCTATAAAAGAAAAGCATTTGCTGTGTTTTAATACGTTGAAATTTGCAATTACTTCATTGTATTTTTTATTTTCATTTAAAACTTTCTCAGTGATGATAATTATTATTATTAGCACAAATACTTGAAATTACATTGTTTAAGAATCTTCTGCACACAGATGAGTGCTTCCTTACCTTCCCTTTGGCTCTAGCTATCCCAAGAATGGAATGAGATGACCAATTAAAAATATATATATACTCTTCTGGGTGTTATGTGTAATTCAAAAGTTTTTTTTTTTTTTACTGCTATCAGCAGATAGCCAGCCCCTTTGATGTCATAGCCCTATAAAATGCCTCATCCGACCCGGTCTCCACCATTTTACAGTGAACTTAGTGCAAGTAGAGATGTGCCAGGGACTAGGGACAATGATTAAGAAAGTCTTTACTTGTAAACATTTTAGTTTGGAACAGTTCAGGGACCGCACAGGGACAGTGTGTTCATCTACACTATAGGGAGAGCATAGGGAGAGTGCCACCTTGGTTGATACATAAGCAATTCCATGACACCTTGATGCTCTAATTGTGGTGAAAAAAGTGTCTAATACTACTGCTATTGTGGTATCCACATTGTTTTATACATGGGTAATTCCATCCATAACGCCTTGATTCTCTAATTGGGGTTAAAAATCGGTCTATTACTACTGCTATTGTGGTGTCCACATTGTTTTATACATAAGTAATTCCATTAGGCCTTGATTCTGTAATTGGGGGGAAATAACGCTCTATTTTTTAAGGTATTTGGTTTTCTACCTTGTGTTATAGATAAATAATTCCAGGAGGCCTTGGTTTTGTTATTGGGGTGAAAAAGTGTTCTAATACTACTGATTTTGAGGTATTCACATTGTTTTATGCATAAGTAATTCCATTAGGACTTGATTCTGTAATTGGTGTGAAATAGTGGTCTGATACTATTGCTATTGGGGTGTTCACATTGCTTTTTACATAAGTATTTACACTAGTCCTTGTTTCTGTAATTAGGGTAAATTAGCTGTCTAATACTATTGCTTTTAGGTTGTTCACATTGTTTTGTACATAAATATCTCCATTAGGCCTTGTTTCTGTAATCGGGGTGAAATAGCAGTCTAATACTACTGATTCTGGGGAGTCTACATTGTTTTTCACATAAGTAATTCCACTAGGCCTTGTTTCTGTGATTGGGGTGAAATAGAAGTCTATTAATCTAATATTACTGATTTGAGGTGTTCACATTGTTTTATACATAAGTAATTCCATTAGGCATTGATTCTGTAGTTGGGGTGAAATAGCGGTCTGATACCACTGCTATTTGGTGTCCACATTGTTTTTGCATAAGTAATTCCACTAGGACTTGTTTCTGTAATTGGGATGAAATGGCAGTCTAATACTAATGCTTTTAAGTTGTTCACTTTGTTTTCTACATAAGTAATTCCATAAGGCCTTGATTATGAAATTGGAGTGAATTAGCAGTCTAATACAGGGTGTACAGGGTGTATTAAAGGACCGCCCCTTGGGCACCTTATGTCAGTCATTTACATATTACAAAAATTAAATTTATGAATAAATAGAGTCACAATGGGAGATAATAATGGCATCTAAAGAATCTACTCATCAGGACGGACATGAACATATGCTTTACTGGAGGGGGTAAAATCTGATGACAGAATCCCTTTAAAACACATCTTTTCAGGCAGGCTTATCAAGCCTCCTAAACTGAATTTTCCAGGACTAAACCTCTTCCCTATCGACTCCTCTGGCCTGAACTTGATCCTCTAGTAATCCCAAACCAGAAGCAGATCGGCCGGCACCACTCCTGTCAGTTATATAATGGCTCGAATCCGACTTATCACAATCAACTACCTTATGTGTCACCCCCCATTCCTCATAGATTGCAAGCTCTTACGAGCAGGGCCCTGACTCCTATTGTTTCAGTTGTATATTAGCCAGTTACTTTTGTTTTGTACATGAACCCTATGAATTTGTAAAGCGCTGCGGAATATGGTGGCACTATATAAATAAATGTTATTATTATTATTCTATTATTCACCCACATCATAAATAAATAAACCACCCAGCGGCAAGATATGGAGCAAAACATGACCCAGCAGGTGGTGGCATACTTGGACTACACCCTGCGACCCAAAATCCTGACTACTGGGCAGCCAAACTTGATTTGTGGCCACAACTGGCCGCGTTTGCCCTGAACAAGCTTTCCTGCCCGGCCAGTAGTGTGGCATTAGAGCGGGTGTTTAGTGCGTACAGGTAGCATAGTTAACCCAAAGAGAACTCACCTATCAACACAGAATGTTGAGATACTAACCTTTATAAACATAAATCAGGCGTGGATCAAACAGAATTTGAACACACCAGTGCCTGATATAACAGACTAAATTATTCTGGCAATAATGATCTGACTGTAGTGTGCTGCGAAAAACGGCCTGTGACAAATGGTCTGTTACTTCTGCCCATATCCTGCTGCTGTTATTCTGATTCTGTAAGCCGCCTGATGCCACGCTCCTGCTGCCTCTACTTCCTTCTGCCCCTACTGTGATCTGCCACCATCTTATGCTGTTACTGCCACTGCTGTGGCTCTTCCTCTTCAGACTCTGTTCCAAAGCCACTATTGTGACTTTTCATGTTGTTGCAACCCTCACCAGTCTGTTCCGGGGGCCACTATTTTGACTCATAACGCTGTTGCCAAACTCATCATGCTGTTCCGGGGCCACTATTTTGTGTTTTCATGTTGCCACCCTTTCCATTCTGTTACAGTGCCCCCTGTGACTCTTAATGCTGTTGCCACTCTGACCAGTCTATGTCCCTGTTTGGCCATGTTGACATCACCATTTATTTTAATATCAGTCAAAAGAACAGAAAAATAACAAAAAAAAAAAAATGGGTCCTGTCGTTTGAGTGTCCATAAGTATTCCAAACACATAGCGATATTTGTGCGCTCGGCTGAGCACCCAAGTATAATGGAAGTCAATGGGAGACAACCAGCCCCACCTGTTCGGATGAGGGGAGGGTGCCTGGCTCGTAGGAAAAGGTCTGAACGTGATGGAAACACCTCTGAAATTGATCATGAACAGCAGGGGGACCATGTCTGGATGCATCTTGGACTCAAATGCCGCTGTTGGGTACGGTGTTCATTTTAGGACATGGTCAGATATGAGAGTCAACTATCAAAATAATGCCAATGTGACACCTGACTCCTGACACCTGACTCCTGACACCTGACACCTGACTCCTGACTCCTGACACCTGACTCCTGACACCTGACTCCTGACTCCTGACACCTGACACCTGACTCCTGACACCTGACACCTGACTCCTGACTCCTGACACCTGACACCAGACACCAGACACCTGACTCCTGACACCTGACTCCTGACACCTGACTCCTGACACCTGACACCTGACTCTTGACTCCTGACACCTGACTCCTGACTCCTGACACCTGACTCCTGACTCCTGACACCTGACACCTGACTCCTGACTCCTGACACCTGACACCTGACTCCTGACTCCTGACACCTGACTCCTGACTCCTGACACCTGACACCTGACTCCTGACTCCTGACACCTGACACCTGACTCCTGACTCCTGACACCTGACTCCTGACTCCTGACACCTGACACCAGACACCAGACACCTGACTCCTGACACCTGACTCCTGACACCTGACTCCTGACACCTGACACCTGACACCTGACTCCTGACTCCTGACTCCTGACACCTGACTCCTGACACCTGACACCTGACTCCTGACTCCTGACACCTGACTCCTGACACCTGACTCCTGACTCCTGACACCTGACACCTGACTCCTGACTCCTGACACCTGACACCTGACTCTTGACTCCTGACACCTGACACCAGACACCAGACACCTGACTCCTGACACCTGACTCCTGACACCTGACTCCTGACACCTGACACCTGACACCTGACTCCTGACTCCTGACTCCTGACACCTGACTCCTGACACCTGACACCTGACTCCTGACTCCTGACACCTGACTCCTGACACCTGACTCCTGACTCCTGACACCTGACACCTGACTCCTGACTCCTGACACCTGACACCTGACTCCTGACTCCTGACACCTGACACCAGACACCAGACACCTGACTCCTGACACCTGACTCCTGACTCCTGACACCTGACTCCTGACACCTGACACCTGACTCCTGACACCTGACTCCTGACTCCTGACACCTGACTCCTGACACCTGACTCCTGACACCTGACACCTGACTCCTGACTCCTGACACCTGACACCTGACACCTGACACCTGACTCCTGACACCTGACTCCTGACACCTGACTCCTGACACCTGACACCTGACTCCTGACTCCTGACACCTGACTCCTGACTCCTGACACCTGACTCCTGACTCCTGACTCCTGACACCTGACTCCTGACTCCTGACACCTGACACCTGACTCCTGACTCCTGACTCCTGACACCTGACTCCTGACACCTGACACCTGACTCCTGACTCCTGACACCTGACTCCTGACACCTGACTCCTGACTCCTGACACCTGACACCTGACACCTGACTCCTGACTCCTGACACCTGACACCTGACTCCTGACTCCTGACACCTGACACCTGACACCTGACACCTGACTCCTGACACCTGACTCCTGACACCTGACTCCTGACACCTGACACCTGACTCCTGACTCCTGACACCTGACTCCTGACACCTGACTCCTGACACCTGACACCTGACTCCTGACTCCTGACACCTGACTCCTGACTCCTGACACCTGACTCCTGACTCCTGACACCTGACTCCTGACTCCTGACTCCTGACACCTGACACCTGACTCCTGACTCCTGACACCTGACTCCTGACTCTTGACTCCTGACACCAGACACCAGACACCTGACTCCTGACACCTGACTCCTGACTCCTGACACCTGACACCTGACACCTGACTCTTGACTCCTGACACCTGACTCCTGACACCTGACTCCTGACACCTGACTCCTGACACCTGACACCTGACTCCTGACTCCTGACACCTGACTCCTGACTCCTGACTCCTGACACCTGACTCCTGACACCTGACACCTGACACCTGACACCTGACACCTGACTCCTGACACCTGACTCCTGACACCTGACTCCTGACACCTGACACCTGACTCTTGACTCCTGACACCTGACTCCTGACTCCTGACTCCTGACTCCTGACACCTGACACCTGACTCTTGACTCCTGACACCTGACTCCTGACTCCTGACTCCTGACACCTGACTCCTGACACCTGACTCCTGACCCCTGACTCCTGACACCTGACCCCTGACTCTTCCTAAGAAAAAAGAATACTTTATTGTATTGTACAAATCCCTTCCTAAGAAATAAGAATACTTAATTGTATTGTACATTAAATTAGTGCCCACTTTACAATGGTGCTGCCCATTTAATCTTTAATAAAATAAAAAAGGACTACTTACAGTAATCCTTGTCACCTGTTTTATGTAAAATTCCAAGCTCATAATTTTAGTCAGGTTTAGACAGCAAAGGGTCCTATGGTCTTTGGACGCAAAACATACAAACTACCACTGAGCTATAAGATCAGTTAAGGTTTACTTGGCATTTTATTCATCTATGCCATTCAGTGTATGAAAAGAAGGATGAAACTAAAGTTAATGGTGAGGCTGACCCCTGACACCTGACTTTGTCAGTAGTCAGATATCAGCGGTCACACATAACTTCAATTCAGTCAGGGGTCAGGTGTCAGGAGTCAGGAGTCAGGAGTCAGGAGTCAGGAGTCAGGAGTCAGGTGTCAGGAGTCAGGAGTCAGGTGTCAGGTGTCAGGTGTCAGGAGTCAGGAGTCAGGTGTCAGGTGTCAGGAGTCAGGTGTCAGGTGTCAGGAGTCAGGTGTCAGGAGTCAGGAGTCAGGTGTCAGGTGTCAGGTGTCAGGAGTCAGGAGTCAGGTGTCACATTGGCATTATTTTGATAGTTGACTCTGATATCTGACCATGTCCTAAAATGAACACCGTAGTTGGGAACCATGTTGTCTGAGTTTCTCGGCTGTTCTGACCGGGTCACTTAACTTCTTAGATGATCAGCTCAGCAGGCCCTTGCTCTGAATTTTTTGGACGGTCACCAGCAGGCCATCAAAGATAATTTTTCAAGGGTGTGTGTATGGTGCCCTCCTTTATTTGTAAGAAAGGGTGTATTGGAGTGCCTGTTCCTTGTAATATTTGGCAGCCCTTTCACTTAGTGCATAGGCGTAGGAGTCCCACTACCTGAACTATTGTACCAAAATGTGAATGAGGCCCTCCTTTATGTGAAATACAGACTGTATTGGAGTGCTTCTTCATTGTAATTTTTCACAGCACTTGCACTGTATATACAATTGAATATACTGAAAAGAATGTTTCCTAACAATTTTACTAAACCAATAGGGGAGATTTACACAGGCCACATTAAAGGAAACATAAACCTATAATAAATAATGTAATAGTAAATCAATCATTATTGGAAAATTCAAAAATGTATATTAAAAACATGAACTGGAGAACCTCAGAAAGAAGAAAGGGCCATGGATACAAAGCATGGGGGGGGGGCACTCGGGGAGGGGGTCAGTACAATCAATATCATACAAATACAATATATTTATAATTCATACATAAATGGTCTACATGAAAAGATAACTATTATAAAGTGCATCAGCGTTGGGAGGGCTCAGATATATTTATCTCAATGTGTGAATGGTAAAAGTCCACCATAGTGGAAGAAACATGTTGGGTAAGGTGGGGGGACACTGGGAGGATGGGTTCAAAGGTCTGCATGTGTATATACATTTTTCATGTTTATTGTATTGCATTTGGGCAAGCTTTGATTTTGGACATCTCTGTGTGACCAATTACTTGTACCTGATTAAGTAAATGGAATGTATTTCTTCCTCTATGGTGGACTTTTACTATTCACACATTGAGATACATATATCTGAGCCCTCCCAACGCTGATGCACTTTATAATACTTATCTTTTCATGTAGACCAATTATGTATGAATTATAAATATATTGTATTTCTATAATATTGATTGTACTGACCCCCTCCCCCAGTGCGCCCCCACCCCATGCAATGTTTCCAAGGCCCTTTTTTCTTTCTGAGGTACTCCAGTTCATGTTTTTAATATACATTTTAGAATTTTCCAATAAAGATTGATTTACTATTACTTTACGTTTATTACTTTGGGTTATCCACATTATTTATTATAGGTTTATGTTTCCTTTAATGTGGCCTGTGTAAATCTCCCCTATTGGTTTAGTAAAATTGTTAGGAAACATTCTTTTCAGTATATTCAATTGTATATACAGTGCAAGTGCTGTGAAAAATTACAATGAAGAAGCACTCCAATACAGTCTGTATTTCACATAAAGGAGGGCCTCATTCACATTTTGGTACAATAGTTCAGGTAGTGGGACTCCTACGCCTATGCACTAAGTGAAAGGGCTGCCAAATATCACAAGGAACAGGCACTCCAATACACCCTTTCTTACAAATAAAGGAGGGCATCATACACACACCCTTGAAAAATTATCTTTGATGGCCTGCTGGTGACCGTCCAAAACATTCAGAGCAAGGGCCTGCTGAGCTGATCATCTAAGAAGTTAAGTGACCCGGTCAGAACAGCCGAGAAAGAATGACCAATTTAAATTTTTTGGGTTAGAGATATTCCTTGCCAATATATTCCAGTCACACCATAGTTAGCGTAGTGGTAGGACCCCATGCCATGCTGAACGACTGTGACAAGGTGCATGAGGGGCTCCGATGTGTTCCTGACAGGAATATATTGGCAAAAGTCTCAGCTTTTATTATCTGCTTGTTTGACTAGCTAGTATAGTCAGTGGCATATCCGTTTGTTGCATTTTTTTCTGTGATTTATATATTTATATATTTCATCCGCACAATGCTCCATTTTGTGTAGGATGCCTTTGTGGTGCATGTGGTCCGCGCCTGCATCCTCCATTGTATGCATTTTTGCTGGGGATGGTCGTTTACTGTGGTCCACATGCGGTGGGACTGCTCCCCCAATGAGAAACACGCTACAGTGTTTGGGGTCTGAGCATTTCCCCCATTTTGGCCACTATATTTCTGTGATCTTGTTCCATATGTATTGAATGTGCCTTCACCTGGAATTTAACATTCTTTTGCATATGGTAGCCTCCATCACACGGTCTGATATGGGTGTGGCTTACAGTCTTGCTTTATTCACATTGCATTAGTTGTCCTGCTATGCGGTTGTGTGGAAGCTTGGCTGTGAGCAGTATTCCATCACCTTCAGACCGTGTTCACACCATAGTTAGCGTAGTGGTAGGACCCCATGCCATGCTGAGCGACCGTGACGTGGTGCATGAGGGCCTCTGATGTGTTCCTGAAAGGAATATATTGGCAAAAGTCTCAGCTTTTAATATCTGCTTGTTTGACTAGATAGTATAGTCAGTGGCATATCCGTTTAGTGCATTTTTTATGTGATTTATAAAACTGGGTTGATGCCACCCACCAATGAAACAGACAATTTTTAAAAATGTAGGACCCTGGCATCCAGGAAGAGCAGGGGTTTTTCATCTGCAAAACAGGGTTAATGTCACCCACCAATGCAACAGACAATTTTTAAAAATGTAGGCCCCTGGCACCAGGCAGAGGAGGGGTTCAATTAAGGCAAAACGGGGTTCATGTCACCCACCAATGGAACAGACGATTTTTAGAAATGTAGGCCCCTGGCACCCAGGCAGAGGAGGGGTTTATTCACAGCAAAAAGGTTAATATTGCACCCAACAATTTAAAAGAAGATTTTTCAAATTTTCGATCCCTGTCACTTATGCAGAGGAGGGGTTTATTCCCGACAAAAAGGGTAATATTGCACCCAACAATTTAAAAGAAGATTTTCCACATTTTAGTTCACTGCCACCTATACAGAGCATGGGTTTGTACCCAGCAAAAACAGTAATTTTGCAACCAACAATTTAAAAGAAGATTTTTCAAATTTTTAATTTTATATTTTTTCCATTTTTCTGATTATTTGTCACCTATTAAGTGCAGGGTTACTTGACAGCAAAAAATTGGAATATGTCAACACCTTAACTCCCAGACGGATTAACTATATTATTGTTCCGGCACATATGTAGCGCAATTCAAAAAATAAAACACTTAATCACCAGTCCACAAATGATTGCGCTGCGAGTCCGATGGGTGTTGCGGGATCACTTTCACAATTTATACATACACAAGTTCGAACCGCGCGTAGGAATAGATGATCCCCAAAAAGCAGTTTTCTTTTTCCCTTCTGAAAGAGACCAGAGGTCTGCAGATATCCTGCTGCTAGATATTCTGCAACTTGTAAAAAGGAAACTAATAGTGAAATACCGTAGGGCTACACAAACCCCTATTGCACAGATTGTACTCACAGCAAGTCTGATAATTGCAGGCGTATCAAAATATCATCCTCAACTCTGTTTGTTCCCAGCGTTTATATTATCGCTTCCACACTTGCATGTAGGGGTCAGCCACGGACTTTACAACACCAAGCACCAAAAGGAAGTATTGTTGTCTCCAAGCCTTTTTTTACTCAAAGGTTTCTGTAAACACAAGCCGCTCCCACCATAGTGAAGCTCCGGTATCTTTATAAAAGTTTTATTTTGTATATACTTACAAACATCTTCTTTTAAAAAGCATTAAAACAATCCCAGCGTTTTTTCTCCTGCCCGACCCAGTTTTCGCTCTTCAAGCTTCGTCAGCGGCAAACGTCATCTTACCCTCCCCCTTCCCTTTTTATTCGATAGCCTAAACCTCCTAGCACACCTGTTGTGTTCCTCAAACACCTCCTCTTTTCTTTTGCATACACTTACACTGATTTGTGTCTGCCATCTCGGTGAAAGAAACGCAAGACTCTCAGTCCTTGTTCACATAGAGCTTATTATGCTCCCAACTCTTAAAATTAATTTAAAACAGCTTGTAGATCAAAGTCTACATTTAGACCCCATGGTTGCAACGTTTCGAGTTCATATATCCATTTGCTCTCTTTTATATTAATTTTTTCTAAAAAACTTTCTCCTCTCCAGTGGCTTTTAACTAATTCTACTCCCATAAATTTCAATCCTTCTTGGCTCTTATGGTGACATTTTTTATAGTGTGCAGAGACTCCATGACTCTCAAGCCCCTTCTTAATATTTCTTATGTGCTCTTGCACCCGAACTTTCAGGGGTCTGATGGTATGCCCTACATGCTGGAGGCCACATGGGCACTCAAGTACGTAACGACCCCTTTACTATAACAGGACATCTCTCCAACTACTTCTAATTGTTTTTCCTTCACAATGCTACATATCTTAGTATTACTTTGTAATCTTTCAGTTCTCTTTCGATTTTTACAGGCACTACAGAAACCACACCAATTAAAACTATTTTTATTTTTTTTACTTATCTCCTCAGGCTGTAGGGCACTATGTACTAGCTTATTTTGTAGATTTGGTGCTCTTTTATATATGACCATTGGTCGTTCAGGGATCATAGGTCCAAGCACTGGGTCATTTTTCAAGATAGACCAATTTTTTTTATTGTGTTTTTTAATTCTCCGGAACATTGTGTGTACTGAGTTATAAGGGAAAAACGAAAATCTATTTTTTCTTTTGTATTTTTTAAATTTTTTGTATTTTTTCTTTTATATTTTTTCCATTTTTCAGATTATTTGTTACAGTTTCCTCTCTTTGTGTTTTTATATCTGTAATACATCTCTCTAGTTCCACGCTTTTATAACCTTTCTCTAGGAAATGATCTTTTATTATTTCACTCTGCTCTTTGAACACAATCGTGTCAGTGCAGTTGCAGCCAGGGGGCATAATGGCAGCTGGTTAGATCTATATATCCGTTGACATCTTTGGGCTTAAAAAAGGTCTTGGTTTTTAGCTGTCCTTCATCTTTATATATAGTTAGGTCTAGGCACTGTGAGTGCGGATTCGGTGGATTTCCTGGAACTTATAGGGTTCTTCAAAAAATATTTTTTTAGACATAATCGTCTTACAAATTTCTCAACTCCAATATAGCTTGAGAACTTGTCCAATTTATTCGTGGGGGCAAATTTTAATCCCTTATTAAGTAACATATTCTGTGCTTCGGTTAGTTGACAATCACTAATATTAATAATATTAGAGGGATTTAGTGGTGATTGTGTCTGTGACTGTATTTTCCTCGAGTGTCTCCCTCTCCGTATATTCTTCTTATGGGTAGTGACGTGTTGTGATTCATTGTGTTGGGTAAATTGTTTCGTTCCATTGTATTGTTGTGATATCTGTTCGTGATTGGTGGTCTGTATTTGTTTACCGATCCCGGTTCTCGATGTCTCAAATTGTAGTTGTGATAATTGTTTGGGTGTATACCTGCCTTCTACTGCGTTCCCAAGATACACAAGAATTTAAGATCTCCCCCTGGAAGACCAATTGTCTCTGGGATAGAAAGTATATCCTCTAATTTGTCCAAATATATAGACCGATGGCTACAACCATTGGTCAAGAAAATACCCTCTTATATCAAAGATATCACCCAGATAGTTGGAACATTGGAGACAATTGAATGGAAGGACAAATATATTATGGGGACATTGGACATAAGTTCTCTATATACGGTCATAGAACATGAAAAAGGTTTACAAGCCCTAGGTCGAATGTTCATGAATGACAATTATTTACAAAAAGAGCAGGGTGACTTTCTCTTAGATACTATACAATACATCCTGTCTCATAATTATTTTATGTTTGAGGATACCTATTATCTCCAACTTACCGGGACAGCCATGGGCACCAGATTCGCTCCAAGCTACGCTAATCTCTTCCTCGCTCGATTGGGAGGGGGAAGTTGTCGAGTCGAGGCTTGGGCGAGTCTGGTGCTCTGGCGTCGGTATATCGATGACATTCTTTTTATCTGGCAGGATAGCATAGAAGCATTGAATTCTATTTTGCTTGAACTAAATAGTAACAATAGAAACTTAATCTTTACTCCTACAATTAACAATGTAGAAACAGTATTTCTAGACCTTAAAATAACAGTTGAAGATTCTAAGTTGATCTGCAGTACATATACAAAATCAGTGGCCAGAAACAGCTATCTACGCTATACGAGTTGCCATCTGCCTAGATGGCTCACTAACATACCAGTGAGCCAATTCAGAAGGTTGCGGCGCAATTGTACTAATTTTTAGAAAAAGACTATCCCAACAACATAGTCAATAGTGCATTGGAAAAAGTTAAATAGATGAAAAGGGAGGATTTCTTTACACCTAATGCCAAAAATATAACAGAAGATACCTTACGTCTGATATTACCGTTTCATCCTCAATATAGGAAAATAGAAAATATAATTCATAAACATTGGCATTTTTTGTTGGAGGATAGACTAGTGGGCCATCTTCTTACACACACGCCCCATATAACATACACTAAAGCCAACAACCTGGCTTCTAAAGTAGCTCCAACAGTTATGGAAATTAAAAATAAGAAAAAACCAGGTACAAGCTGGTTGGGACTAGATGGTTTCTTTGAATGTGGTTAATGTTCCAACTGTAAGACTGCCCCCCTTGTTCCTAGGAGAACAAAGAAAATACAATCTGCCTCTAATGGTTTCAGCCTCAATATTAAAGGTACACTAACTTGTACGTCCACTGACGTTATTTACCTGTTGGAATGCGGGTGTCATAAACAGTATATTGGACGGACAAGTAGGACTTTAAAGAAGCGAGTAAGTGAACATATATCGAATATCTGGAGGGGATATGAACTCCATCCTCTTTGTAGACATTTTAAAATACACCACAACAGTGATCCCTCATCTCTAATATTTGTGGCATTTGAAAAAGTAAAAAGGTCATGGAGGGGGGGCAATCATATTATGAAGATGTCCAGACAAGAATCCCGGAAGATCTTCGAATTAGACACCCTCATTACTAAAGGTCTTAATGCAGACATAGAACTGTTTGGCTTCCTTTGAGTTGGGGGGGTTGTCGGGCAGTGACGGGGGGTCCAAGTCAGGTTGTTTTCCCAATACTTGGACCCCTCCTTTCTCCTAATATACCATCTTCTGACTAATCTCTAAATATGGCATTATATATAAATATGTATGTTTACTACCGTTGCTTATTTCCAACTTTTTATTTTTTATTTTCATTTTCAATTACAGTTGTGTTCAAAATTATTCAACACCCAATGCTGTAAAGGGTTTTAGGGAATTTAGTGTACATTTGTAATTGTGTTCAGAATGAAATCTTACAAGGACTTTTTAAAGAACCAAATGCAACTAAAATGACATCAGTTGTTTTTGTAATACAGTATTAAATGTTTTTTTCTGTGATTTTTTCATTGACACAATTATTCAACCCCTTAAAGACTACCACTCTTAAGAACAGAGGTTCATTCAAGTGAACTAGATGTTTTTGATTAGAAGATGGTAATGACATCGGAGGGGGTAGGAGGAGACAGCAATAAAGAGTGAAACCAATGGACAAAACATGAAAAACTTGTAAAGGGAGATCTACTACAGATCTACTTCTAATGTGGTCAGCATGGGAGCAGGTGATGCCACTACTATAGTTGAGTAGAGTAGAAAAAAACTTGTCAAACCTAGAGCAAACTCAAATGGTGGTACAGTGCCTTGTGAAAGTATTTGGCCTCCTTGAACTTTTCGACCTTTTGCCACATTTCAGGCTTCAAACATAATTAATTGGGACACAATTATGAAGTGGAATGAAATTTTAACAATTAAAAAACTTAAA
This sequence comes from Bufotes viridis, assembly GCA_033119425.1. Taxonomy (NCBI): domain Eukaryota; kingdom Metazoa; phylum Chordata; class Amphibia; order Anura; family Bufonidae; genus Bufotes; species Bufotes viridis. The sequence goes on from CM065591.1 coordinate 346,918,885, forward strand.
AATTGGGCGTGCAAAATTATTCAGCCCCCTTAAGTTAATACTTTGTAGCCCCACCTTTTGCTGCGATTACAGCTATAAGTCGCTTGGGGTATGTCTCTATCAGTTATGCACATCGAGGGACTGAAATTTTTGCCCATTCCTCCTTGCAAAACAGCTCAAGCTCAGTGAGGTTGGATGGAGAGCGTTTGTGAACAGCAGTTTTCAGTTATTTCCACCGATTCTCGATAGGATTCAGGTCTGGACTTCGACTTGGCCATTCTAACACCTGGATATGTTTGTTTGTGAACCATTCCATTGTAGATTTTGCTTTATGTTTTGGATCATTGTCTTGTTGGAAGACAAATCTCTGTCCCAGTCTCAGGTCTTTTGCAGACTCCATCAGGTTTTCTTCCAGAATGGTCCTGTATTTGGCTCCATCCATCTTCCCATCAATTTTAACCATCTTCCCTGTCCCTACTGAAGAAAAGCAGGCCCAAACCATGATGCTGCCACCACCATGTTTGACAGTGGGGATGGTATGTTCAGGGTGATGAGCTGTGTTGCTTTTACGCCAAACATAACTTTTTGCATCGTTGCCAAAATGTTCGATTTTGGTTTCATCTGACCAGAGCACCTTCTTCCACATGTTTGGTGTGTTTCCCAGGTGGCTTGTGGCTAACTTTAAACAACACTTTTTATGGATATCTTTAAGAAATGGCTTTCTTCTTACCACTCTTCCATAAAGGCCAGATTTGTGCAGTATACGACTGATTGTTGTCCTATAGACAGAGTGTCCAACCTTAGCTGTAGATCTCTGCAGTTCATCCAGAGTGATCATGGGCCTCTTGGCTGCATCTCTGATCAGTCTTCTTCTTGTATGAGCTGAAAGTTTAGAGGGCCGGCCAGGTCTTGGTAGATTTGCAGTGGTCTGATACTCCTTCCATTTCAATATTATCGCTTGCACAGTGCTCCTTGGGATGTTTAAAGCTTGGGAAATCTTTTTGTATCCAAATACGGCTTTAAACCTCTCCACAACAGTATCTCGGACCTGTCTGGTGTGTTCCTTGGTCTTGATGATGTTCCCTGCTCTTTAAACTGGCCTCTGAGACTATCAAAGTGCAGGTGCATTCATGTGGAGACTTGATAACACACAGGTGGATTCTATTTATCATCATTAGTCATTTAGGTCAACAATAGATCATTCAGAGATCCTCACTGAACTTCTGGAGAGAGTTTGCTGCACTGAAAGTAAAGGGGCTGAATAATTTTGCACGCCCAATTTTTCAGTTTTTTATTTGTTAACAAAGTTTGAAATATCCAATAAATTTAGTTCCACTTCATAATTGTGTCCCACTTGTTGTTGATTATTCACAAATAATTAAAGTTTTATATCTTTAAGTTTGAAGCCTGAAATGTGGCAAAAGGTCAAAAAGTTCAAGGGGGCCAAATAATTTCACAAGGCACTGTAACTCTGCATGATAATTTTTTGCATTATTTCTGGGCAATAAAATTGTTGCTGTGTGCAAGCTCTGCAGCCTATGTTTATAAACACTGGCAGGCATCTGCTCCCTAAAACATCATTTTGGACTTTTATTTTATTTTAAAAAGCATAACAAATCCAACAGTACAGTGTGTTTTGAAACAGGCTGCCTGTTACCAACAGCAACAATCCCTTTACCCGTAGCTATATATGTCACTGACATTACTAATGCTGTCTTGATATTAATGAGCTTTAAAGGTATTGGACACAGTCCTAGGAGACCATACAGTGAAAAAAACATGATTTTTAACAGCAATTAGGGCTCTTTTGTTCAGGTGGAATTTTTTCGCACCAAATCAAATGTGATGAGATTATAGAATTAGAACCAAAATTAATTAAAAAAACCTAGCTCATCTATACTGTACATTCCTATTGTACTGTAAACAATGTAGCAGAAATTCTCAGGTCAGGGTGGAAAACTTTAGTATATTCATGGTACAGGAATTTAACATATTTTATTATCTAATAAAATTCATTTATCCAATATATATATATATATATATATATATATATATATATATACTTTTTTATTTTGTTTTATATATTTTTTACGTTCTATCAATTTATTATGTCTGGACATTCATTCCTTTAAAGGAGTTCAACTGATAAAATAGGCTGAATAGCTTAGTAAGGTGTCTGGGGTGCTGAAAGACATGGAATGTATCTACAGAATTCTTTTGTAGAGAGTCACTTTCCTTCAACCAGGAATCCTATATTTTACAAGAGACAAAAGGGAGTGTTGAACATTTGCTAATGCTGGAAATACATCAAATCTCTGTCATCTAGTGGTGATAATAGGAAAACTCCCTTTTGCCTCCTTTGAAACAATAGTTAATCATAAAGTATTCTACCAATTTCAAGCACAGTTGTGCATACTGTAACTTTTCAACAGCTTGTGGCATGCAGTTAGAGAAAGGATGACAAGTGTAAAGGGAGATTGCTGAAGAAGTTCAGAGGGTCAGTCAGCTAATTTATACGGTACTGAGCTGACCTCTGTGCCCAGCGGTGAAGGTGAAAAACAATACTGTTAACGATGATACTATGTGATGTGTCAGTGGGATATGGTTTATATAAAACATATCCTGTACACATCTAGTATTTATGGGCTAAATTCATCACTGCATTTTCAACGCAAATATGCCAGTTTTCTGGTGTAAATGTATACATTCTGGCATTCAAAAGAACTGTGTTAGAAAATCTTGCAGAGTTTAAAAGTCACAACTCATGTATCAATATAGTCTGTCACTTTTTAATTAGAAAAGTGGCAGAAAAAAAGCTTGGTTACACCTAATAGAGGTAGAACATGAACCCTCTTTACCAGGGTTGCACAACCTTTTTTGGTCTGAGGGCAGCATTGTCACATTCCTCTATTCAAGGGGCTGTAAGAAAAAAAAAAAAAAAAAATCAAAAGCATTACACAGGCCAGAAAAGAAGGAATGATGACTACCACAGTCATTGCTCCCTTATTCCTTTTTCTTGATCGGTAGCACATCCGTGATTACACATAGAGATCTACTGTATAGTGTTCATTTTAGGACATGGTCAGATATCATAGTCAAGTATCAAAATAATGCCAGTGTGGCACCTGACTCTGACACCTGACCCTGACTCTGACACCTGACCCGGACACCTGACCCGGACACCTGACAACTGACCCTGACAACTGAGTTTGAATTATGCTCTTTATAGGTCAGGGTCAAAGTGAGAATAGGTTATAGATATACTATGTATTTGTATGCAAAATTGAATAGATGAATAAAATCGCAGGCTACCCCTAAGTAAGCTTATAGCTCAGTGGTAATGTCCTTGCTTTGAGTCCAGTGGGCTTGGGTTTAAGACCCCTTTTATCTTCTGAATAATTTAAAATTTTATTAAGCCCTAGATATGAGGCAAATTCAAGTCATGTGTGATGCTGATATCTGACTACTGACCTAAGTCAGGCGTCATCCTCACTAATAATTTTAGGTTCATTCTACTTTTCATATACTGAGGGGGGATAAATAAAATCCCAGGCTAACCTTAAGCAAGCTTATAGCTCAGTGATAATGCACTTTCCTTGAGTCCAGTGGGCTTGGGTTCAAGACCCCTTTCAGCCTTAAAAAATATAACATTTTATTAAAGGGAATCTGTCACCTGGAAAATCAGTATTAAACCAAACATAGGTCCTTATAGCTCTTCATACCTTCTTTCCATGGGTCTTCTTTTCACTTGGATCTGGCTTTCTATCTTTATAAAAATCCACTTTTATCTTAATACTAATGATCCATGAAAGTGCCCAGAGGGGCGTTATTTTCATTAAAAAGGTACCTAGGAACGCCCTCAATCCAGTGCTAAGGCCAGCCCCTCCCCATCAGGTGTCAGGGTCAGGTGTCAGGGTCAGGGGTCAGAGTCAGGGGTCAGAGTCAGGGGTCATATGTCAGGTGTCAGTTGTCAGGGTCAGGTGTCACACTGGCATTATTTTGATACTTGAATATGATATCTGACCATGTCCTAAAATGAACTCTGTACTGCTGAGGATAATCATACATCTCTCATCCTGATATGCAAATCAGTCAACAATTTGTTGGATGATCAGCGTCAAAAATATACAGGCCAGTTATCAGGAATGAGTGTTCCTATGAAATTAGCCCGTATATTGTGCAGTTTAATAGGGGGCTTAAACAGGGGCGTTGCTAGGTTAAAACATTCGGGGCTTGGGCCCCTGATGTTTTATCCCAGGCCCGAAATGTCCTTCCTGCCTGATAGATACAACTGTATTGCCGAGGACGGCAATACAATTGAATGTAATGCAATGGAAGAGCTGAAGGACCTGTGGTGACATCACAGGTCATGTGACCAGAAAAACAGGCAGTGGTTGAGAAGTACCTGCGATGATGTCACCATCATGTGACTAGTACAGGAGAGGACGCCAGTGAAAAGGAGCAGACCTTGGGGAAGAAGCTGTGGTGATGTCTGCTACATAAGGAGAGGTAAGTGAAGGGAGAGGCAGAGCAATGCTGGGAGTTGTGGTTATTTACTGGGACTGTATGTTAGGGCTGAAGGGAGGGATGTTATTTACATGGAACTGTGTGTTGAAGGTGGCTGTAGGAGGGAGTGATGTTATTTACATGGGACTGTATGTCAGAGGGGGCTGGGGGAGGCAGTTGTGTTATTTACATGGGACTGAATGTTATAGGGGTCTGAGGGAGGGAGGGGGTGATATTATTTACATGGGACTAAATGTTGGAGGGGGCAGGGGGAGGAAGTGATGTTTTTACATGGGACTGTATGTTGAAGGCGGCTGTGGGAGGGGATTATGTTATTTACATGGGACTGTATGTTGAAGGATGCTGTGTGAGGGAGTGATGTTATTTACATGGGACTGTATGTCGAAGGGGGCTGGGGAGGCAGTGATGTTATTTACATGGGACTGTATGTTGACGGCGGCTGTGGGAGGGAGTGATGTTATTTACTAGGGACTGAATGTTGCAGGAGTCTGAGAGAGGGAATGATATTATTTACAATGGACTGAATGTTGAGGGGGAAATGGTATTTACATGGAACTGTATGTTGAAGAAGGCTGGTGGGGGGGAATGATATTTACATGGGACTGAATGTTGAGGGGGTGATGTTTAAATGGGATTGCATGTTGGAGGAAGCTGGGGAGCGGTGATATTATTTACTTGGGACTGCAAGTTGAAAGTGGCTGGGGAGGAGGTGGTGTTATTTACACAGGACTAGAGTTGAGCGAACACCTGGATGTTCGGGTTCGAAAAGTTCGGCCGAACTTCACGAAAATGTTCTGGTTCAGGACCCGAACTCGACCCGAACTTCCCCCCCGAACCCGATTGAAGTCAATGGGGACCCGAACTTTTGGGCACTAAAAAGGCTGTAAAATAGCCCAGGAAAGGGCTAAAGGGCTGCAAAAGGCAGCAACATGTAGGTAAATCCCCTGCAAACTAAATACAAATTAGCCAATATCAATTGGCAACTTGGAGGAGGAGGAGGTGGAATAGAAGGTTGGGGTGGCATCATGTGGGAATGCTATGGGAGTTGAAGTTCTCATCACAGCCAAAAAGGATTTATGTCTGCCCGCAGTGCCACAGGCCTCATTCACAGACTCAGTGCCATGGCACCCGCAAAGAGCAGAGCGTTCCAGCAACAGCAACACAGGCCTCAGATCAACCTGCAATGGAACAGGCCATTATCATTTATATAGGCCCCTGACACCCAGACAGAGGAGAAGTCATTTGACAGTAAAAATAGTTTAATGTCTCTCACCCAGACAGCAAGCATTTAAATGAAATATAGGCCACTGACACCCAGACAATGGGGCGGTCATTAGACAATACAAAGAGTTTAATATCTCCCACCAAGACAACAAATGATCAAACGACATATAGGCCCCTGACACCCAGACAATGGGGCGGTCATTAGACAATAAAAAGTGTTTAATATCTCCCACCAAGACATCAAATGATTAAACGACATATAGGCCCTTGACACCCAGACAATGGGGCGGTCATTAGACAGTAAAAAGAGTTTAATATCTCCAACCAAGACAAAAAATGATTAAACTACATATAGGCCCCTAAAACCCAGACAATGGGGCGGTCATTAGACAGTAAAGTTAAATGTCTGCCACCAAGACAGCAAACAAGTACGTGAAAGTTAGGCCCCTGACAACCAGACATAGGAGAGAGGTCCCATAGCAGCAAAAGAGGCATCATGTCACCCACCAACAGAGAAGGTCACTTTTAGTAATTTAGGCCCCAGCACCCAGACAGAGGAGAGAGGTCCCAAAGCAGAGAATCAGGCTTCATGTCACAGACCAATGGAGAAGGCCACTTTCAGATATTTAGGCCCCTGGCACCCAGACGGAGGAGAGGTTCATTCAACTTTGGGTTGATCTGCAAAATAATGGTAAAATTAAAAAAAACAGATTCAATAAAGAACTGCTCTGGAGTACAAGAATATATGGTTAAGGGGAGGTAGTTATAAATGTCTATTCTGCACAAGGGATGGACAGGTCCTGTGGGATCCATGCCTTGTTCATTTTTATGAACGTCAGCTTGTCCACCTTGGCTGTGGAGAGGCGGCTGCGTTGGTCAGTAATGACGCCCCCTGCCGTGCTGAATATACATTCAGACAAAACGCTGGCTGCCGGGCAGGCCAGCACCTCTAAGGCATAAAAGGCTAGCTCTGGCCACGTGCACAATTTGGAGACCCAGAAGTTGAATTGGGCCGAAACATTAGTCAGTACGTTGAGGGGTGTGCACATGTACTGTTCCACCATGTTGGTGAAATGCTGCCTCCTGCTAACACGTTCCGTATCAGGTGGTGGTGCAGTTAGCTGTGGCGTGGTGACAAAACTTTTCCACATTTCTGCCATGCTAACCCTGCCCTCAGAGGAGCTGGCCGTGACACAGCTGCGTTGGCGACCTCTCGCTCATCCTCTGCCTTCGCCTTGGGCTTCCACTTGTTCCCCTGTGACACTTGGCAATGCTCTCAGTAGCAAGTCTACCAACGTGCGCTTGTACTCGCGCATCTTCTTATCACGCTCCAGTGCAGGAAGTAAGGTGGGCACATTGTCTTTGTACTGGGGATCCAGCAGGGTGGCAACCCACTAGTCCGCACACGTTAAAATGTGGGTAACTCTGCTGTCGTTGCGCAGGCACTGCAGCATGTAGTTGCTCATGTGTGCCAGGCTGCCCAGAGGTAAGGACAAGCTGTCCTCTGTGGGAGGCGTATTGTCATCGTGCTCCGTTTCCCACAAGCCACGCACCAGTGATGGGCTCGAGCTGCATTGGATGCCATCCCGCTGTGAACATGCTTCATCCTCATCCTCCTCCACCTCCTCCTCCTCCAGTAGTGGACCCTGGCTGGCCACATTTGTACCTGGCCTCTGCTTTTGCAAAAAACCTCCCTCTGAGCCACTTCTAAGAGACTGGCCTGAAAGTGCTAAAAATGACCACTCTTCCTCCTCCTTCTCCACCTGGGCCACCTCCTCTTCCATCATCGCCCTAAGTGTTTTCTCAAGGAGACATAGAAGTGGTATTGTAACGCTGATAACGGCGTCATCGCCACTGGCCATGTTGGTGGAGTACTCGAAACAGCGCAACAGGGCACACAGGTCTGGCATGGAGGCCCAGTCATTGGTGGTGAAGTGGTGCTGTTCCGCAGTGCGACTGACCCATGCATGCTGCAGCTGAAACTCCACTATCGCCTGCTGCTGCTCGCACAGTCTGGCCAGCATGTGCAAGGTGGAGTTCCACCTGGCTGGCACGTCGCATATGAGGCGGTGAGCGGGAAGGCCAAAGTTATGCTGTAGCGCAGACAGGCGAGCAGCGGCAGGATGTGAATGCCGGAAGCGCGCGCAGACGGCCCGCACTATATGCAGCAGCTCTGACATGTCGGGGTAGTTGTGAATGAACTTCTGCACCACCAAATTCAGCACATGCGCCAGGCAAGGGATGTGCATCAAAAAGGCTAGTTCCAGAGCTGCTTTGAGATTTCGTCCATTATCACACTCCACTAGGCCGGGCTTGAGGCCCATCGGCAGCAACCACTCGTCAGTCTGTTGTTCAATACCCCGCCACAACTCCTGCGCGGTGTGGGGCCTGTCCCCCAAACATATGAGTTTCAGTACCCCGTGCTGTTCTGAAGTTGCTGGTGAAGGTGTGTAGCTGACTGGATGAGCAGGTGGAAGGAGAAGGAAGCAGAGTAGGAGGAGGAGGCTACATTAGGTAAAGAATGATTCCCTGCGCTCCTTGGGGGAGGAAGAACGTGCGTCAAAGAACTCTCCGCCTGGGGCCCAGCCAACACTACATTTACCCAGTGTGCAGTTAGGGAGATATAGCGTCCCTGGCCGTGCTTACTGGTCCACGTATCTGTGGTTAGGTGGACCTTGCCACAGATGGCGTTGCGCAGTGCATATTTGATTTTATCGGATACTTGGTTGTGCAGGGAAGGCACGGCAGTCTTGGAGAAGTAGTGGCGGCTGGGAACAACATACTGTGGGACAGCCATCGCCATCAGCTGTTTGAAGCTGTCTGTGTCCACCAGGCTGAATGACAGCATTTCAAAGGCCAGTAGAAATGCTGGCATTCAGGCCCAGGGCTCGAGGGTAGGTAGGTGGGAATTTACACATTCTCTCCAATGTTTGTGAGATGGAAAGCTGAACGCTGCTGCCGTGTGACATGGTGTAGATGCTTGGTGACGTAGGTGGTGGTTTTGGTGGTAGATCCTCTGTTTGGTGGGCGGCAGGTGCCAACAATACTCCCGAGGCAGAGGCCGAGGAAGAGGCTGAGGCAGCAGCAGAAGAGGGATCAGGGGGAGCCTGAGTAAGTTCCTTGTTTTTAAGGTGTTTATTCCACTGCAGTTCATGCTTTGCATGTAGATGCCTGGTCATGCAGGTTGTGCTAAGGTTCAGAACGTTAATGCCTCGCTTCAGGTTCTGATGGCACAGCGTGCAAACCACTCGGGTCTTGTCGTCAGAACATTGTTTGAAGAAGTGCCATGCCAGGGAACTCCTTGAAGCTGCCTTTGGGGTGCTCAGTCCCTGGTGGTGGTGGCCAGTAGCAGGCGAACTCTCTTCGCGGTGGCTGTTTTGCTTTTGCCCCCTTCCCCCTCTTTTGCTAAGCTGTTGGCTCGGTCTCACCACTGCCTCTTCCTCTAAACTATGAAAGTCAGTGGCATGACCTTGATTCCATGTGGGGTCTAGGACCTCATCGTCGCCTGCATCGTCTTACACACAGTCTTCCTACCTGACCTCCTGTTTGGTATGCACAGTGCAAATAGATGCAGCAGTTGGCACCTGTGTTTTTTCATCATCAGCACAGACGTGCGGACTCTGATGAGGTGGTATTCCCATGTCTTCATCATTAGGAAACATAAGTGGTTGTACGTCAGTGCATTCTATGTCTTCCACCACTGGGGAAGCACTAGGTGGATTCCCTTGGGAAGCCCTGCCAGCAGAGTCTTCAAACAGCATAAGAGACTGCTGCATAACTTGAGGCTCCGACAGTTTCCCTGATATGCACGAGGGGTGATGTTCTGGACTGATGGGCTTGGTTTTCAGGCGCGACCTGTGCGCTTTCTGCAGAAGACTCGGTGGGAGATAATGTTGTGAACGTGCTGGATCCACTGTCGGCTACCCAATTGACTAGCGCCTGTACATCCTTACCATCCATAGAACGGCATTGGGCACCACCAAATATCGCTTTAAACTCTGGCGGGTACTGGAACCTGAGGTAGTTGGTTCACTAGGACGTGTGGCTGTGGCAGAACGGCCACATCCTCTCTCAGCACCAGAGGGTCCACTAACAACACCACAACCACGTCCACGTTCGCGTCCGCATCCCTTACTAGATGTTTCCCTTATTGTTACCATTCACCACAATAAGAAAAAAATTATTTGGCCCAATGTATTGAATTCAAATTCAGGCCTTTATTTTTTACAGGCACCTAACACTATCTGGCTATCTATTTATGTACCGTATTACACTAATGCAGGCACAGCAGTAACCACAGATTTAGGGGAATATCAATTGTAGGCCTAGTATTTAGGCCCTGGATGAAAGGTATCCTTTTACGGACAGATTTACTCTTGGAGATGCACAGTAGCGTGTGAAAAAAATATATAGGATTATGCTTTCAGCACTTTGTGTAATATACCCCTTAAAGGAATTAAATACACTTAGAGATGCAAAACAGTGTGTGCAAATGTAGAGGATTATGCTGTATTTTAACACTTACTGTAATATACCCTTTAATGGAAAGAAATACACTTGGAGATGCACGCTGAGTGTAATATATCCTTTTACAGACAGATTTTCACTTGGCCTGCAACAGCTGGAACACCAGATTTACGGTATTTCTATTTTTGCAACAGAATTTCACCCCATAAAATAATATATCCTTTGACGTACACTATGAAGCTTGTCCAGTCACAGCTGGAACACCAGATTTACAGTATTTCTATTTTTGCAACTGAAATTCACCCCAGAACAAAATATATCCTTTGCCGGACACTATTGAATTTTGCCAGCCACAGCTGAAACCACTGATTTACGGTATTGTTATTTTGGCATTTGAATTTCACCCCAGAACAAAATCTATCCTTTGCCGGACACTACTAAACTTGTCCATCCACTGCTGGGACACCAGATTTAGAGGATTGCAATTTTTTCTATTGAATTTCACCCCAGCACAAAATATATCCTTTGCCGGACACTATTTAACTTGGCCAGCCACTACTGGGACACCAGATTTAGGGGATTGCTATTTTGGCAATTGAATTTCACCCCAGAAAATTATCTATCCTTTGCCGAACACTATTAAACATGGCAAGCCACAGCTGAAACCATTGATTTACGGTATTGCCATTGATCCTTTGCCGGACACTATTAAACTTGACCAGCCACTGCTGAAACACCAGATTTAGGGGATTGCTATTTTGGCAATTGAATTTCACCCCAGAAAATAAACTATCCTTTGCCGGACACTATTAAACTTGGCCAGCCACTGCTGGGACACCAGATTTAGGAGATTACTATTTTGGCTATTGAATTTCACCCCAGAACAAAATATATCCTTTGCCGGACACTATTAAACTTGGCCAGCCACTGCTGGAACACCAGATTTACTGTATGTCTATTTTTGCAACTGAATTTCACTCCAGAAAATTATTTATCCTTTGCCACAGCTGAAACCACTGATTTACCATATTGCTATTTTGGTAAAGATTCACGGTGGGTTCACACTTGAGTGTACTTGATACGCGCTTTTTACGTGTGTTTTTGTAGCGCGTATTACAGCGCGTTTGTGGAAATAGGAAACGAGTGTCGTACGCGCGTTCGTGTGATTGACCACTGTGGCGTCAATCACAATACGCGCGACAATATGCCCCAAAGAAGCTCCTGTACTTCTTTGGGAGTAGGGCGTTTTACAGCATGTTCGTACGCGCTGTAAAACGCTCAGGTGAGAACCATGCCCATAGAGAAACATGGCTTTTCGCCTGTTGAGCATTTTAACAGCGCGTAGGTACGTGCTGTAAAACGCTCAGGTGTGAACCCAGCGTCAGGGGATTGCTATTTTGGTAATTAAATTCAACCCCTCAATAAAATATAGAAATTTCTATCCTAAGTTTCTAGGGATGACAATAAGCACAGCCAAGCCCCTGATGTAGGATATAGAACTATAGGCTGGTAAGTTTAACACCTGTTGTGGGTAAACTGTTTGAATTTTTTCTAAGAGATGCTATCTTAGAGGATCTCAACAGAAATAAGCAAATAACGCCACATCAGCATGGCTTCATGAGTAGAGATGAGCGAACACCTGGATGTTCGGGTTCGAGAGGTTCGGCCGAACTTCCGGAAAATGTCCGGGTTCGTGATCCGAACTCAACCCGAACTTCATCCCGAACCCGAACCCCATAGAAGTCAATGGGGACCCGAACTTTTGGGTACGAAAAAGGCTGTAAAAGACACCCAGAGGGATAATATACCGCAATAAACGCATTGCGATTACAACTTTGAGCTAACGATCACCATGGGAACGCCTCCTCCAGTAGAATGTACTGTCGGATCTGAGAATTAAGTTGAAATCGCAATGCGATTCTTATATATTTGCTTAATCAGTGCGATTTCAACTTAGCATTGCTAAATAATTCCATCCATATCGTTAACTTACTGAGTCAGTAAGTTAACGAATATGGATGGAATTATTTAGCAATGCTAAGTTGAAACGGCAATGCGATTAAGCAGATATATAATAATCGCATTGCGATTTCAACTTAATTCTCACATCCGACAGTACATTCTACTGGAGGAGGCATTCCCATGGTGATCGGTAGCTCAAAGTTGTAATCGCAATGCGATTACTAAATACATAAGAATCGCATTGCGATTCCAACTTTTTAGTACTCAACTTTTAAAATCGTACACCACTTTAAGTTCCAAAGTTGCAATCGCGTTCGAATAGAACTTAAAGCTGTCTCTTAGTCAGTTTTAGTATTGGTGTGCTGTAATAGAAGTTACATTCGTACGCGAATATAACTTAGAGCAATACAGTCAACTTTACACTGTTAGTTTTATTATCGCGATAATACAACTATTCAAGAATCGTGTACGTGCGTCTGTACGTGTGTGCGTTACCTCGGACACTATTCTATTTTGCCAGCCACAGCTGAAACCACTGATTTATGGTATTGCTATTTTGGCAATTGAATTTAACCCCAGAAAATAATCTATCTTTTGCCAGACAGCAGACAGTATTATACTTGTCTAACCAAAGCTGGAACACCAGATTTAGGGGATTGGTATTTGGGCAATTGTATTTAACCCCTTAATAAAATATAGAAATTTCTTTCCTGAGTTTCTAGGGGTGACAATTAGCACAGCCAAGCCCCTGATGTAGGATATAGCAAAAAAAAAAAAAAACTAGTATTGTTGGATTGATGGACTTGGTGGCAGCTTCTTCTGGCGCACCACAAGTCACAAAATGGCCGCCGATCAACCCAGAAAATAGGTGACAGAAAAACGCTCTGTGCAGCCTAAAAACCAGCGAGCAAGTAACTAGCAGAAGTTCAATGATTCTCAGCTGTAAATTGATCCGTTCATTAGGTGCTGTTGCTGACTTTAACCTGCCTAATCTCGCCCTGACAGAAGCTGCGTCCTCTCCCTACACTAATCAGAGCAGTGTGACGTGCGGCGCTACGTGACTCCAGCTTAAATAGAGGCTGGGTCACATGCTGCACTTGGCCAATCACAGCCATGCCATTAGTAGGCATGGCTGTGATGGGCTCTTAGGGCAAGAAGTAAAACGCTAGCTGATTGGCTGCTGTGCAGCCCTTCAGAAAGCGGGAAGTAATCGACGAACATCGAACCCGAACCCGAACTTTTTTGAAAATGTCCGGGTTCGGGTCCGGGTCCCGGACACCCCAAAATTCGGTACGAACCCGAACTATTCTCGAACTGTTCGCTCAACACTATTCATGAGGGATCGGTCATGCCAAACTAATTTAATCAGTTTCTATGAGGAGGTAAGTTCTAGACTTGACAGCGGCGAATCAATGGATGTCGTATATCTGGACTTCTCCAAAGCATTTGACACTGAACCACATAAAAGGTTAGTATACAAAATGAGGATGCTCGGACTTGGAGAAAATGTCTGTAAGTGGGTAATTAACTGGCTAATTGACAGAAAACAGAGGATGGTTATTAACGGTACACACTCAGATTGGGCAACTGTCAATAGTGGGGTACCTCAGGAGTCAGTACTGGGCCCTATTCTTTTCAATATATTTATTAATGATTTTGTAGAAGGCTTGCATAGTAAAATATCAATTTTTGTAGATGACACTAAACTGTGTAAAGTAATTAACACTGAAGAGGACAATATACAGCTACAGAGGGATCTGGAAAAATTGGAGGCTTGGACAGAGAAATGGCAGATGAGGTTTAACACTGACAAATGTAAAGTTATGCACATGGGAAGGAATAATGCAAGTCACCCGTACATACTAAATGGTAAAACACTCGGTAACACTGACATGGAAAAGGATCTAGGAATTTTAATAAACAGCAAACTAAGCTGCAAAAACCAGTGTCAGCTGCCGCCAAGGCCAATAAGACAAAGGGTTGCATTAAAAGGGGCATAGACGCCCGTGATGAGAACATAGTCCTACCACTTTACAAATCGCTAGTCAGATCACACATGGAGTACTGTGTACAGTTCTGGGCTCCTGTGAACAAGGCGGACATAGCAGAGCTGGAGAGGGTTCAGAGGAGGGCAACTAAAGTAATAACTGGAATGGGGAAACTACAGTACCCTTAAAGATTATCAAAATTAGGGTTATTTACTTTAGAAAAAAGACGACTGAGGGGAGATCCAATAACTATGTATAAATATATCAGGGGTCTGTACAGAGATCTCTCCCATCATCTATTTATCCCCAGGACTGTCACTGTGACGAGGGAACATCCTCTGCGTCTGGAGGAAAAAAGGTTTGTACACAAACATAGAAGAGGATCCTTTATGGTAAGAGCACTGAGACTATGGAACTCTCTGCCTGAGGAGGTGGTGATGGGGAGTACAATAAAGGAATTTAAGAGGGGCCTGGATGTATTTCTGGAGTGTAATAATATTACAGGCTATAGCTACTAAAGATGGGTCGTTGATGGATTGATGGACTTGGTGGCAGCTTGTGCTGGTGCACCACAAGACACAAAATGGCCGCCGATCAATCCTGAAAAAAGTGACAGAAAAACGCTCTGTGCAGCCTAAAAAACAGTGAGCAATTAACTAGCAGAAGTTGAATGATTCACAGCTGTAGATCGATCACTTCATTAGATGTTTTTGCTGAGTTTTCCCTGCCTAATCTCACCCTAACAGCAGCTGCGTCCTATCCCTACACTAATCAGAGCAGAGTGACGTGTGGCGCTACGTGACTCCAGCTTAAATAGAGGCTGGGTCACATGCTGCACTTGGCCAATCACAGCCATGCCATTAGTAGGCATGGCTGTGATGGCTTCTTAGGGCAAGAAGTAAAACGCTAGCTGATTGGCTGCTGTGCAGCCCTTCAGAAAGTGGGAAGAAATCGCCAAACAACGAACCCGAACTGTTTTGAAAATGTTCGGGTCCAGGTCCGTGTCCCGAACACCTCAAAATTCGGTACAAACCCATAGTTCGGGTTCACCCATCCCTACTCCTCAATGGCCTCTGGATCAGAAGCCAGACCACTCGCAATACAAGCTCCAGTCCCATTCTCCTCGTTACTACTTGCCCGTCTAGAGGAGGAAGTGGCGGATGTCTCCTCCATAACTTGGCTTGACAGAAGCTGCTGACTGTTCTCTAGTAGCTCTTCCTCGCAGAAAAGTGAAACTGAGGCCACTCTATGTAGTACTTCTTGCGAAGAGGTAACAGAAAAGGCTAGAGGCAGGTTGAGGACAGATGAGGGCACAGGGCCTGCTCCCGGGCCATGCCAACTAAGGGTTCTGTCTGACCAACCCACCGACTGTTGGCTGGGGGTGTCTGATATCACTTGGGATGACATGGATGACCGAGTTAACCAATCAAGAACCACTGGTTTGCTGGTCAAGACACGACCGCTTGATGACACTGGGAGCTCAGGCCTCTCGCAGCGACTACTGCTGCCATGACCCTTTACTCAGCTGCGACCTATACTTGTGCCTGAAACATTCAGGCCTCTGCCACTCCTCTGTGCATAGCCTGGCACTTCTCTGCCTGACATACTTGTAGCTGAACTAAACTAAAATTAACACACCCCTTTTGGGAATAAAAGGTTAAGGAACAAAAAGAAACCAATATGGATAAATAGAAATGTAAAGAAAGCAATAATTGACAAAAAGAAAGCATATAAATCACTAAAACAGGAGGGTAGCGAGGAAGCACTGAAAAACTATAAGGAAAAAAATAGAACATGTAAAAAACAAATAAAAGCGGCCAAACTAGAGACCGAGAGATTAATTGCCAAAGACAGTAAAACTAACCCTAAAATTTTCTTCAATTATATAAATGTTAAAATATATAAATCTGAAGGTGTCGGCCCTTTAAAGAGTAATAAAGGGGGAGTTGCAGAGAGCGATGAGGAGAAAGCAAAGCTGTTAAATATTTTTTTTTCTCCAATGTATTCACTGAGGAAAATAAACTGTCAGATTAAATGCTGAATGTAAAAATAAATCCCCCATTAAAAGTGTCCTGTCTGACCCAAGAACAGCGACATAAAAAGATTAAAATAGACATATCGCTATGACCGGATGGCATACACCCCCGTATTCTAAGTGAATTAAGTAATGTCATAGCCAGACCCTTATTTCTGATATTTGCGGACTCTATACTGACAGGGAATGTCCCACGGGATTGTCGCATAGCAAATGTGGTGCCAATATTCAAAAAGGGTCCAAAAACAGAGCCCGAAAACTATAGGCCGGTAAGTTTAACATCTGTTGTGGGTAAACTGTTTGAAGGTTTTCTAAGAGATGCTATCTTAGAGGATCTCAACAGAAATAGGCAAATAACGCCATATCAGCATGGCTTCATGAGGGATCGGTCATGCCAAACTAATTTAATCAGTTTCTATGAGGAGGTAAGTTCTAGACTTGACAGCGGCGAATCAATGGAGGTGGTGATGGTGAGTACGATAAAGGAATTCAAGAGGGGCCTGGATGTATATCTGGAGTGTAATATTATTACAGGCTATAGCTACTAGAGATGGGTTGTTGATCCAGGGAGTACTTCTGATTGCCTGAATGGAGTTGGGAAGGAATTTTTTACTCCCCTTAAGTGGGGAAAATTGGATTTCTACCTCACAGTTTTTTTTTTTTTTGCCTTCCTCTGGATCAACTAGCAGGATGACAGGCCGTACTGGATGGACAGATGTCTTTTTTCGGCCTTATGTACTATGTTACTATGTTACTAAAAGCGACCAATATATTTTTCTTTTTGTACTGAAATAGGCCACTAAACGCTTTCACCACAAATATCTGCGGAAATGCACTGAGAATATATTTTTCTTGTTGTACTAAAATACGACCCTATACGCTTTTGACCAGAAAAAAATTAAAGAGTGAAGTGCGTATATACTGTATATTTCTTAAAGTCGTGAAATACACCCTTATACACTTTTAACAGAAATCACTGCAACAGTGCAGTGTGCATATATATTTTTCTTTTTTTACTGTAATACGTCCCTATAACCTTTCACCAGAAGTAACTGCAGCAGTGACATGAGAATATATATTTCTTGTTGGACTGAATTATGCCACTGCGTATATATATTCCTTGAAGTACTGAAATCATAGCGCCGAAGGCACGGCCACATGCATACTAGCGTGGCGTTGCCTAGGCAGGGTTCTCTCTTTAAATCCCCCCCATCGCTCCTGATGAATTAGTAAATGAAAAGCGTTGAGCGGAGTTACTAGGGCTAGATGGGAGGACAATACCTGCCACAGTAGGGTCAGCATATGGTATGTGTATGTGATGTGTTAGGTACACTTCAAGTGTGCAGGGAGCGCACAGTGTACCACAATATTCCACTGCACACCCCTTGGGACTACTGGTGGGGTCCCCACAGATTCAGCGTTATTCCCTACTGTTTAATATGTAGCCTAATAGCGGATGGCTGGTTAATACAATCAGTTTTAGGCTACTACGTCTGGGCTCTAGAGCAAGGGGCTTTAGCAGCACCAACTGTGGGTGAGAGTGTGTAATCACCGCAGTGTGTGCTCTCTTGTTCTGAGTCCATCTAATAAATTTGCACTCCGATGCTTTTTCATAATAATTTTATTAATCAGCATTAATTAAAAGTTAAGTTTTAGCGTCTTTCAGTTCAGTGATATATAGTACTGAAATAATCCTCAATACGCTTTTAACAGAAATCACTGCAGCAGTCCACTGAGAATATATATTTCTTGTTGCACTGAAATTGGCCACTATACACTTTGACCAGAAAAAAATTAAAGAGTGAAGTGCGTATAAATATTTCTTGTAGTATTGACATACTCACCTATACGCTTTCGCCAGAAATAAACAGTGGAGTGTGTATATATCTTTCTATTTTTACTGAAATACGCCCCTATACGCTTTCACCTGAAAAAACTGCTGAAGTGAAATGAGTTTATATTTTTCTTGTAGTACTGAATAAGATACTAATACTAACAACATAACACTTGCCGTCTAATAACAAAAAGCTGGAATGACAGAGCTGTCTAATGACTATTTGGATCCCCAAATAATCTTTGCCTGCACTTGTAAATCACTTTCCTATCAATGTCCTTAGCGCCTTCTGACATCTCTCCCTGCACTAAGATGCTGGGAAATTCCTCAGGACCTCAGTTAGGGAGGAAGACTAATGAGGTTCTAAGTCAGCTGTTTAAGATTAATGCAAATAAATCACAGCGGCCTGATGGGATACACCCAAAGCTATTAAAAGAGCTTAGAGGTGTACGAGCAAAACCATTAACAGATTTATTTAACCAATCACTGGTAACAGGTGTCGTCCCAGAAGATTGGAAATTAGCAAACGTTGTGCCAATTCACAAGAAAGGTAGTAGAGAGGAATCGGGCAAATATAGGCTAGTAAGCCTGACATCAATAGTGGGGAAATTAATGGAAACCATACTCAAGGAGAAGATTGTGGAACATCTAAAAACCCATGGGTTGATTGATAAAAAAACAGCATGGGTTTACTTTAGGGAGATCATGTCAAACTAATCTTATTGACTTTTTTGATTGGGTGACTAAAATAATAGATGGCGGAGGTGCAGTAGACATCGCTTTTCTGGACTTTAGTAAGGCTTTTGATACTGTACCACATAGAAGGCTTATCAATAAACTGCAGTCTTTGAGCTTGGGCTCACATATTGTTGAATGGATTAGGCAGTGGCTGAAGGACAGAAAACAGAGGGTTGTAATCAATGGAGTATATTCAGACCATGGTATTGTTACCAGTGGGGTACCTCAGGGATCTGTTCTGGGACCCATATTGTTTAATATCTTTATCAGCGAAATTGCAGAAGGCCTCAATGGTAAGGTGTGTCTTTTTGCTGATGACACAAAGATTTGTAACAGGGTTGATGTTCCTGGAAAGATACACCAAATGGAAAAGGATTTAGGAACACTAGAGGAATGGTCAAAAATCTGGAAACTAAAATTTAATGTCGATAAGTGCAAGATAATGCACCTGGGGCGTAAAAACCCAAGAGCAGAATATGAAATCAGTGATACAGTACTAACCTCAGTATCTGAGGAAAGGGATTTAGGGGTCATTATATCAGACGAGTAAAGGTGGGCAGACAATGTCGCAGCAGGTAATGCCAGCAGAATGCTTGGGTGTATAGGGAGAGGCATTAACAGTAGAAAGAGGGAGGTGCCCGTGACACACTAGAGAGCACTAGTGAGACCTCATTTGGAGTATTGTGTGCAGTACTGGAGACCATATCTGCAGAATGATATTGAAACTTTGGAGAGAGTTCAGAGAAGAGCTACTAAACTAGTACATGGATTGCAGGACAAAACTTACCAGGAAAGGTTAAAGGACCTTAACATGTATAGCTTGGAAGTAAGAAGAGACAGAGGGGATATGATAGAAACTGTTAAATACATAAAGGGAATCAACACGGTAAAAGAGGAGAGAATATTTAAAAGAAGAAAAACTGCTACAAGAGGACATAGTTTTAAATTAGAGGGGCAAAGGTTTAAAAGTAATTTCAGGAAGTAGTACTTTACTGAGAGAGTAGTTGACGCATGGAATAGCCTTCCTGCAGAAGTGGTAGCTGCAAATACAGTGAAGGAGTTAAAGCATGCATGGGATAGGCATAAGGCCATCCTTCATATAAGATAGGGCCAGGGGCTATTCATAGTATTCAGTATATTGGGCAGGAGGCTACTGGCAGCATAACTCACTATGTCATGCGCCTGCGCCGCCTGCTTCATTCATGAAGTGGGCGGAGCAGGGGTGTCACTTAGTGAGTTATGCTGCCAGTGACCGCCCGCCCGGCCTCCTGCCTCACCATGTAGTAAGTGAAGGAGTGAAGATCGTTGTTATTATTATTACAGTTATTCATAGTATTACTACTCTAAGTGGAGCCCGTTGCAATAGAATACAGTGACTGCATCGGGCCCCGCTGCTATTACATTCACACTAAACAGCGACATTGTTATGGTGGGATCTGTGGATGACACATAGCATAAGATGCTATGTGTCATCCACAGATACCCCCATAACAGTTTCAGCCACAGACCCCCATCAGTGTCAGCCACAGAGCCCCATAAGTGTCAGCCACAGACCCCCATAAGTGTCAGCCACAGACCCCCAGTGCCTCCAGGACACCCAGCGATCTGGGTCTATGCCGCTTCTTCTTTTTACTGCATGGTGCTCATTGAGCACTATGCACCCCTCTGAGAAGGTAGAAGTGGTACTGTTGGAGCCCAGGAGCAGGAGCTGTAATCCAGCACGTGTGGCGTCTGGAAACAAACACATCTGATCACAAGATCAGTTGTGTTTCTGCCCAGCATGACAGGGGGCAGAAAACAGTGGCTCTGCGGGCTTCATGCGGCTGATTCGCCGTGGGTTGTGTGCCCCCTTTATGTGTGTATTTTATATTGTACTTTAATTCTAAGTAACTATTTACTTTTACCTCATAATACACATTATACAGTGTATGCTTGTTAATTTTTATATTTTGATATATCTTTTTTATGAAAATTTGGCTAACATTACGTCATTGATTGGTGGAGAATGGAGATTATCCATCACTTTAAATAGAAACCACAGCACATTTATACGTCAGATGCAAATAATTATTTATTATAGTGCTCCAACATATGCTACCACATGGCCGATACTAGTGTTAGACCTGTGATTTTATCTATTGGAACACTGTATTAAAGAATTCATTATTTGCATCTTACCTATACGTGTGCTATGGTCTGTACTTGAAGTTGTGGATATTCTTTACTACTGAGAACCTGGCTAACCAGAGTGTTGACCTTTACTGAATGAATGGTGGAGAGTCTTGAAACATGAAACAGCTGGCATCTCTGCAGTGAAAAACAGTACCTACATAGCTACGCTATTGCAAAAGCCTTTCATCCAGCCATCTAGTACCCTGCTTTGTAGTGGACAAGAACAAGAACCTCAAAACAACTGACTACAGATGGATGTTTTACCTGTTTGGGGTATATTCTGGCCTTGCTGGTAACTAGTAATGTTTCAAAGCTCTTTAATTGACCAGGCATTAAAGGAGTATAGGATAGGGAATAACTATTAGATTGGTGGAGATCCTATGACTGGGACCCCACCAATCACAAGAACTGGGGCCCTCTATCCCCTGCAGCCCCCTGAAATGAACTGAGCGGCCAGTCAAGCACGCTGAACACTGTACTAGGCTATCTCCGGAACTCCCTTAGAAATGAATGGGGAGGCGCAGCACTACAACAACCACAGCTGCCATACAGCACTGAACCATGTGGGAACATATTAAAAGCTTACCTTTCCATGTGGTCATAGAAACCTATAACGGCGTTCTAGCAATGGTCACTAGCAACTTATCCTGAAATGTGATAGGATGTATTTCTTCCAGCTGCCAAGATTTTTGGGGGGAGGGGAGGGGCGCAGTCTCACTTTGTTGCACTGTTCTCTACAGTGTCAGTCTAGGGTTCCTTGGACCCACCAGAGGAAATTATTCTCACTTAACGACTATGTCATCAATAAAGTGTAATAGGTTTTAGGTCAAAGAAATAGACTCTAATGGCAAGTGGTTGGCTCCACAAGCAGTCAAATATTTTTTTTTGTCCTGGATCTTTAGGGCCCATTACGGTATCAGAGCCTGGGCCCAGGAGAGGATCCTCTTTTACACTCGTGAGCCAGTCCAACCCTGGAGCTCCGTATAGTAAAGTGGCTTGGGACTGTCAGGTGGCTCAGCCTGACAGCATATCTCACACAGAACATCTTCATTACTAGCTATTGTAGTAATAACTATTGTAGTAATAATGATGCCCTGTGTAAGATATACTGTTATAATTTAAAAGCAGAATTATATGTAAAACAGATATCAAGTGGAGATTTAGCCCTAACAAGAAACATTTTATAAACCTCAATCATGATTTAAAATTGAAATTAACAGGGTATGCTGGTGGAATTTGTCTTGAGAGATATAACTTAATATTCTGCTGCATGAATAATACAGAACTTAATGCTGCTATTGATGACCATAATACACAATAAAATAATATAGATAATAATAAAATAGAAAATGTTTACATTATACCTGTGAATTGTGAATTTATATATTAGCCCAATATACCATAAATCTACAATATTACATTGGTAGTAAAACTGAATTGGTAGTTTGTCAACCATTGTAATCCACTATTTTAAGATAACTCAGTGGCTTTACAGTATTTGCAGTCAGCATCTGACTGTTGTCTTTTGCAGTACCTTGGACCCATTATTATATCAGACACGGGAACCACTAGAAGACATCTTCTATTTTTTAGGGGGTAGACATGCGGACATATGGATGCGAACAGCACATAGTGTGCTGTCTGGATCTTCTGTGGGCCCATTGAAATAAATCTGAGTCCAATCCATATTAAAGGTCATCTGTCAGCAGATTTTGCTGAGAAAAATGATTTTTTAATATATTCAAATAAGCCTCTAGGTAGAGATGTCGTGAACATAAAATTTTCATTCGCGAACGGCGAATGCAAACTTCCACAAATGTTTGTGAATGGGCGAACCGGGAGAACCGTAATAGACTTCAATACAATTTTAAAACCCACAGGGACTCTTTCTGGCCACAATAGTGATGGAAAAGTTGTTTCAAGGGGACTAACACCTGGACTGTGGCATGCTGGAGGGTGATCCATGGCAAAACTCCCATGGAAAATTACGTAGTTAACGCAGTCAGGTTTTAATCTATAAAGGACATAAATCACCCAACATTCCTAAATTGTTTGCGACAACATGCTTTAAAACATCCAGTGTGTGTATACGATCAGGTATGATGTTGTATCGATCAGGTAGTGTAAGGGTTACGCCTGCTTCACAGTGACAGACCAAATTCTGACAGACCAAACTCCCCATTTAACGCACCGCAAACAGTCCATTTTCACAACCGAAAACTCCCCATTTGCACAAGGTTGGATACCAAGCTAGCCATGTCCCGTTCCTTGTCCTCACTGACATCATAGAAGGTCTCTTCTTCCACCCAGCCACGTACAACACCAAGGGTCCCCGAAAGGTGACAACAAGCCCCCTGGGATGCCTGCTGTGGTTAATCTTCCACCTCCTCAAAGCCACCTTCCTCCTCTGACTCCTCTTCATCAGACTCCTCTCTCTGCGTTGCCGCAGGTCCAGCAATCGACAACAACAAGGCTGCTTCTGGTGGTGATGGTGACCACAACTCTTCCTCTTCATGCTCATCTACGACCTGATCCCTCACTCTTCACAGGGCACGCTCCAGAAAAAACGCATATGGGTTGAGGTCGATGATGTTGCCTTGAGTTTGACTGACCAGGTTTCTCACCTCCGAAAAAGGATGCATGAGCCTACAGCCATTGTGCATGAGCGTTCAGTAAAGCGGCCAAAAAATACCCAGCTCCGCAGAGGCTGTCCTCTTTTTTTTAAATGAAAAAAAAATCTGTTCTTACCAGTTTAATCTCTGTTTTGTCCCCTATCAGGGGCCAGTGTGGGGAATAGATTTTTTAAGGAACCGGAGGTGGAAAAATATGGTTGGTCGGTCCTCTTCCTTCCAATTTGGGGCACTGCGTGTGCGCAGTGCAATGTACTGTGCCACCCTATATGAGTGGTGTATTAAGTAGTACTATTTCTATCAGTTTAATCCCTGTTACGTCCCATATTAGGGGACGTGCATCGAATAGATTTTTGGAACCGGGAGATGGAAAAAGATGGTTGGTCAGTCCTCTTCCTTCCAATATGGGGCACTGCGCATGCGCCGTGCAATGTAATGTGCCACCCTATATGAGTGGTGTGTTAAGTAGTACTATTCCTACCAGTTTAATCCCAGCTACGTCCCCTATCAGGGGACGTGTATCGAATAGATTTTAGGAACTGGGAAATGGAAAATGATGATTGGTCGGTCCTCTTACTTCCAATTTGGGGCACTGCGCGTGCGACACGCACTGTACAGTGCCACCAATACAAATAGTGTGAACTACTATTCTTACCATTTTAATCTTTGTTAAGTCCCCTATCAGGGGATGTGTATTGAATTGAATCCTTGCATGGGGGGATAGAGAAAAAAGCTTGCTCTGTCTGCTTCCTTCTAATTTTGGGCACTTGCAATGGAATTTGCCACCAATGCAACTAGTGTTAACTAAGTACTATTCCTATCAGTTTAATGTCTGTTTTGTCCCTTATCAGGGCCAGGGCCGGTGTAGTGAATAGATTTTTGGAACCGGGAGATGGAAAAAAAAAACATGCTTGGTACGCTTCGTTTGAATTTTAGGTCAGTGCACGTGTGCCGTGCAATGTACTATGCCACCCTATATGAGTGGTTTTCAGTGGGCACAGTACAGTCAGTGGGCCTGACACACACTGGCAGGCAACTGCAATTATATTAAAGGGAAAAATGAAATGACTTTTTTATCTGCAAGGTACTGTGCCACACTAAATGAGTTATGGGCAGTGGGCACAGTACAGTCAGTGGGCCTGACACGCTGGCAGGCAAGTGCAATTATATTAAAGGGTAAAAATTAAATTACTTTTTTATCTGCAAGTTACTGTGCCACCCTATATGAGTGGTGTGCACACAGTACAATCCGTGGGCCTGTGGCCTCTAACACACGGGAAGGCAACTACTATATATATATATATATATATATATATATATATATATAAAAATAAATAAATAAAAGCAGACTGATGTACCAGTCCTAAAAAGGGCTTTTTGGGGTGCTGTAAGGACACTGTCCTTACAGCAGATCAGTCTTTGAGGACTAGAGTGGACAAAGAACACTGGTCTAGCTAACGCTTTCCCTAGAATCCCTATATTAATTCAGCAGCAGCAGCACTCTCCCTGCTGTAACTAACACTGCAGCTTCAGAATGAATCTAAGATGGATGCTGTCCTTGCTTTTTGATAGGAGGTAGGAGGGTCTGGGAGGGAGTGTATGCTGATTGGCTGGAATGTGTCTGCTGACTGTGAGGTACAGGGTCTAAGTTTGCTCAATGATGATGTATAGGGGGCGGACCGAACATCGCATATGTTCCCCCGCCGCGGCGAACACGAACAAGCGATGTTCGCCGGGAACTGTTCACCGGCAAATAGTTCGGGACATCTCTACCTCTAGGATAAATGGGGGCTTTACAATTACATTTAGAATCTCTGCTCTCTCTGCAGCTCCCGTGCCCTTTTAATTTTGATTGTCAGGTCCAGGTGTGATGACGTTTACACTGCCTGCCCCTGTCAAAGTGCAGAGGGCGCAGCAGTTGCAGAGAGAGCTGAGCTTCTAGGTGTAACGGCAACTCCTCCCGTTGCTCCTAGAGGCTTATTTGCATTTATTAACATATTATTTTTCTCAGCAGTTCAGGTAGCTATCAACATGGGACCAACATAGATGCCTTCAGTTGCCAAACACACATACAACAAGCCAGCCAGTTTCATAGATCTACAAATCTCCTGACAGATGACAGTTGATTTCATGAGGCCTTACTTTGCAAAACAAGAGGTAACTAGTAACATCAGCAAACCATGCAATAATAAACTCAATTCTACTTCCTATCGAAAACATCCCTGTGCAATCCCACTTAAGAGTACTATTTTCCTCTAATGAGGCAAAGGACCTTCTGACTCTTAGGGCTTATGCACACGGCTGTGTTTTCAGTCCTCATCCGATCCGCATTTTTTGTGGATTGGATGCAGACCCCTTAAACTCAATAGAACTGTTTTATGGAGAAGGATAGGACATTTTTGAAAGCTTAAAAAAAATGGCTTCAGGCTCTCGGTATCCGTGTTCTGCGGATCTGCAATTTGCCTACTGTAAAAAACAGATATAGTCATGTGCAGGAGTCCTTAGGTATAGGAATCCTGTTGCCGTTGCTTCTGCTACTCCATAGATATCCCAACATCTTTCAAAAGATACTTTGCAGGTCCACTATCACTGTCAATATAGGTTGTGGCAAACTTGACATAGTTTAGCAATCTATACAGACAGGCACGGGAAGCTCTTATTACCTAGTTATGTTAACATTGATTGTGATTTTATTTACATCAATACTATTTTAACCTTGTCAAACAGTGTCAGACATCAGTAACTATAACATCAGTCTCTTTTATGAGCCTGTGCCAATGCTGTGATATGTCATGCAACATGAAGGACGATATGCTTCACTACATCTAATTTACTAGAGTAATTGTTTGAAAGCATGCTGGAAAAAATATTGCTCCACATATCTGTTAAGGTCAGCAAAAGGTTATTGGAGGTAGCCATGTCACGTTAAAGCCCTCCAGTTAAAACAGAACTGTCTCTCGTACCTACACAGACCTGCAAAAGAATGTCTGTGTTGTGTCACGTTAGCTTCTCATTTCCCTGAATTCTCTTGTAGCTGTGTGTTAGAGCTAAGTTCCCATCCATCCAAGTTAATCAACTAAAGGAGTAAGTGAAAGTTCTGTGGGACTTCAAGGTACATGATTTATCAAAACCATTTAACATTTAGCATTTTATACAAGGGTGTAACTATAGGGGGTGCAAATGTTGCAGTCACACCAGGCTCTGGTGCCTGATGGGCCCGAAGGCCACTCTGCCTCATTAAAAAAAACATCACTAATATAAATGACACTGGGGAGACCCTGATGCAGATCTGTCATTCTGATTTAGGAACATCAGGTTATACTTTTAAATTTTATATATTATAATGCTTTAAAAAGGTATAGAATAATATGGTTTTGACTGAACACATTGACATATGCTTAGTGGGCACACACATAATTTGTCATAGGACATTATTACTGTTTATACAAGGTCACATATTAAATACTACTTACAGGGGATGTGTTTCTGCACAGTCTGACACTGGCAGCACTGTTAGGATAATGTCACACCCCCAACTTGTAACATCCAGTTAGACCTTTTTGAAGACTGTGGGCCCTAGTTTTATGGGTTTCTCTTATGCGGTGTGTTAGTTTCATTCTCCGGGTCAATACAACTATATTGATACTAGTTTTATATAATTTTTATTGTGTTTTAAAACTTAAAAAAGTAAAGATGTTATATAACTTACATAACTTTTTCATAGTTACATCTACAGAGCTGTTTGCTGGTAGAGCTTTAGTTGTTATTCATACTAATTTAAAGTATGTAGCAAATGGGCCATTTTCTTTTTCATTACACCGTTCACTGTATGTATAAATACATATATATTTTTGTAGTCGGGGCATTTTGAGACTTGACAATGATAATGATTAGAGATGTCGCGAACATAAAATTTTCCGTTCACGAACGACTAATGCGAACTTCCGCAAATGTTCGCGAACGGGCGAACCGGGCGAACCGCTATAGACTACAATAGGCAGGCGAATTTTAAAACCCATAGGGACTCTTTCTGGCCACAATAGTGATGGAAAAGTTGTTTCAAGGGGACTAACACCTGGACTGTGGCATGCTGGAGGGGGATCCATGGCAAAACTCCCATGGAAAATTACATAGTTGACGCAGAGTCGGGTTTTAATCCATAAAGGGCATTAATCACCTAACATTCCTAAATTGTTTGGAATAACGTTCTTTAAAACATCCAGTGTGTGTATACGATCAGGTATGATGCAGTATCGATCAGGTAGTGTAAGGGTTGAGCCCGCTTCACAGTGACAGTCCAAACTCTGACAGACCAAACTCACCGTTTAACACACCGCAAACAGTCCATTTGCACAACCGAAAACTCCCCATTTGCACAAGGTTGGATACCAAGCTAGCCTTGTCCTGTTCCTTGTCCTCACTGACGTCATTGAAGGTCTCTTCCTCCACCCAGCCACGTACAACACCAAGGGTCCCCGAAAGGTGACAACAAGCCCCCTGGGACGCCTGCTGTGATAGGTCTTCCACCTCCTCAAAGCCACCTTCCTCCTCTGACTCCACTTCTTCAGACTCCTCTCTCTGCGTTGCCGCAGGTCCAGCAATCGACGACGACAAGGCTGCTTCTGGTGGTGATGGTGACCACAACTCTTCCTCTTCATGCTCATCTACAGCCTGATCCAGCACTCTACGCAGGGCAAGCTCTAGAAAAAACGCATATGGGATGAGGTCGATGATGTTGCCTTGGGTTTGACTGACCAGGTTTCTCGCCTCCGCAAAAGGACGCATGAGCCTACAGCCATTGTGCATGAGCGTTCAGTAACGCGGACAAAAAATACCCAGCTCCGCAGAGGCTGTCCTCTTTTTTTTTAAATTAAAAAAAATCTGTTCTTACCAGTTTAATCTCTGTTTTGTCCCCTATCAGGGGCCAGTGTGGGGAATAGATTTTTTAAGGAACCGGGAGATGGAAAAAGATGGTTGGTCGGTCCTCCTCTTTCCAATTTGGGGCACTGTGCGTGCGCCGTACAATATACTGTACCACCCTATATGAGTGGTGTGTTAGGTAGTACTGTTCCTATCAGTTTGATCCCTGTT
This sequence comes from Bufotes viridis, assembly GCA_033119425.1. Classification (NCBI taxonomy): domain Eukaryota; kingdom Metazoa; phylum Chordata; class Amphibia; order Anura; family Bufonidae; genus Bufotes; species Bufotes viridis. The sequence continues at coordinate 346,947,532 of CM065591.1, forward strand.
ACGTCCCATATCAGGGGACGTGTATCGAATAGATTTTAGGAAGCAGGAGATGGAGAAAGATGGTTGGTCGGTCCTCTTACTTCCAATTTGGGGCACTGCGCGTTCGCCGCGCATTGTACTGTGCCACCAATACAAATAATGTGAACTACTATTCTTACCATTTTAATCTTTGTTAAGTCCCCTATCAGGGGACATATATTGAATTGAAGCCTTGCATGGAGAGATAAAAAAGAATAAAGAAAAATGTTTGCTCTATCCACTTCCTTCTAATTTTGGGCAGTTGCAATGGAATTTACCATCAGTTTAATCTCTGTTTTGTCCCTTATAAGGGCCAGGGCCGGTGTAGGGAATAGATTTGTGGAACCGGGAGATGGAAAAAGAACCCTGCTTGGTCCGCTTCGTTTGAATTTTAGGTCACTGCACGAGCGCCGTGCAATATACTGTGACACCCTATATGAGTGGTGTGTTAAGTATTACTATTCTTATCAGTTTAATCCCTGTTATGTCCCCTATCAGGACAACACAACAATAGCTGATCTCAGGGAGACCAGCTACAAAAAACACCACGGAGCCTCACTTAAGAGTCTCCACACAGCAATCCGAAGTGCAAAGCTCCCTGGGAAACAGGAATATGCAAAATAAATGTGGAGCCCCAGTTATGGGTCTACAACACAATGAGCAACACAACTGCAAAGAGTTGTCAATAGTTGACACACTCATGACATAATTTTTTTTCCTCTATGCGTCAATCTTGGTGTAGTGATGACCGTGCTCGTGCACACGTTTGGGAGATTGCAGGAGATGAAGGTTTTTCAAAACCTATGGTCGTGCAGAGGAAGTTCAGTGACAGTTAAGTGACCCAGAAAACAATGATTCTGCAGTGTGGGCCCATTCTTTGTGATCATCTAAGGCTTTAATGATCACCTTAGATGATCACAAAGAAAATTAATGTTTTTTCTATGAAAAATTATCCAACCGATTGCTTTTGGTCTGTTTACAATGAAGCAACGATCTTATCGTTGGTGGCGGAGAAGTCAAGCAAGTCATCCGGCATGCAGAGATTAAATACAGCAGCGTGGGGACCTTTTTTAGCCCAAGGCATCTCATCAGGCCTTTTTTAGTCAAATATATCCCCCACTGTCAGTCCCTTCAGTATTACGCCTCATTCATCTTAATAAAGGTGAGGCAATCTAGACTTTTTTGACCTAGGCGACTTCTCTTGTCAGTGACAATACCTCCTGCTGCGCTAAAGGTCCTTTCTGACAGGACACTTGAAGTGGGGCAGGCCAGAAGTTCTATCACGAATTGGGATAGCTCAGGCCACAGGTCAGCCTGCACACCCAGTAGTCAAGGGGTTCATCGCTCCTCAGAGTGTCGATATCTGCAGTTAGGTAGTTAGTCTGCAACCTGTCGTTCGAGCCGTTCTCTGAGGGTGGACCCCGAAGGGCTGTGGCGATGCGTAGGACTTAAAAAGCTCCGCATGTCCTGTAAAGCGTCCTGTCCTTGCCGGCGTGGTCGAGGTAGGAGGAGGATTAGTTTCACCTCTTCCCCTATTAGTTTCCCGTTGTGCTGTGACATCACCCTTATACGCTGTGTAAAGCATACTTTTTAACTTGTTTTGGAACTGCTGCATCCTTTCCAACTTCCAGTAAATCGGTAACATTTCAGCCACTTTCTGCTTATACCGGGGGTCTTGTAGCGTGGCCACCCAGTACAGGTCATTTTCCTTCAGCCTTTTTATACGAGGGTCCCTCAATAGGCATGACAGCATGAAAGACCCCATTTGCACAAGGTTGGATGCCGAGCTACTCATGTCCATTTCCTTGTCCTCACTGATCTTATTGAAGGTCTGTTCTTTACCCCAGCCACGTACAACACCACTGGTCCCAGATAGATGACAACGAGCACCCTGGGATGACTGCTGTGGTTGGTGTTCCTCCTCCTGCAAGCCACATTCCTCCTCTAACTCCTCTTCCTCAGACTCCTCTTCCAGCGTTGCCACAGGTCCATCAAGCGATGATGATAAGGCTGCTTCTGGTGGTGATGGTGACCACAACTCTTCCTCTTCATCTTCACACTCATCTACGGCCTGATCCAGCACTCTTTGCAGGGCACGCTTCAGGAAGAAAACAAATTGGATGAGGTCGCTGATGGTGCCTTCGGTGCGACTGACTAGGTTTGTCACCTCCTCAAAAGGACGCATGAGCATACAGGTATTGTGCATGAGTGTCCAGCAACGGGACAAAAAAGGCTATCCTAGCACCCCGGTCATACAAATACTCGTTGATGGCTTTTTCTTGTTGGAGCAAGCGGTCAACATTAGGAATGTTGAATTCCAAGGTGTCGGGCTGTCGCAAATCAAGCACCTCACTGGCAAGTTGTTTCGCCGCTGAATATTGGAAAAGTGCGCCATGGCCATGTAGGAACACTTGAAATGGCCACACACCTTCCTGGCCTGCTTGAGGACGTCATGTAAGCCTGGGTACATATACACAAAGCGTTGTACGATCAGATTCAACACATGTGCCATGCATGGCACATGTGTCACCTTGCCCAAATTCAATGCCGCCAACAGATTGCTTCCGTTGTCACACACCACTTTGCCGATCTCCAGTTGGTGCGAGGTCAGCCACTGATCCACCTGTGCATTCAGAGTGGACAGGAGTGCTGGTCTGGTGTGACTCTCTGCTTTCAGGCAAGTCAACCCCAAGACGGCGTGACACTGTCGTATCCAGGATGTGGAATAGACCCCGGGGAGCTTGGGGGTTGCAGTTGATGTGGAGCAAGACGCAGCAGCAGAAGAGGACTCAGCCGAGGACGTTAGCAAAGAGGATGGAGTAGGAGGAGTAAAGGAGGTGGCAGCAGGCCTGTCTGCAAGTCGTGGCGGTGTCACCAACTCCGCTGCAGAGCCTTGCATTCCATGCTTGTCAGCCATCAGCAGGTTTACCCAATGCTCAGTGTACGTGATATACTTGTCCTGACCGTGCTTTTCAGACCAGGTATCAGTGGTCAGATGGACCCTTGCCCCAACTCTGTGTGCCAGACATGCCATGACTTCCTTTTCCACAACAGAGTACAGGTTTGGGATTGCCTTTTGTTAAAAAAAATTTCGGCCGGGTACCTTCCACTGCGGTGTCCCAATAGCTACACATTTTTTGAAGGCCTCTGACTCCACCAGCTTGTGTGGTAGAAGCTGGCGGGCTAAGAGTTCCGTCAAGCCAGCTGTCAGACACCGGGCATGGGGGTGACTCTGTGACATTGGCTTCTTACGCTCAAACATTTCATTGACAAACACCTGACTGTGCGCAGATAAGTAGGAACTGCTGAAGGTGAGAGGCAGAGTGGCGGGTGGTTGAGAGGGGGCAAGGAGGACAGCAGTGGTTTACGTGGCTGAAGATTTTGGACCAGGAGGAGGAGAGTGTCTTTGAGTTTGTGTGCTGCTTGTACTCATGTGTTGATCCCTTAGGGGTTTGTGATGTGAGATCATGTGCCTTTGCAAAGCAGTTGTTCCTAGGTGGGTGTTGGACTTCCCACGACTCAGTTTCTTTTGGAACAGGTTGCAAATGGCATCGCTGTTATCAGAGGCAGACACACAAAAAAATGCCACACTGCTGAGCTTTGCAATGACTGCATTCTGTTGGTGGCAACAGCATGCGTTGATTGGCGTGCTGTCTGGCTGACCCCGGGTGCCGATACATGCTGTCTGACTGTGCCACTAGGACCTTGCGACAACCTCCCCCTGCTTCCAATTCGTCTCCTCCTCCTCTCTGTATCCCCATTTAAACTTTACCCCTGTTCTTCTTCTATTCAAACGAGCTCCCATGTGACATCCACGGACACATCGGCATCATCAACCGCTTCACTTGTATCTGACAACTCAGAAAAGGAAGCAGCAGCGGGTACAACATCATCATCATCACACCGTACGTCCATGTGTGTAATGCTGCCTGATTGAGACATATCACTGTTATCTACATCCTCTGGCAATAATGGTTGCGCATCACACATTTCTTCCAACTGATGTTTAAATAACTCCTCTGACAGATCAAGTGAAGTGGCTGTGGTGCTAGTGTTGGTGGTGGCGACTGGCTGGCAAGGGTACTGTGCCACCCGATATGAGTGGTGCTCACTGGCAGTGAGCACAGTACAGTCTGTGGGCCTAACACTGACTGGCAGGAAACTGCAATTATATTAGAGAGGAAAAATTAAATTACTTTTTTATCTGCAAGGTACTGTGCCACCCTATATGAGTGGTGGGCAGTGGGCACAGTACAGTCAGTGGACCTGACACTCACTGACAGGCAACTGTAATTATATTAAAGAGGAAAAAATAACTGACTTTTTTGTCTGCAAGGTACTGTGCCACCCTATATGAGTGGTGGGCAGTGGGCACAGTAGAGTCTGTGGGCCTGACAGTCACTGGCAGGCTACTGCAATTATATTACAGAGAAAAAAAATGTAATGACTTTTTTTATGTGCAAGGTACTGTGCCACCCTATATGAGTAGTGGGCACAGTACAGTCAGTGGGCCTGACACTCACTGGCAGGCAACTGCAATTATATTACTGAGGAAAAATTAAATGACTTTTTTGTATCTGCAAGGTATTGTTCCACCCTATATGAGTGGTGGGCAGTGGGCACAGTACAGTCAGTGGGCCTTACACTCACTGGAAGGCAACTGCAATTATATTAAAGGGTAACAATTAAATGACTTATCTGCAAGGTACTGTGCCACCCAATATGAGTGGTGGGTACTGGCAGTGGGCACAGTACAGTCTGTGTGCCTGACACACTGGCAAGCAACTGCAATTATATTAAAGGATAAAAATTAAATGACTTTATCTGAAAGGTACTGTGCCACCCTATATGAGTGGTGTGCACACAGTACAGTCTGTGGGCCTGCAGCCTCTCACACACGGGCAGGCAACTGCAATATATATATATATAGAAAAAACAAATAAAAGCAGACTAATGTACCAGCCCTAAAAAGGGCTTTTTGGGGTGCCCTCAGGATGCTGTCCTAACAGCAGATGAGTCTTTGAGGACTGGAGTGGACACAGAACACTGGCCTAGCTAACGCTTTCCCTATTAAGCAGCAGCACTCTCCCTGCTCTAACTAACACTGCAGCTTCTTAATGAAACTACGATGGATGCTGTCCTTGCTTTTTAATGGGAGGTAGGAGGGTCTGGGAGGTAGGAGGGTCTGGGAGGGAGGGTATGCTGATTGGCTGGAATGTGTCTGCTGATTTTGAGGTACAGGGTCAAAGTTTGCTCGATGATGTATAGGGGGCGGACCGAACATCGCATATGTTCACCTGCCGCTGCAAACGCGAACATGTGATGTTCAACTGTCCGCCGGTGAATAGTTCGGGACATCTCTAATAATGATCTTCATTTTTTTTTAAATAGTTTATTTTAATTTTTAATATGGGGAAAAACTACTTTTTTAATGACTTATTTTAAAGAGTTTTTCTGGAAATAATTATGTTTCATGTGATGCCTGCTTCCTGAAACAGAAAATTCATGCATACCTTATCTCTCCAGTCCTCTGTGCTGCCTCCACTGTGTACACTGGGTGCTGCACGAGGATGGTCCATGTCATTAATTGCCTAATATACAGTTCAATACAACTATTCTCACCAGTAAGCAAACAGTTGCATAGCTAACATAAGCAGAACCTGAATTTCAGTAGAATTGGTTTGGATTGCTTTTATTTACAGTTGAACGAATTGAAGTTAATAAAGTATAAAAGTGATTCTCTGCAAAGCTGAATTTTCTCACACTCCATGATATCTATTTTTCCTGAATTGTGGTAAAAAGTTAAAATACTCACCTCATCCATTTCAGTGAGAAGAGGCTGGCGCGGCCATCTTGATTGCAGAAACCGCGCAAAATCTTATGCGGGATGACATATGATGTCACCATGCCCGTTCGCTTGGACTTGGTGACATCATCAGTGATGAGTTCACTACTCCCGGCCAACTTGATGATGTCATCATGTCACCGTGCGAGACATCGTGCTGTGTATTCAATCAAGATGGCTGCAATGGCCTCAAATTGAGCAAATGGATAAGATAAATACCCTGATCAACCTAAATTGTAGCCTCAGATGCTGTGATCAGCAATGAACGCGGCATGTGAGGGGTTCAATAATGGGGGGGCGTTCCCTGTCATTGCACCCGCTATATACAAAGGAATGCGCTTAGTGGCAAAGTAATTTGTCACAAGTCAACTTTCTTTTGGAAATTCGGCAAGCAGCCAAACTGAAACTTCACTTGTCTGTAAAAAATCACAGAGAGAAAATAGGTGGTCTCAGGTCAGCATAAGCTTGAGTAGCATTCCTGTGCACTTTTGCCTTGCCTATCAAACAGATTGATTAGGTGGTACATAAAGCTGTGCTTGCTTCTGCTCTCATTGAATTCTGGATGCACATAGAGGTGAGTAGCAGCAGCACACTTTATGTGCAGAGTCTGAGCTCCTGAACATAGATGCCCATGGCATAGGTATGTTTAGCATAGAACCTGTCTGACCTGAGACCACCTTGGCGGGGGCAGGTAGGCACAGATGTGTTTTGATCAAAATATATTGGCTAAGAGTCTCAGATTTTATCATATCAGAATGAGGGCTTAGTCGATATATAATGCTTGCATCTATTTTGTTAGTGCATTGTTATTTTCTTTCTGTGATTTTTTTCATAAATGTAGCCATTGACATCCGCATATTTAATTATTATATTGTGCACAATGTTTTTATCTTTGTTTTTTTATCTTTTTTTTGTGATTTTCACTTGTCTGTAGTCTTATTCATAATGGATACAATTCCCAAATATATCTGTGTATGTTTCTGTATTATAGAAATGTTTGCTAACCATGTAGCTCATGAGCCTCAGTGCAAAATCTGTAACAGATCTCCCCAATTACATGTGGTATTTATAATGCTGGTGCTTTCCTATGTGGCAGAGGGATCTCAGGTACTAGAGGTTTAGAGTAAATGCTACCTCTGCATCCATTACAGATACACCTTTATGTATGACTTTTAAGGCTAGTTCAGGTGAATCTAATGATACCTTTCACTTAGTGGTCTGTTGATTCATTGTGGAGAAAAATTACTTTTAATGATTATGCTAATGAGCAGTTAAGTGCACCGAGGGTGGGCCCAAGACACTTTGTACACCCTTGCTCCTTCTGTTTCCTCTGTCAGACCCTCCTTCTTTTTCTTGATTGACAGTGCCAAGCTAGATGAAATTGGCTCTACCCATCAAGAGAAGCAGGGGCTGACAGAGGAAGCAGGAGGAGGAAGAGTGCGCAGAGTAGCTTGTATTCCCCCTGGGTGCACTTAATTGCTCATTTGCATATGGATTAAAATTACCTTTTCTCTAGAATAAAGCAACCAATCTGGAAGTGAAATGTGTGAATGCATTGCTGAGCTATCCTTACAAAGCATTGCGCCTGATTTAATAGTGAATTTTCAGATGACATACTCCCTTTAAATCTACAGTAGAGTCAGGTTATGTTTGAAATCTAGAACATGGCATGTGATAATTTTCTGCACATTCACACACTGACAGCTGATCTAATAGTACCTAATAATATTCTGTAATACTATTTCTTCTGTAATAAGAACATATTGCTTATTTGATATCTTCCTGTAACAATCTTTTTTCTGCTGCTTGCTTCAGTGTATTTTTGAGTAAGTCTGCTAGTTAGGGTCAGAGGTGACATATGTCAATCTAAACTAAACTACTGCCAATTGCTTAAGTAGAGGACCGCAGGGAACAGGACCGGGGAAATCTGGCCCTGAGCATATGTTTGCTTTGTTGATTTTATGATGAGAAGAAGATTAAGGAAATCTGGAATAGTGTTAAAGTGTTAAATAATGATTACAACCCTTAATTGTTTCTGTAAATATTTAGAAGGCTTAAAACCATTTTAACCATTATTTCTCAATTTCATAATTAATAATTCATAGGATGGTTTTCAATGCTAATCTACAAAAAAAACTTTCAAAGCAATTTTACAGTATCTGTGATTTCTAATCCCCTCAACATCTCTTCCTGTTGCCTCCATCTGGCAGTTGTCACCAAAGCAGCTGTTCACTGCCTGGGAGGCAGCACTTGTCCTTTCCTCCCTTGGGAATGTCAACTTCTAGTATCCTCCTCAAGCCTGCCTCAAGCAACACAGCGAGAATCTGGCTTTTGTATTGGAAAATCCATTTTTAAATTAGCTGAACTAATGGTCACGTACATTAAAATCTTGCACAATCTTTCATTCTTTGCCAAACACCCAAGATTATCTTTATATTCAGTACTAAAGATGACAACTTGAAAGGAACAGTATATTCTGTCTCTATAGTACTACAGTAGATTAAGGACTAGATGGGGGGGTGATGCACCAGTATAAAATATTCAGGAGAGAGAAACTGTGCTAATTCCTGCAACAGCTGTCTATCATGGACCATTATAGAGTGCAGAACCAGTGGCACGAGGGCCACATCCAGCCCCCAATGCCGTTCTGTGCAGCCCCCAATGATCTGGTCACAGACATGCTTGTCTGTTTCTGGTGGCTACTTACATGGATTTTCTATGTCAGAGAAAAGAGAAATGGCCCAAAGAGCAGAATCAGGGACAGATAAGTTCTAATGGTGCACAGTGTTGCCATCTCTAAAACCCCCATATATTGGCAGAATGGAGGTTTTCTGACCCATATGTGGCACTCAGTATGGAGAAGATAAACCAGCGAAGTGGTCATTCTTTATAATCTATGGGAATATTGATACACTCGATTCTTTCAGCAACTCTTCTAAACTAAAATAGCTCAAGTCACTTTTTGAAGTAAGAATAGGGCAGAAACAGACCCCCATTCACCCAATAAGTGGAAGTTCTAAAGGGGGAAACTGCATCTATCAGACATTTATGGCATATGGTATATTTTTTATATGCTATAAAAATTTCAGATGTTAGTACCCTTTTACTTTTTATTATGGCCCTTGGGATTGGTTCAATCTGACAATATGACACTTGAACCAGTAAAGGTTGTGCATACATGGTTTAAAGAGTAACTGCAATTTGTATATACTTTTGCTGTAATAGCATATCAAAATTTTGATCAGTGGCTGTACAAATGTTGATACCCCCAATGATTGCTAAAATTAAGGTACTTAGGTAATAAGTAGTACTTAGCTGAGTGCTTTTCCTGAAAATGGACTTAAAAACATTGTCATAAACTTTTTATTGCACTTAATTTCAATTTTCAACAGTGAGGAGAGATAACACTCACCTGAACGCTTCTAACCTCATTTTAGTGATCGTCTGGGGCAGTGGTCAGCAACCTTTGCCACTTCAGCAGTTGTGAAACTACAATTCCTAACATGCTCCATCAATTTCTATGAGAGTTCTGAGAAATGCAGAGCAAGTATGTATGCCGGGAGTTGTAGTTTAACAAGAGCTGGAGGGCCGTAGGTTGCCTAACCCTGGTCTGGGTCCCAGCACTAGAACCCCCACTGATCAAAATGTTTCATATGTCACTTTGACATTTCAAAAGTTTTTGCAAAGTGATGTTACTATAATTAAATCCAGTAGTGTATGATAAGGATAATTCATAGAATAAAAAATGTGATTCCCTTGGCATCAAAACTACAAACTTTCATTTCATTCATTTAAGTTTTTCACTACAACTATGTTATCAAGATATTTATTATTAGATTTCTTTTCAAATATTTATTTTTTGCTGCTATAGTTGGTAGTTATGCAGTTTTTCTTTAAAGGGGCATTTTTTTTTAAATTTTTGGCAGTTTTTCTTTTTTATTTCAGCAGAAATGCAATTGAAATTTAAATACAATATATAATTTTCTGAAGCAGTAAGCACAGAGAGAAAAAACTGCTCTACAGATAGGTAATCCATTGTCATTTATCTGCTGTTTTGATGGGATGATGCAAAAGTAAAAAAAGGAATTTGCCAAAGTTAAAAGTCCAAACAGAGGAAGTTAAAGGGAATCTGTCCTTAGTTTTATGCTGCTCCAGCACATGTCAATAAGTGCTGATTAGAGAGCGCATTTTTAAAAAATTTGATTCGCCGAATTTTTTGGGGAAAATTTGGGTTCGATCTGAATACATTTGCGGCTAATTACGTTAAAAAACGTCTATATCCGGGCTGCATAGAGCCTTTGTAGTGGTGTAAAACACTGTGCCTTGCAGTAACATGCATAGGGAGTCTGCTTGGGTAGTAAAATAATACTGTGAGTCCGTATGACATTCAGATGACAGGCGTTGCTATTAGAATCACTGCACACTTCACTTATTTGGGCAGTCACGGGGCCAAAACTCAAGTATGAACTCAGCCTTTCAGTTCAATGTTAGTGTCAAGAAGAAGCGCACTCCTTTTACACCATCATCAGCAGATTCCACATAGATGTCTACAGAACCTGTTCTATTAAATACTTATACAAGTAGAGCCCCCGTGAGTGGAGAGGGAGTCAGCAGTAAGTTTGTGTTGACGTCACTGATTATTTTGCCCTTACTCTGATCCGTCAGAACATAAACGCACAAAAAACGGATCCTGTCTTAGGAGCATCCGCCATCACTCGGTCAGCATTTGCTCAATAATCCATCAGTATTGCTAATTAGAGTTGAGCGAACACCTGGATGTTCGGGTTCGACGAGTTCGGCCGAACTTTCGAAAAATGTTCGGGTTCGGGATCCGAACTCGACCCGAACTTCATCCCGAACCCGAACCCCATAGAAGTCAATGGGGACCCGAACTTTTGGGCACTAAAAAGGCTGTAAAACACACCCGGAAAGGGCTAGAGGGCTGCAAAAGGCAGCAAAATGTAGTTAAATCCCCTGCAAACAAATGTAGATAGGGAAATGATGAGTTAACATAAAATAAATAAAAATTAAACAATATTAATTGGAGTGAGGTCCCATAGCACAGAATCAGGCTTCAAGTCACCCACCAATGGAGAATGTCACTTACTATTATTTTGACCACAGCACCCAGACAAAGGAGAGAGGTCCCACAGCAGAGAACCAGGCATCATATCACCCACCACAGGAGAAGCCACCATTTAGTTACTTTGACCCCTACACCCAGGAAGAGGAGAGAGGCTCCACAGCACATATTCTGGCATCATATCAGCCACCACAGGAGAGGCCAACATTGAGTTACTTTGACCCCTGCACCCAGGAAGAGGAGAGAGGCCCCACAGCACATATTCTGGCATCATATCAGCCACCACAGGAGAAGCCACCATTGAGTTACTTTGACCCCTGCACCCAGGAAGAGGAGAGAGGCCCCACAGCACATATTCTGGCATCATATCTAGCCACCACAGGAGAAGCCACCATTGAGTTACTTTGACCCCTGCACCCAGGAAGAG